>JAGDYQ010000011.1:11011891-11074391 GCA_021962125.1 Bulinus truncatus
GAGAGAGAGATGGGAGATATAAAAACAGTGAGAGAGAGCTGGGAGATATAGAAACAGTGAGAGAGAGATGGGAGATATAGAACCAGTGAGAGAGATGGGAGATATAGAAACAGAGTGAGGGGGGGGAGGGACCAAGACGGGGAGTTTTTAAATTATTACAAGGGTCTACTATAAAAAAAAATCAACTAAAGAAAAATTTCTTTTTATAAATAAATTAAAAAGTTCACCGAATTTAATATCTCGGGGACTCGGCGAGTCGAGACTTAGTCTCTTATGCCTCGTAAATTAACTTAAATTCAGTAGGTTACATTCATAATGCAATATATAGACTGATATTCACGAGTGGACTGATTAGACCACATTCATAAGTCAAACATCGCACCACATTCGTAAGTCAAACAATGCACCACATTCGTAAGTCAAACAATGCACCACATTCGTAAGTCAAACATCGCACCACATTCGTAAGTCAAACAATGCACCACATTCGTAAGTCAAACATCGCACCACATTCGTAAGTCAAACAATGCACCACATTCGTAAGTCAAACAATGCACCACATTCGTAAGTTAAACATCGCACCACATTCATAAGTCAAACAATGCACCACATTTTAAGTCAAACAATGCACCACATTCGTAAGTCAAACAATGCACCACATTCGTAAGTCAAACATCGCACCACAATCGTAAGTCAAACATTGCACCACATTTGTAAGTCAAACATCGCACCACATTCGTAAGTCAAGCATTGCACATCATTCGTTTCTCTTAAAGATTGCGTTATATTGGTTTGAACATCTCGCTCGTCTAAAAGAGATATCAATTTATTAGCAACACTAAGAAAGTCTAGACATCTTGTCATCCAAACACCTTGACATCCACACATCCTGAAATCTCTCATTCATCCGTAGCCTTTGACTACTAAACATCTCTATGACATATTGTCATGAAGTATACAGCGAAATCACATCACGAAATTTCGACATCATTGTAAGATAGACCGACAAATTGATTAATTGGAAGATTTACTGATCTATTGATTGATTTTAAGGTTACTAAGTAATTACATGAACAAATGAATTAAAATAACAATGTCCACTATAAAATAACAATGTCAACTTTAAAATAACAATGTCCACTACAAAATAACAATGTCAACTATAAAATAACAATGTCCACTACAAAATAACAATGTCCACTATAAAATAACAATGTCAACTATAAAATAACAATGTCCACTACAAAATAACAATGTCAACTATAAAATAACAATGTCAACTATAAAATAACAATGTCCACTATAAAATAACAATGTCCACTATAAAATAACAATGTCCACTATAAAATAACAATGTCCACTACAAAATAACAATGTCCACTATAAAAAAAGCCAATGTCAACTACGCTCAATGAGTCAATGACATCCACATGCTGACATCGGGGTCAAACACACATGAAAAGAAGAAATCACAATGTCAGTGGCATCATTTCCGCATGAATGAACACACTAAAAAAAAAATTACTTGAGACCGGATGTAAAAAAAAGACCGAAATTCTCGTGAGCAAAAGCCATTAAAGAAGAAACTTTCAGAGAACAAACAACTAGAGTCGAGTATCTCAAAGTCTAATTAACTCACAAAAAATCCAGAATATCAACAAAAAACAAACAAGATTGGTATATGTTCAGTGGACACAGATGAAAGTCCAACCATCCTTATGTCCGGTCGAACAAAAAAAAAAATAGCACGCGCTAACAGAATTCCAGATAACGTAAAATAGAACATCCAGTTCCAAACTGTGAAATGACCACTCTTCTTCGTTTCGTTGTCTGCCGTAGTGGAACTTTTTTTATTACCTCGCCCTTGTGGTTGTTCCGTCAGTGAAAGGGAGACAAAATACCTCAATGAAAGAGAAAGATTCACTTACACAGGGGCAGATAATCTATGACAAATTAATATACCTCAGATAGAAATGCAGGAATTAGGGCTAATAAATTAACATTAAATTTACTGAAGGCATATGGGGGCAACAGAGCATATTTGTATAATCTTTTTATATGTTTTTTTTTCTTTTAGCACGTGTCTTTATGCTTTTAAAAAAATGGAATAATCAATAACATATCAGCAGATGCCCATGAAACGATACGACGATTCATCGAGAATTAATAACATTTATAACAAATTCAAGAAACACATGAACATGATATCAAATTCAACAAAATACACACAAGAAATCACACACAAACAAAAACATAAATGTTAACCAGATTTCATTGCAAGTATAATTGTGACTTAAAATGACGTCACAACATTATAGTATGCAGATATGCAGGGCCTCTGATAGATTCCTGGGGTTTGAGGGCGGGGGGGGGGAGGACAAAAGCCTTGTTGGCTTGGATTGCGATCGATATGTGTAGTTTGGGGGACAGAGCCGGATTTAAGTCATTGGGTTCCTTTTTTAAAAAGAAATACAAAAGGCTTTAATTTGTATTCTGGAAGAGCCACATCAAAAGCAGGGGGGTAGGGGCTCCAGGCGCGCTCCTAGTGTGGCCGTCTTTAAATACGCCTTTGTGTTAGTGAAATACTAAGCTTCAATGGGCCCTTTGGGGGCCCCTAGCAAGCGGTCTCTCCTCAGGCCTTTTTGTATGCCATCTTTTAAACTAGGACATTTTGCACCAAGAGTGTAATAATACCTAAACCCAAACCAAACCGACCTAAGAACTGAGATGCATGTGTGACGCTTTTGTTTTACCTCGAACAATCAGACCTGCACATGTGTGACCTAACTAACTGTTCGACTTACCTGTGACGAAATAATGGTGTTATCAGCTGAGGCGATTTGGAGAAACCCTGGAGCCTCTTAAGACAACAAACTTTTCCCCCCACATTATTCTATTACCGTCAACAATGTAACGTCTTTAACTTGTCACTGCGCATAAGAGAAACTTAACTAACGTTGTGTAAAGAAACTCAGTTGTAACGTAAGCCACAGGAAGATAAACTAGTAAACAAACATAATTGCTCGTTTACCATTAAAAAAAAAAATAATAAAAACAACCTTGTCCTGCAGAAAAGGGGGGGCGAAAAATCGATATTTAGAAACAATAACTGCTAAACGGTTCTGTTTTTTTTTAACAATATCCACTTTAAACAATGCATCGCCCTTGTGTCTTGGTTGCTGCTAAGTCAAGTAGGGAGGCTGCCAAAGTAACTTCCCTTAGTTCCCTGCCGTGTCTAGCTCCAATGATGGCTTCAGCTCGGCGATTTGTTGTTTTTTTGTGTGTGTTTTTAGCAAGCTTATATTATTCATATCTGTCTGTGAGCGTGTTCTGTCTCTGTGTGCGTGTGTATGTATGTATGTTATGTATGTATGTATGTGAGAGTGTGTTCTCTGTGTGTGTGTGTGTTTATACTCAAGACATCGACACTACCGGCGTGGTGGGGAGGAGGGCCGCACGGTCAAAGCTTATCGATAATAGGTCGCATGCGGAAACATGACGGCGCGGCATCCATCGATATCTCCTTGTCACAAGGCGCCATGCCTGCTCTAACAGTTGTGCGATGGGATAGGAGCGGGGGGGGGAATGTGGGGGGAGGGGGTAGAAGGGGGTGGGGGATGAAAGAGGTGAGGACGGTGGTGATGTGGAAAAGGGGATGGGGGGGGGCAATGTTTACCCTTTGTTTCCAGCTGAGTACTGGAAATCGGTTTGCCTGGGAGGAGATGTAGACATATACACATGAAGACTTTTTTGATGAGCTAGGATGGGATGGGTTGGGAGGGGGGGGGGTCGGCAACGAGGTGTAGGGATTTTACAAGTAATTTTACATGAAAGTTGGCGGCTTTACACAATCGTAAGTGTAACATGGAACTTTACACAGTCGTCAATGTAACATGGAACTTAACAAAGCCGTCAATGCAACATGGAACTTTACATAGCCGTCAATGCAACATGGAACTTTACATAGCCGTCAATGTAACATGGAACTTTACACAGACGTCGTTGTAACATGGAATTTAACACACCCGTCAATGTAGCATGGAACTTTATATAGCCGTAAGTGTAACATGAAACTTTACACAGACGTCGTTGTAACATGGAATTTAACACACCCGTCAATGTAATATGGAACTTTACATAGCCGTAAGTGTAACATGAAACTTTACACAGACGTCGTTGTAACATGGAATTTAACACACCCGTCAATGTAACATGGAATTTTACATAGCCGTCAATGTAACATGGAACTTTACATAGCCGTCAATGTAACACGGAACTTTACACACCCGTCAATGTAACATGAAACTTTACACAGACGTCGTTGTAACATGGAATTTAACACACCCGTCAATGTAGCATGGAACTTTATATAGCCGTAAGTGTAACATGAAACTTTACACAGACGTCGTTGTAACATGGAATTTAACACACCCGTCAATGTAATATGGAACTTTACATAGCCGTAAGTGTAACATGAAACTTTACACAGACGTCGTTGTAACATGGAATTTAACACACCCGTCAATGTAACATGGAATTTTACATAGCCGTCAATGTAACATGGAACTTTACATAGCCGTCAATGTAACACGGAACTTTACACACCCGTCAATGTAACATGGAACTTTACATAACCGTCAATGTAACATGGAACTTTACACAGCCGTCGTTGTAACATGGAATTTAACACACCCGTCAATGTAACATGGAACTTTACACACCCGTCAATGTAACATGGAACTTTACATAAACATCAATGTAACATGGAACTTTACACAGCCGTCGTTGTAACATGGAATTTAACACACCCGTCAATGTAACATGGAACTTTACAAAGCCGTAAGTGCAACATGGAACTTTACATAGCCGTCAATGTAACATGGAACTTTACATAGCCGTCATTGTAACATGGAACTTTACAAAGCCGTAAGTGCAACACGGAACTTTACACAGCCGTCTTTGTAACATGGAATTTAACACCAACAAATAAAATACAACATTGACTTTTTACTTCTAACATAATCATTTCTTTGAACCCATTTTAATGATCAGCAGAGTGTAGTACCTCCACAGTACTTGAGATTATTCTCCCTCATCTACAAGTTTTAGTTTTTAAATTCAAAGTATCAATTGTTTTTTATGTACTGTTTTATCCTAATAATTTAATTCTCAACCCCGTGAGGGGAAAATTTTTACCCCATTTTAGCCGAACTTTCTCTTAGTGATACGTGTTGGTCGACAGATTGGTCGAAATCTGCCCAATTAGGTTTTCAATTTTTTAATTTTTCTCGTTAATCATTAAAAAAAATTTTGTTTTGTTTCCCTTGAGCGTGATACTGACTCGGTCACGCTAATGGGGTAACACCGAGAGTGGAGGTGAACGTAACAGGTTCGAATCCTAGACGCGCCGGACAAACGTTACCACCCTTTCTTACCCCACATTGTTTGTGTGCATAAGTATATACACTGGATAGATAAATAGATATTTAAATAGATAGATAGATAGATAGATTAGATAGATAGATAGATAGATAGATAGATAGATAGATAGATAGATAGATAGATAGATAGATAGATAGATAGATAGATAGATAGATATAAACATAAATACATACATACATACGTACGTACATACACACACACACATACATACATACATACATGCATACATGCATACATGCATACATGCATACGTACATACATACATACATACATACATACATACATACATACATACATACATACATACATACATACATACATACATAGATGCAGCTAAAAAGATAGATATACACATACAAAATCAAAGATAGACACATGTCAAAGATGTGTTTCACAGATTCGTGATTGTCTCCCTAGTTGTCATATTTTAAGTGACAAAGCCAAAATCCACTCCACACAAGCCCACCCCCTCCCCACCAACCGCCACTCCCCACACAGCCCTCCCCCCTCCCAAACATATTTACGTGTTAAAGTGTTCCTCCCAATCTCTATCTATTATTGATACATGGTAATGGCACTTTTAAAAGCCTTCACCTCCAGGGAGGAGAGAATCACACATTTCACAGGGTCTGCTTAAAGTCCCAGAGGGGTTGAATGGTGGTCAGGGCCGACGGTGAAGTGGGATGGTCACCAGTTGGGGTTGCATGGCCGCAAGGGCCGATAGTGGGGGAAGGGTCACTAGAGGGGGGTGGCATTTATATTTTGATGGAGTGGGGTTGTGATGTGGGGTAATACAACGCCCGTGGGTAATACAGTGACTGTGGGTAATACAGTGACCGTGGGTAATACAGTGACTGTGGGTAATACAGGGCCGTGGGTAATACAGTGACTGTGGGTAATACAGCGCCCGTGGGTAATACAGTGACTGTGGGTAATACAGGCCCGTAGGTAATACAGTGACCGTGGGTAATACAGGCCCGTGGGTAATACAGTGACTGTGGGTAATACAGGCCCGTGGGTAATACAGTGACTGTGGGTAATACAGGCCCGTGGGTAATACAGCGCCGTGAGTAATACAGTGACTGTGGGTAATACAGGCCCGTGGGTAATACAGTAACTGTGGGTAATACAGGCCCGTGGGTAATACAGTGACTGTGGGTAATACAGCGCCCGTGGGTAATACAGAGCCCGTGGGTAATACAGCGCCTGTGGGTAATACAGCGCCCGTGGGTAATACAGCGCCCGTGGGTAATACAGCGCCCGTGGGTAATACAGCGCCCGTGGGTAATACAGCGCCCGTGGGTAATACAGCACCCGTGGGTAATACAGTGACTGTGGGTAATACAGTGACTGTGGGTAATACAGGCCCGTGGGTAATACAGGCCCGTGGGTAATACAGTGACTGTGGGTAATACAGGCCCGTGGGTAATACAGTGACTGTGGGTAATACAGTGACTGTGGGTAATACAGTGACTGTGGGTAATACAGGCCCGTGGGTAATACAGGCCCGTGGGTAATACATTGACTGTGGGTAATACAGGCCCGTGGGTAATACAGGCCCGTGGGTAATACAGGCCCATGGGTAATACAGTGACTGTGGGTAATATAGTGACTGTGGGTAGTACAGGCCCGTGGGTAATACAGCGCCCGTGGGTAATACAGTGACTGTGGGTAATACAGTGACTGTGGGTAATACAGTGACCGTGGGTAATACAGTGACTGTGGGTAATACAGGCCCGTGGGTAATACAGTGACTGTGGGTAATACAGCGCCCGTGGGTAATACAGAGCCCGTGGGTAATACAGCGCCTTTAGGTAATACAGTGACCGTGGGTAATACAGGCCCGTGGGTAATACAGTGACTGTGGGTAATACAGGCCCGTGGGTAATACAGTGACTGTGGGTAATACAGGCCCGTGGGTAATACAGCGCCGTGGGTAATACAGTGACTGTGGGTAATACAGGCCCGTGGGTAATACAGTAACTGTGGGTAATACAGGCCCGTTGGTAATACAGTGACTGTGGGTAATACAGCGCCCGTGGGTAATACAGAGCCCGTGGGTAATACAGCGCCTGTAGGTAATACAGCGCCCGTGGGTAATACAACGCCCGTGGGTATTACAGCGCCCGTGGGTAATACAGGCCCGTGGGTAATACAGCGCCCGTGGGTAATACAGGCCCGTGGGTAATACAGTGACTGTGGGTAATACAGTGACTGTGGGTAATACAGGCCCGTGGGTAATACAGGCCCGTGGGTAATACAGTGACTGTGGGTAATACAGGCCCGTGGGTAATACAGTGACTGTGGGTAATACAGTGACTGTGGGTAATACAGGCCCGTGGGTAATACAGGCCCGTGGGTAATACAGGCCCGTGGGTAATACAGTGACTGTGGGTAATACAGCGCCTTTAGGTAATACAGTGACTGTGGGTAATACAGGCCCGTGGGTAATACAGGCCCGTGGGTAATACAGGCCCGTGGGTAATACAGTGACTGTGGGTAATACAAGCCCGTGGGTAATACAGTGACTGTGGGTAATACAGTGACTGTGGGTAATATAGTGACTGTGGGTAGTACAGGCCCGTGGGTAATACAGCGCCCGTGGGTAATACAGTGACTGTGGGTAATACAGTGACTGTGGGTAATACAGCGCCCGGTGGGTAATACAGCGCCCGTGGGTAATACAGTGACTGTGGGTAATACAGCGCCAGTACAAAGGTGAAGGAAACCGCCATTGGTTAAAGGTCTTCTGGCAGCGCTGTTCAGTCCAATGAGAGACTTCGCTCACTTACATACTTAGAGTTTAGCATTACAAATACTTTTCACAAGATTTTCTTTTTTTTTTTGCATTAAGGAAAAACGTAATAATTTAATACCATTCCCCAGTTATCTGTTGAAGTTTCTTTCAAGTTACCGCCCCCTTTTTTTCTCCTTCTCAGACTCTAGAACTTCAAATATCTTTGTTTTGTCCTATTTTCCCCGCACACAAACAATGAGATCAGAAGGATGGGCCTACATGATATTCTACGCGGACGTCCTCACTCATATCCCCTCCCCACCCCTCTCTCTAACCCCCACCCCCCTTTTTCCCCCTTGCCTGTTCACAGGAGATCTTTGTTCACTGATCCTCGGTTTCTTGGTGAAGTCTTTTGATCACTTGTTAACTCTGCTTGGAGGACTTTGTCATGCAAGATGTGACCTTGAACTTTGGTACGACACGCCCCCCCCGAGTACGCCACCGTACTGTAGCACACCGTTGTACCAGGCTGAGGTGATCACACCGTTGTACCAGGCTGAGGTGATATCATACGTTGGTGTTAGTAGCGTAAAGGTCAGTTACTTTGTAACAGTAACATTTGTTTATAAAGGTCCATGTTTTTGCATACATATGCGTGCGTGCGTGCGTGCGTGTGTGAACGATTATGAATGCGTATTAATATTTTTTTTTTAAATGACTATTAAAAACTTAAATTCAATAATCAAGATTGCTATTGTATGTCTTCATGTACACATTAGAGAATTTATAACAAAATAATATTTCTTTTTCTTAATTGTAAAATTGGTGCGATTTTAATGGGAAGGACAGTCTGACAGAGAAACACGGTCAGACGGATAAATAGATAGCTAACCCTGCACCCGGAGCTGTTTTAACAAAACAATAACTTATTACATAAGAGAAATAATTACTGTAAGAGAGATAACAATTAAAAGAGTTAAAACCCTTTGAGAAAAGTATGAAAACTGTACACTAGATCAGACAGTAGGCATAATACAAAACACTTAATTGTGAGCCTTTGAAATAGCTTAAAATGGCATACTAGCGAAAACAACAGCTTTTTAAGACTTGAACAATAATAACTTTCCTAGAATAAAAAATAATAAAAAAATTACTAGATTTTTCACAAGTATTGTGAAGCTTATAGCTTACGTCATTTTCTACGGAATAAAAAAATACGACAAATCCATATTCCCTGCATTACTCCCAGAATGTCATGTGGACATCAGGGATTCCCCGGGGATGCAACGCCAATAAAAATTTCAAACATTTGGAGTGCCGTGAAAAAAAAAAAAGCAAAAATTGGATGTTCAACTAACTCACGTGGGCCGAGAAAGTGTGTGGGAAGGGGGATGGTTTAGACAGAAAAGAATAAGCAAGTAAAATCATCATGTATCTTCTCGTCACACTGGCGTCGTTGTATGGGGGCGTAGAGGGGAGTGGGGTATAGGCTTTAATAGCTCATGTCCGGGATTGGGAGGGGGGAGATTGTTTTAGTCTCCCAAAGTAATCAACACCGCAAATGAAATTGGACCTTCCTTTTATTCCAAGTTGGAGGATTTCAGCTATTTTTGTTGTTGCTCCTGTATGTACCCCGCCCGGGTATGTTAATAAAGTTAATAAGTCATTTACGTTTTGTTAATGTTACTATGTTTCTTTATTAGCTAGTCTAATATAGTGGCAGGACATATTTTAGATTTCATAGTGGCAGAGCATATTTTAGATATTGTATGGTCAGGACGTATTTTAGATATTGTAGGGTCAGGATGTATTTTAGATATTGTAGGGTCAGGACGTATTTTAGATATTGTAGGGTCAGGACGTATTTTAGATATTGTAGGGTCAGGACGTATTTTAGATATTGTAGGGTCAGGACGTATTTTAAATATTGTAGGGTCAGGACGTATTTTAGATATTGTAGGGTCAGGACGTATTTTAGATATTGTAGGGTCAGGACGTATTTTAGATATTGTAGGGTCAGGACGTATTTTAGATATTCTATAGTCAGGACGTATTTTAGATATTGTAGGGTCAGGACGTATTTTAGATATTGTAGGGTCAGGACGTATTTTAGATATTCTATAGTCAGGACGTATTTTAGAGTAATAAGTGAGGATTCTATTGCGGTTGAAGCTGTAAGTATTATTTAGTATATCGATTCTTCTTGAAGAAATAATTATTGCACTAAACGTCCATTTTATAAATCGAACTTTTTCAGCTCATAGAGAGAGTATCAGTGATCCTTGTCTCGGTCTTAAGTAAGTCTCACGCCTTGGAAGCTTCTAGAGATTGCTTAATTTTTTTATCTACAACAATGGATTCTCTTCCGCCCAACCATGAAATTTAATGATGTTTTCAGCATCCTAGTTGACACCATAGGACTGCATCAATATGGAAATTAACATAAACAATTTACACAATTAGAATTTATCATCGCCAATAACAATTGATGTTTAGACAACCCTTAAACCAAATATATGCACTTTCATTTCCGAAAAATAAAAAAAAAAAAAACAAGTAGCAGGCCACTCATGTTGTTTTCTTTCAGCCTGTCAGAGAATTATGCCCCTTGGATGCAGATAAAAACTTCAAGACGGAGCATTACCACCGGATTGATTATTAATTCAGAACGAGGCTGGAGCTCTTACGACTCACCCCCCCCCCCCACTTCAGCGTCACCAAACCTCTTCCCCCCCCCCGGCCTCCCCCCCACCCCTTCTATGCCCGTCAGATCTTAGCCCATTCGCCGTCTGACACGATGGAGTTAGGGTTTAATCCATATAAATTTTCTGCCAGCATCGGGTTATCTGTAAACATAAATAAAGAATATGGAGCACCTAAGGGGCGTCATTACAAATCATGCATGCATCAGGATCAGCCGCACCTGGGAATCAGACAGGTCCAGCCGCGCCAGGGAACCCATCATGACCAGCGGCGCCAGGGAACCCATCATGACCAATAGTGGATTATAAGATAGCGAGATAAGCATTGCCTCATTAGCGGGCCAATAAAAAAAAAAGTCATTTTTACAAGCACTCTTTTGTGATGATGATTAAAGAACAAGGGTGAAAAAACATCTTTATAAATAGATCATAACATAAAAATGGACAAGTATGAAACAAATTTTCATAGGTTTTGCTGGATGTCATAGCCCGGACAATAAAAAAACATTGTGATGTAAATTTTGCTCTTCTCGCATATGTTGCATATTAAACTACATTATGAGAGCCTCTGAGTACAATATCGATGAAAACATAGTTATGATGGCTTCGTTTGTTTTGTTGTTATTTTTCGTCCGTACAACACTAACGCCTGCCACCCAATCAGAAGAGGGCTAGAGTCTGTTTCGTCTGCCGATATCAAGGGAACTAACTCATATGTATATATCCAAGGGAGATAAACTATGTAAATGATGCCGGACAAGGCCTATGATGTTCGTCTGATGAAAATTGTAGCACGTTGGACGGGATAATGGAGGGACACTTGCTTTTTGTCAGGAGCCATTCAGTCAATTATTGATGACTCATGGCTCGAAATCAATGAGTTGCAATATACACAGTTACACACAAACACACACACAAATATTTTTTTTAGTAGAACAAAAACTCACAGAATTTATTGTAAAGTCTGATTATATAAATATTGGACGCGCATAAGTTAAAATACTACTATTAATTATTACATTTCTATAAAGTAAAACAGCTGTGTTGTTAAATCTATGTGCAAAGGTTGATTTAATAATTCCATCGGTGTGCCCTAAATATAGTTACACGTCCTTTGCTATGACCTAATTGCAACTGATGCATTTAGAATTTACAAGTCGAATGTTTTAACAGACAGACAGACACAGATAGATATATAAATAGATAGATAGACAGATAGATATATTAGATATATTAGATAGATAGATAGATAGATAGATAGATAGATAGATAGATAGATAGATAGATAGATAGATAGATAGATAGATAGATAGATAGATAGATAGATAGATAGATAGATATATTAATTATCACCACCCTGTGACAAACACGCCGCCAAACTATAATACCCCAACACATTACCCCAGTAATGCCTCCTGTACATCTACACATACCATGGTGTTAAAAGTCTTCACCAACATCAACCTTAACCCCCCCCCCCCACACACACACACAACCTCATAGAATCTCTGTCCTGAAACTAGATCTTTTGAAAACTTTTTTTTTTTTTTTTAAATGAACTATTCGTTAAAAAATAGTTGAATCAATTATAGTAGAGCACTTACATTCAGCATCATCACTCATACGTTTCTCTCTCTCTCTCTCTCTCTCTCTCTCTCTCTCTCTCACAAACTCACTGGACATATAGCTATGTATGCTTGTGTGAATGTGTGTGTGTGTAAAAACCGTGACGCCTAGAGAGAACTTGTTGAAAATGTTACGACACCACTTAGTTAGTATTAACTCCTATGGGAGGGGGGGGGAGGGTGTAGGGAAGGGTTAGGGAAATCTAGAGACCCAGAAATCGATATTTTTATCCGGGGAGAGGGGGGTGGTTTTGCACAATCTTTGATGAGCCCGTATACCCGAGTCTTGGGGAATTGAGTTTTTTTTTTGGAACTGTACTATTTACACACACACACACACACACAACGGCACAGCTTCAGAGAGGGGAGGGGGGGAGAGAGAGAAAGACAGAGAGGAGGGGGGGTGATCATATGTTTAAGGTTTGAGAAACAGATTTGGGGTTTTTATTTAGTCACTTGCGTAATAAGTTGTGTGTGTCTGTGTGTGTGTGTGTGTGTGTGTGTGTGTGTGTGTGTGTGCCTGTTTGAAGATGTGTGTTAGTGAACGGTCGTTTGTGAGTAACAAATGGCATGCATACTCATATTTGTCATTGATAAAGGCAATGCAATTTGAAGTGAATAGATGGTAGTATTTGTTCAGATTTTTATTAAAAAGCGTCATTTGTATGTATTATTCATTAGAGTGATATTACCAGTAAGTCAGTTTTGTAGCATCAGTCGTAAGTCACATGTGCAGCATAAGTCATAACTCATTTGTGTGTATTTAGTTTCAAGTCATTTCTGTAGCATCAGTCGTAAGTCATTTCTGTAGCATCAATCGTAAGTCATTTCTGTAGCATCAGAAGTAAGTCACTTGTGCAGCATCAGTCGTAAGTCACTTGTGTGCCATTAGCCGCAAGTCATTCATGCGGCATACATTGTAAATCAAGAGCCCATATTGCTTAGGTGTAAGTCAATTGTCGGGAAATGTGATCAGTCAATTTGTTTGACATCGGCAGTAGGTCATGTGCCAGTGTGACACCAACAAACATTAGGGATCTGATCGATATGTTATCGCCCCTGGGGCCATTCATCACAAACTACAAACAGACTATCCACATTATTGATTGAAATGCACCATGGGTAAACAAAAAAAATTCAATAGTTTAAAAAAAACAAAACAAAAGATAGAGCGTGTGTTAAGCACATTTTAAAAGTTCATTATTGTGTTCATTATTGTGTTCATTATTGTGTTCATTATTGTGTTCATTATTGTATTCATTATTGTGTTCATTGTTGTGCTCATTATTGTGCTCATTACTGTGTTCATTATTGTGTTCATTATTGTGCTCGTTATTGTGTTCATTGTTGTGCTCATTATTGTGTTCATTACTGTGTTCATTATTGTGTTCATTATTGTATTCATTATTGTGTTCATTATTGTGTTCATTTTGTTCATATTCTATTAGTCTGTCATATATGAACATGTAATTCGCTAAACAGGTTTGAAAAACAGCAGGAATTTTTTTTTTTTGTTTTTTAATTAGGTTCTTTCGTAGAAACTGTCTGATTTAGGCTGATTTATAGTCGACCAAAACTGGCTGATTTAGGCTGATTTATAGTCAACCAAAACTGGCTGATTTAGGCTGATTTATAGTCAACCAAAACTGGCTGATTTAGGCTGATTTATAGTCAACCAAAACTGGCTGATTTAGGCTGATTTATAGTCAACCAAAACTGGCTGATTTAGGCTGATTTAGAGCCACGAAAAAACTGGCTGATTTAGAGCCGCACAAAACTGACTGATTTTGGCCACCCTTTAATTTTAGTGTTGTTTTACCGAATTTGTTGAAGACAAATGCATCATTTGTACACTACTAGGCAACTTCATAGATCGATGTGTACAAATACCCGAAGTTGTACAAAACTAGACTACTCCATAGATCGCTGTGTACAAATACCCGAAGTTCTAAAACTGATGCTGCCAGCGGTGCGCCAAGCTGAATTGAATAATTGATGGTCTACTTTTAAACTGCCGCTGAGAAGGTCAGACACGGAGATTCAGCCAGACAGCGACGGCCTAGAGAAGTGGCAAACAGTTAGTTTATCATTAGAGTACTTTGTAGATAGTAGCAGTTAAGCGACTACTTTAGATACTTTTATCTAATTGCTGTTCTATTTATAACTATCCGGGTCTTTTTGTATTAATATTTTTATTTGGAACACTATAGGTAGTTAAATATTAGGTATCTATCACTGAAATGTTACTGTCTGAAATAGCATAGCCTACTATTGTTTGCTACGAACGTATAACACTTAATTGGTAATTGTGAATAGTTAACACGCATTATATATATATATATATATATATATATATATATATATATATATATATATATATATATATATATATATATATAGATAGATAGATAGATAGATAAGATAGACTGAATAGCAGGCAGATAGAGTGATAGATCCAAACATATATACATACATATATTAGTCAGATAAACAGAGAGACATACAGACGGATAGATAGCCTTGATTTCGATCCAGTCTATTTAAGCGAAACAATTTTTCACGGAACTATTTCAACCATCCAAGACATCGGTAAGATATTTCACTGCAAAGTTTCATCAAGAACTCCAATGTGTCCCAAGCCCTCCTAACTCAGAAATAAATAATCGCTACTTGCGCGTGCGAGCGTGCCTTTTTTGTGGGAATTCTGAGCGAGGGAGGAAAAGTTGAAGGGATTTTTTTGTTTTATTTTTACTTAAAACACACACACACACACACACACACACATATAGCCTACCGTATGGAACTTGATCGAAGTCAAATTATCATAGAAAGACGGAAGTATGGAGAAGAAATTTTTTTTTTAGAAACTGCCTGCTTGTGCCTTGTAGTTAGTTCTATCTCTCATTCGCTTTCTCTTTTTCTTTCTTTCCTGTATGTCTATGCTGATGAGGCAACCTATGGATTGTTTTCAGTTATAAATATGGGAAATTAGGATCTAGGAAGAAGATAATGTGACCACACGATATTGAAATAAGATCTGGTCAGTTGGTTTGTAATCTATAGCCGTGATCCTCAAACTGCCACGGACCGGTCAACTTTCGATAATTTGAGAGAGGGGAGGGGGTGGGGAGGGGGGCGTTGATTATTCATATTTTGGATTGTTTTCATTTATAACGCCAATGCCGCTCAAAGCCGCTCAGCTCCCTGTTGACCTATGGTCCATGGAAAGTCTCACACAATACCGAGAGAAATACACAACAGTAAGTAAAAAGGAAATAATTTAATGTTTCTTGGGCAGCCCAGAATCATTTGGTCCGCGGCCCGAGGGTTGGGGGAAACCACTGAACTACAGTGTCTTAAAGAAGAGGACTGGTCAACCGCCAGGGAAAAAGGGTTCGAATCTTGTAAGGAGTCCAAACTTTATCATTGTCGCGGTAGGGGGGCGGGGTGAGAGAGGATTCTTGTGCAGGGGTGGGCAAATTTTTCGAACCGCCGGCCACACTAGGTGCTGAAAGTTCAAAGTTGGGCTGGACCAAGGGTAGATGGGCTGGGATTTCTATATCAAACAACATTAACTGAATGAAAGCGTCAGTGAAACGGGCAGCAGAAAGGAAAAGAGCACAGGCCAGAACAAACAGCCTGATGGCCTGGACTTGACCCCACGGGCAGCAGTTTGTCCCACGTCTGTTTGGTGTGATCTGGTTCTTAGTACCCACCTGCATCATTCAGCTAACGCTTTAATATCATCTACATATAGGCCAGGAGTTTTAGCAACCTACCCAGAATAAATTCTTTACAATGGTTTAAATGCAGAATCTGACACATATATATATATATGAAGATTAACTGGTATGAATGACACCCAATGAAACTCATTGGAATTTTCTCTTAGGCATTGCAAAAATTGCACGAATTACACGTAACTTTCCACTATTCACGGTTCGGTAAATGTCACAATAACCTCTGGTAATCTGAAGTAGAATCGCTAATCCACGTTAAACTTTCAGCAAACGTGTAGATTATGATATAAGTATTTAAAACAAATATTGCAAAGTGTTATCAACATGAACCAATATGACCTGCTACAAATGGCGCAACCAGGGCAAAGTGGCCTCCCGGCAAAATCGTCAACTGCATAATTAAGTATATAGCTTGAAGCATACAAGACGTCAAATGTCTTTTTTTCAGCAGTTTTATTGCTACTTATAAAACCATTTCGGTAAATAAACCAGCAACAAAATAACAATAACACTCTTCAACCATGAGCGATATGGCAGCCCCGTAGCGTGAAAACATCCACAATCAGGGGCCAGGCATTCTACAGCAGGGGACAGGCATAGCGGGAGGCAATATATTTTACTAAGAGAGCAAATAAACAGAGAGGGGGCCAGACAAAATGCAGGGTCGCACTCGCCTCCGGTCGCCAGTAGTAAGGCTGAGTATCAGGCCGTCGATCGTAGGGTGGCAGTCATCAAACCGCTGGTCATAAACTAGCAGTTGTTTTCACCCCGTGCCATAATCCATAGTGATCAAATACAGGGCACACCTTCCTACGCCGCGCTATGTATGAAGAATTCCAGAATTCATCATCAATTATTTCTTCAGATTCTTTACATCCAGCATCTCACTATCATGACCTCATCATCGCTCAATCATTTCCATAACATTTGACCAAGCCTCCCCGGCATTCGAGCGATGATCCTCCATTACAATTTTTGAATGCTGTTATGCATGACGACACCATATCGCGGTGTGCGCAAAAGCAGTTACACAAACGTGTCCTCACACTGTTTCGGATCCGGAAGTACATTTGCAACAAACTGGTCTGCAGAACATCTTGTGGAGCGCACATCTAAGTCAGTAGGCAATAGTGGATGTACTCTTTCCTCATGAAGCTTCCATCCCCATTCTGTGATGATCAGTATTGCTTAACAACATCAAGATATACTCCGACTCTTCCAGCCACTGGAACAGCACGTGAGTAAGTAACCGTCATCTATAACTGAATCGAACTGCTTGGTTTCACGATGGTTCATAATCTTTGCAGATATTTCTTTAACGAGCTGTGTTTCACCAATCCTCTGCATGTAGTTATCTTTGTAACATAGTAGTAGCGACAGTGTTGACACTCAAAGCTGAAATATTTCTTCCATAACAGTGCTGGTTTCTTGCATTATGACCAGAGAAGCCTATTAAATGGAACTGTGCTGGGACTCAACACCGTCAGCTTTCTTGGAAGTTGATTAAGAGGCCATTTCAGTTTACTTGCAACAGTGTTCTTACTTGAGATTTTCTTTTAAGGACAACATCCTTGAAGTTCTTAGCCACCCATGTTCTTTGGAACACATCAGCACCAACTTCTTCAAAGCATTGTCGAAGTTTCCATTATCGATTCAGATGCTGCAACACCTGATGGTATGCTGCTGGAGCCTTGTGTCAGAAGTATCAAACGTTGATTATGTGACTTGGCAATCCGAGAACTTCGTGAAACGTCATCATCTCTTCATTGATCCAGACGTACCTCCTTCCGGATGCCGAACTGCATCATGGCAGTACATAATATCAGCAAACTGCGCTAAAGATGTCCTTACAGCTGCAGTCCTATGAATTGTGGAAGTCCATGTGGTGCGTACACTTTCAGTCACTCCCTCTTCCATGAGTTATTCCTCCCTTACCTTTAATGGCCCGCATCATTGCTCGCTCTATGGTAAGATCAACTGACAGTCCGGCCCACTAATCTACAACTACACCGTCTAACATGTGATCTTGACATGACCTGCTTGTGTAGGTCTGGATGGGAGTTAGGTAAAAAGCCCATCATCATCTCCAGGTGAGACGAGCACACCCGGCATAATTGTTGTGACCAGATGCTGCGAAGAGATTCATCATTCTCCTGATACTGACAAGATGTAGCTGAAAGTAGCCCATTCGTTCTGCCCGCAGCAGAAGCTTTAATGTGGCAATATAATACATATACAGAAGCCAAAGGTTTTTCTTATATAAGCTATAGTAATAGTTATGTCATTTTCAGAGCCCCATTCTACACCTTATGTACGCTAGAGCCGAGATAAAGGGCCCTAGGGCCCCAAGAGTAGCTATCCCCCTAACATAAATTTGGTTTAAATAATTTTGGTAATGTCTTTTAAGTGTTACCAGTGTTTTTGAAGATACCGTCTGATTTTTTCAGTATTGCCAATAATCTTGAAGTTGGCAGCTGCCTTTGTGTAAAATAATTGAAGGTCATGGCTGACAGTATTTTATATAGAATATAGAGGACCTTTTTTACAAATGTATTTAATGCATTTAAACACAATTTAGTGTATTCAAAACAAGGGTGTCATTAATCCTCGTTATGTTAACTAATCAAAGTTATTACCAAATAATTTCACAAAACGCTGTAAGACATTAATTCTAGGTACGTAATGTAATATTTATTCAACTCCTGACCTAATAGTTCTTCTATAATGATTGAATAGTGTCACATAAACATCGTTAAATAGTGTCTCACATAATGATTCAATAGTGTGTCACATACTGGATTCAATAGTGTCTCACATAATGATTCAATAGTGTGTCACATACTGATGCAATAGTGTGTCACATAATTGATTCAATAGTGTCTCACATAATGATTCAATAGTGTGTCACATACAGTTCAATAGTGTCTCACATAATGATTCAATAGTGAGTGTCACATACTGATGCCCAATAGTGGGTCACATACTGATTCAATAGTGTGTCACATACTGATTCAATAGTGTGTCCACATACTGATTCAATAGTGTGTCACATACTGATTCAATAGTGTGTCACATACTGATTCAATAGTGTCTCACATACTGATTCAATAGTGTGTCACATACTGATTCAATAGTGTGTCACATACTGATTCAATAGTGTCTCACATACTGATTCAATAGTGTGTCACATACTGATTCAATAGTTTCTCCATAATATCTCTCTGTTGCTTTCATCGCACCTCTATAGTAATGCCAAAACACTGCCTCCTAAGTAAATCTGTTACTGCTTCTATTGAGCCTCTAGGACAGGGGTCTATAACATACGGCTCATGAGCCACATGCGGCTCTTTCGATGTCGTTGCGGCTCTTTTCGATGTCAAGTTGTGGCTCTTTGTTCACCAGTTCCAGTTGCGACAAATAATAATAGTCATATTAGTTTATATTTCTAATCCCAATCAAATACCATAATATTGAAACAACAATTTTTTTGTGGCTCCTTTTTCAAAAACTTGAGAAAATTGTAAATTAAAACTTCCTTGGGCTCTTCCAATGTACAAGGTTGTTGACCTTGGTGTTTCCAGGACAATAAATGTTCCACTTTGCCTCTCTTCAGAACACAGTCGCGTTCCCATATCATTAACAACTGAAATATTTTAATTTTTGGATCCCATTAATCCACAAACCACTTGTATCCTGTACCCAAGGCGGGTCATTTTTCTCTTATAACTCTTTTCTTGACACATGAAAAAAAAGAACAAAAATACAAAACGACCCCCCCCCCTCCATATCGAGAACTGAATCCATTAGTGGCGTTGGATACGCCCGGGAGCTAAGGGTAACCATCACCCTTTCCCCCCCCTAAGCTGATATATAATTTATTTAATTTTACCCTGAGCCACCAGGTCTTTCTAATTCAATTACACTCACCAAAGGTCATCTTAGTACAGTAGCCTCAATGTCCTCAAGAAAATAACCAAGTGGACGTCGCTCCGTTGTTGACCGGTGTGCCGGGTGGTCCAGGAAGAAGATACACGCAAAGATTACGTGTCTGATGGATCTTTGAACAAAAACAGATATAGTGATTCTGACACCTAGTTTAATCTGCTTTCCATTGAGAGACCTGCTCATCATAGACAGCATGACTGTAGATTACGACAAGCGTGTAGAAAAAAATATGTGTAAATAACAAATGCATGCATGTTTGTATGTGTGCATGTTTGTATGTGTGCATGTTTTTATGCATAATGTATGCATGTTTCTATGTTTCGTTTTTAAATTTATGAATGTATTTATTTAATTATGTACGTATGTTTGTATGTCTGTATCAATGTATGTATTTATGTAGATGTGTGTTTCGTTTTTATGCATCATTTATACATGTATGTTTTGTTTTTAAATGTATGTATGTGAGTGTATTTATATTTGTAAGTATTTATGTATGTTTTTTTTGTGTGACTGATTGTTTGTAAGTATGTATGTTTGTTCACGATTGTGTCGGATGTGTTTAATTGTGTATGTCCATGACTGTGTGACCTTTAACTGATGGTTCCACACGCTCTTATCCATCGCTGAACCCTTTTAAAACAGATTATTGTACCCAAAGGAGCACCTTAAAAGTCAGCCTTCCCTTTCACCCCCCCCCCACGACATTGTTTCTACCTTTTGGCTTGTATTTTTTCTATGGTATAAATACTATCAGATTGATTTTAAATCGAATCCGTTACAGCCAGCGGTGTATAACTTCACGCAGCCTTCCTGAAAGCTCACTATTGGTGACACTTCGCGTAACACGAAGTCCTAATGTAAGTAGGCTTGTAGGGATTTGAGCCCATTTCCTACCTTAGGCTGATGGTTCAAACTACCTCGCCGCCATTTGAAATCGGTGAGAGAACAAAAAAAAATAAAATGTCTTGCTGCAGACTATGAGCATATGACAGACTTTAAGACAACTAACATGTTTGTTCGTTTTAGTTCAACTACGAAAGTCGCTAATAAATAAATAAACCCGGCATAATTAAAAAGTAACGACAACTCTAGTTCACTAGTTGTTATTTCCCCTTGACTTTCACTTTATAAGTGATTGTCTACAAAAAAAGATTGTATTTCTCGTCTGTTAACTTCCGGTATACTGTGAGTCTAATGTAAGACTAAAGCCAATCAAGAAAAAAAGGGAAACATGAGTTTTGGAATCTTACCCGAAGGAAAACATTCTAGACCAGTGTTAATTATTGTTTTCTCTTAGGGCTAGTGGAATCTCATTTCCATTAACTTTTGTTAAAGTATTTATATTTAAGCTTAATGTTCTTACAAATTTAGATGGCAGGTGAACCTGAAGTTAAAAAAAATAACTGTCTAGAGCAAATAAACGAAGAATTTGTAGACATTCAGATTTAGAAACAAAAGAAAAAAGAGGAATTAGAATGAAAGAGTATATGGAGAAGATGAGAGAGACGACAACAGAGAGCAAGGGTAAAGAGGGCGTTGGATAAAAGAAGAAGATATGGAGAGAGAGAGGGAACCCAAGGGGGCCAAAGAGAGTCGGAAGTTATCGTAGCTAATACTGGGGATTCAATTTCATGAATTTTGAAGTCACTTTTAATAACAGTTTAAACTGAATGAAACATACGGGTATTACATGGCCATTCTTGAAACATACAAGTATTACAAATTGAAACATACAGGTATTACAGGTTGAAACATACAGGTATTACAGGATGAAACATACAGGTATTACTGGTTGAAACATACAGGCATTACAGGTTGATACATACAGGTATTACAGGTTGAAACAGACAGGTATTACAGGTTGAAACATACAGCTATTACAGATTGAAACATACAGGTATTACAGGTTGAAACATACAGGTATTACTGGTTGAAACATACAGGCATTACAGGTTGATACATACAGGTATTACAGGCTGAAACAGACAGGTATTACAGGTTGAAACATACAGGTATTACAGGTTGAAACATACAGGTATTACAGGTTGAAACATACAGGTATTATAGGTTGAAACATACAGGTATTACAGGTTGAAACATACAGGTATTACTGGGCCATTCTTGGAACATATGGATATTACAGGTTGAAACATACAGGTATTACAGATTGAAACATACAGGTATTACAGATTGAAACATACAGGTATTACAGGTTGAAACATACAGGTATTACAGGTTGAAACATACAGGTATTACAGGTTAAAACATACAGCTATTACTGGGCCATTCTTGGAACATATGGGTATTACAGGTTGAAACATACAGGTATTACAGGTTGAAACATACAGGTATTACAGGTTGAAACATACAGGCATTACAGGTTGAAACATACAGGTATTACTGGGCCATTCTTTAAACATACAGGTATTATTGGGACATTCTTATCTGCAGTAAGCTGAGCGGTCGCCTTTAGGTCCAGTCCAAATGAGCCGCTTGAAGTATTAAATCCTAAACTAAGAGCGCTCTTGCAAGTGTTTTCGGCCCAATGGTCCTCAGATACATAAAAACGGCCCTGCTACTAAAATTTGGAGCAGAAAGCTAAATGGAAATCAAACTGCTCCATACCATAATTTTTAAAATACAATGTGCTATGGTTTCCCTGGTTCTATCCCCGGTGATTACCATTGGATGTTTCAGGGCTTGGTTAACTTCCCACGACCGTGGTGCCTTCAAGGCTTTGCACTATCGAAAGAGGGGCATCGTAGAAATCGTCCCATTCGTGGTTTCATCTAATACTTACAGGGAAATTCGCACAAACCGCAACCTAGATCAGGGGTTGGCTAACATTGGACTCGTAGGTCACATTGGGCTCGTAAACTTGAACAGCGGCCCGTAATCGTTGCATGTATTCGGAGTGTAGACATGAAATAATATTCAAAATTAAAATGTGAACATCACAACATAAAAGTTCAATTCTTCACTCTGATGTTGTTTTTTTTTGTTCTTGTTATTTTTTAATTCTGAATCCATCCTTCAATAAAACACAGGGTACGAAAAAAATGTAAACCTAACTGAAAGCATAAATATCTAGGTATAATATATAGATATTGGTTATATTGAGACGACTACATACATATCTAGATCTAATGTATAAAAAGATATTGGTTTTATTGAGATGACTAGAAAAGACCTGGATGTAAACTATCCAAATTGGCAGCCCTGTCTGTGAACTAAGGAGGGGAGTTTGGGGGGGGTGGGGGAGTTGGATGGGGAGCTTTTTTTTTTAACGATGTGAGTACTACAAAGAACTACAAACTCTTAGACCTCCAGACTTGCAGAGTTCTTGTTAATTTAAACTTCGGACATCTTCGATTTAAAAAAAAAACAGACAAGTTGGATGGGGAATGGGGGGGGGGGGGAATGTAGGGGAGAGAGAGAGAGAGAGAGAGAGAGAGAGAGAGAGAGAGAGAGAAACAACCAAGTTTGGCCTCATTAGTGACTAGACAGCCCAAAAGTCTGAGGGGGAAATGGAGGTCATATGGAGAATCCAAATTTAGTTAAAGAGTTGTGGCTAGTTCTTGTTTTTTTTATTGAACTAGTTTTTTTTTGTTTTTTTTTTATATATATATATTTGTATTTAATTTTTTATATTTTATTTTTACGGCCAAATACTTTATTTTAGTTTTTAAAACTTTGGCCAGAAAAATAACGGCTTTAGAGTATGGGTTATTAGGTGAATGTTTTACATTACGAGAACAGGGTTAGAGGCTAAACGGACTTGATATGAGAACAGGGTTAGAGGCTAAACGAACTTGATATCAAATGGGATATTTACGTCATCACTTAATGTAAAAAAGATTTAAAAAAAAAAATAATAATAATACTATTGCTAATAATCGAAAATTTACTCACAAGACATTGGAAATAAATTTGGCGCTCATTGGAATATAATAGCGTAATTAATTAATTTTGAAAGAATCAATCTGTCTGACCAGCAAGAATAGACCCGGCATTATATAACTGGGATGGCATCCCATGCAGTGGCATAATAAGCTTAATTCGCGCCCAGGGCACAATACCTTTTTTAGTGCCCCCCCCCAATTCGAAAACCATATACTATTATATGTAATATATACCGTTTGGCGCCCCTTTGTGACTAGCACCCGGGGCATGATGCCCCCCCCCACTACGTCACTGATCCCATGAGTTCTTAGATAAGTTTCGTCCGTCTACATATAAGCCAGTAAAAAAAAAAGTTAAGTTCACTTAGTCCCTAAGGGGGCCATCAGAGCAGGTGAAGGGTAGAATTTCGGTAACCCCTACAGGCATGAAAAAGGGAATTGTTTAGTTAGCACAGTGTCCAGTCGCCTTTCCTTCCCCAGCTCTAGTCGGGGATCTCCCAGCTCTAGTCGGGGATCTCCCAGCTCTAGTCGGGGATCTCCCAGCTCTAGTCGGGGATCTCCCAGCTCTAGTCGGGGATCTCCCAGCTCTAGTCGGGGATCTTTGTAAATGGTAACAATATGCAGCTGTCGTAAACAGCCGTCAATCTGTCATGTTTGTAAATGGTGACAATATGCAGCTGTCGTAAACAGCCGTCAATCTGTCATGTTTGTAAATGGTGACAATATGCAGCTGTCGTAAACAGCCGTCAATCTATCTTATGTTGTGTCTAACTCTAGGTGAGTAGGCAAACACTAAGTGAAAACCTTTTGTATGTATGTCTGTGTGTATGTGTGTGTGTCTCTCTCTCTCTCTCTCTCTCTCTCTCTCTCTCTCTCTCTCTGTGTGTGTGTGTGTGTGACGTAGACGACAGTAGAGATGGAATCGATTTCATACAGTTGAAAATGTCAACACCATCCTCCGGTTGTTTTACGTAGGGAGAGTTTGATTGGGGGGGGGGGGTTTGGGGGGGTGAGGAGAAACCTCAACACATGGAGCTAGAGAGGCATCCAGACAGCGAGGGAGAGAGAGAGAGAGAGAGAGAGAGAGAGAGTATGATAATTATAAGAGATAGAAAGAACAAGATGAAAAGACATTGATCCGTTTTATGGGGGAAATAAAGATAGAGAGAAAAAGATAGACAGACAGACAGCAAGAATTACAGAAAAGAGAAAAGACATCCAGAGAGATGAAGAGAGAGAGAGAGAGAGAGAGAGAGAGAGATGTAGAGAGAGAGAGATGTAGAGAGAGAGAGAGAAAGAGAGCGAAAGAGTAGAGTTCAAAGAAACACATTAGTACCAGCATGGGATCGTATTTAGCGCTAATCTCCGGTCAGTCCTAGACGATGAGTACTAGTCCAGAACTGGACATCCAAGTGACTACGGACGAACTCTATACAGGTCATCAATGACTTGGGCAAATAGTCACAGGCTCAAGAGAGCAGTCACATCTCCTCCTCTCCCCCCCCCCCATTCCTATATATATATATCGCGATATATACGTACTTATGAACCATGGTGAAAACAGTGCAGTATGACAAGCAAAATACAACTTTAATTGAATAACAAGTATTAGAGTCTGTTATCCACCGTTTTTTAAATTAGTTTTTACTTGACATTTTTAAAGTGTCACCTTTGACCTCAATAAGCTTCCCAACAGTGACAAAAAAAGAAATAATTTAAAAAAAAAAAAATTCTGCAGACGTGAAATCGCTCGGGATTAGAATTACGGGGGGAAAAATTGAATCTCTTTAATTGGCTGGTCGATAAAAATTGATGATTATTTTGAACAGAAAATTGTAAACATTAAATTAATCAGATCAACCTCATTTAGAAGTAAGTAACAAAACCAAACATTTCTATATTTCTATGTCTATACAAACCAAACTATTCGATTTCCGTACAAACCGAACATTTCTATATTTCTATGTCTATACAAACCAAACTATTCGATTTCCGTACAAACCGAACATTTCTATATTTCTATGTCTATACAAACCAAACTATTCGATTTCCGTACAAACCGAACATTTCTATATTTCTATGTCTATACAAACCAAACTATTTGATTTCCGTACAAACCGAACATTTCTATATTTCTATGTCTATACAAACCAAACTATTCGATTTCCGTACAAACCGAACATTTCTATATTTCTATGTCTATACAAACCAAACTATTCGATTTCCGTACAAACCGAACATTTCTATATTTCTATGTCTATACAAACCAAACTATTCGATTTCCGTACAAACCGAACATTTCTATATTTCCATGTCTATACAAACCAAACTATTCGATTTCCGTACAAACTGAACATTTCTATATTTCTATGTCTATACAAACCAAACTATTCGATTTCCGTACAAACTGAACATTTCTATATTTCTATGTCTATACAAACCAAACTATTCGATTTCCGTACAAACCAAACATTTCTATATTTCGATTTCTATACAAACCAAACATTTCTATATTTCGATTTCTATACAAACCTCTATGGTTTAATAATTAATCAAATACTAATTTTCAGTTGGGCAGACAGATAGACAGACAACCAGATAGAAACACTAACAGAAGGACATACAGACAGATAAAATACACAAAAATATAGACGGATAAAGATATATATATATATATATATATATATATTTAAAGATAGATTGACAGCTGCATAGATAGATTGACATCTACATAGATAGGCTGATGAATAGACTACGAATTGAAACATACACATAGATTAATAGATTGAGGTTAAGTCGGTCTATTTCGTTTTGAATCATTCAATACGTTTGAACAAATCTATTTCTAAACGCTCTCAGCTATCTCCTAGCGCTGACATTTAGCTCTAACGTTGTAGAGAAATGTAACACAGTTCTAGCCCTGACATTTAACCCCCCTCTGCCTCCTACATCATCCCAGCCTCAACTTCGATGTCCTCCCATACATATATATATATATATATATATATATATATATATATATATATATATATATATATATACATGTATCAATACAGTGATGGAAATCTTCCCGGGAGATTTGCCAATCGACAGATACATGACACAGGTTAAGGTCCGGTAAGCTCGGCCATGAATGAGGGGGACGAGCTAGAGGCGGAGGGGTTCTCAACTGGCCCGTATATTCCCCTTCCATTGAAATGAACCCCAACACCTGTGGCTTGGCTTTTGTTTATTTCTGGTGAGGCTGGACTTTCCTGTCTCTTTGGCAACAGTCATATATATTGTCCCCGTTTTGTCTGTCTGTCTGTCCGTCATCACCCTAGATCTCAACAACCATAAGTCCTAGACCCATGATGTATATATCATTTTGTAAGTCTTGGCCTGCCATGTGTGCAACAAAAGTCCATTTCGCGATCTGACCTCTGGAGGCCGTAAAAGAGGACTTATAAAGTACCGTTTTGTACTATGTAAGCTATATTAACAAAGGAGCGCCCTAGATCTCAGCAACCATAAGTCCTAGACCCATGATGTATATATCATTTTGTAGGTCTTGGCCTTCCATGTGTGCATCAAAAGTTTATTTCGCGATCTGACCTCTCAGGGCCGGGATTCATGGTTTCTTAGGGGTTATATATGGCTTATATTTTATATATAGATTATATATAAATTAATCAAAGGGGCGTAATCATTATTTATTTTTGTAACAGTTATGAAACATGACTTACTTCCCTCTCTATTTATACATGAAAATGCTCTAAAAAGCCCTGTAATTACAGGCTTTATTTTTGCTTGTTTTTTACCTCTTTGTCATGTATGTTCTGTTCCCACAATCACTTATCTGTACATGTTTTGTTTATTTATACTCAGCCCAGTCTGTTGTTGTCGTTTTTTCAACTGAAGGTTTGGCTACAACTTTGGAGAGATATCACCACGTCCATACACGGTCGTCTTTTGATCAGACCCCAGGGCTAATCTAGTGACCCCTGGGCTAATCTAGTGACCCCTGGGCTAATCTAGTGACCCCTGGGCTAATCTAGGACCCCCCGGCCAAATGTGGTGACCCCCGGTCAAATCTAGTGACCCCTGGGCTAATCTAGTGACCCCCCGGCCAAATTTAGTGACCCCCCGGTCAAATCTAGTAATCCCTGGGCTAATCTAGTGACCCCCTCTGGGCAAATCCAGTGGGTTAGGGTCTCTAAGACCCTTAAAAATAGAATAAACACAGTAATGATGGTCAGTTAGCTTGGTCTCTTTACTGTAGGGAACTGGGGAAGTAAAGACTGTACGAGGTTCGACCCGGGGAAAGTAAAGACGGTCCTAGATTCACACCCAGAAGCAGGGCCGGCCTTAGGCATGATTTGACCAATTGCTCCGAATTGGGCCCCGCGCCTGGCAGGGGGCCCCGCAATTTACATTTAGCTTATCACACCTTAAAAAATAAGAAGAGGGGCTTCGCAAGCATCCATTAAATTGAGCCCCGCAATTCGTAAAGCTGGCCCTGCTGCCCATAAGAAGTAATGACGGTCCTAGGTTATCCCCTGTTGGGCAGTAATGACGACCCTAGGTTCACGTTCATCGGATTTCCATCGCATACACTCTTATTAAAACTATTTCACTTTTCGACTTGAAATTTAATCTGCTTTGATTTGAAAAACGTAGACATGGAACGACTTAAAACCTAATTTTAACTAGACTTGGTTTATAAAAAAAAGAAACAGTACGCAGTCCAGTCTCTGCAGTCTAAAAATCTATCGAAATATAAAAAAAAACATTCCGATGACGTCAATGAAAATAAAAGTTAACAAAAAAAAATGGATTACAATTATTAAGAGACGATGTGTTGGCGATGAAAGACAGAAGAGAGGTAAAAACAGAGAGGGGGGGGGGAGAGAGACTGTTAAGTCTAATGGAGATGACGGAGACCCCAGGAGTGGAGGGAGAGTGGGACGTAATGTGTTAAATCAAGTTCAACGTACAAATTACGTGTGCATAGTTGGTGTTGGCTTTCTCTATATATCAGTTATCATCACGTGTTACAGACTCAATAAGATATAACACAGGTTTTTATGTTATAATTATAATAACGCATTCTTTCGATATAGTGATAAACGCCTTGAATACATTCCTGATGTAAATCTTTTCCATCATATGAACACTTAAGTCATCCATCATATGAGCACTTAAATCATCCATCATATGAACACTTTAATCATCCATCATATGAACACTTAAATCATCCATCATTATGAACACTTAAATCATCCATCATTATGAACACTTAAATCATCCATCATTATGAACACTTAAATCATCCATCATTATGAACACTTAAATCATCCATCATTATGAACACTTAAATCATTCATCATTATGAACACTTAAATCATTCATCGTATTAACACTTAAATCATCCATCATTATGAACACTTAAATCATCCATCATTATGAACACATAAATCATCCATCATTATGAACACTTAAATCATCCATCATTATGAACACTTAAATCATTCGTCGTATGAACACTTAAATCATTCATTATTATGAACACATTAAATCATCCATCATTATGAACACATTAAATCATCCATCATATGAACACTTAAATCATTCATCGTATTAACACTTAAATCATTCATCATTATGAACACTTAAATCATCCATCATTATGAACACATAAATCATCCATCATTATGAACACTTAAATCATCCATCATTATGAACACTTAAATCATTCATCGTATGAACACTTAAATCATTCATTATTATGAACACATTAAATCATCCATCATTATGAACACATTAAATCATCCATCATATGAACACATAAATCATCCATCATTATGAACACTTAAATCATCCATCATTATGAACACTTAAATCATTCATCGTATGAACACTTAAATCATTCATTATTATGAACACATTAAATCATCCATCATTATGAACACATTAAATCATCCATCATATGAACACTTAAATCATCCATCATTATGAACATATTAAATCATCCATCATTATGAACACATTAAATCATCCATCATATGAACACTTTAATCATCCATCATTATGAACACATTAAATCATCCATCATTATGAGCACATTAAATCATCCATCATTATGAACACATTAAATCATCCATCATTATGAACACTTAAATCATCCATCATATGAACACTTAAATCATCCATCATTATGAACACTTAAATCATTCATCGTATGAACACTTAAATCATTCATTATTATGAACACATTAAATCATCCATCATTATGAACACATTAAATCATCTATCATATGAAACCTTAAATCATCCATCATTATGAACACATTAAATCATCCATCATTATGAACACATTAAATCATCCATCATATGAACACTTAAATCATCCATCATTATGAACACTTAAATCATCCATCATTATGAACACTTAAATCATTCATCATTATGAACACTTAAATCATTCATCGTATTAACACTTAAATCATCCATCATTATGAACACATAAATCATCCATCATTATGAACACTTAAATCATCCATCATTATTAAATCATTCATCGTATGAACACTTAAATCATTCATTATTATGAACACATTAAATCATCCATCATTATGAACACATTAAATCATCCATCATATGAACACATAAATCATCCATCATTATGAACACTTAAATCGTCCATCATTATGAACACTTAAATCATTCATCGTATGAACACTTAAATCATTCATTATTATGAACACATTAAATCATCCATCATTATGAACACATTAAATCATCCATCATATGAACACTTAAATCATCCATCATTATGAACATATTAAATCATCCATCATTATGAACACATTAAATCATCCATCATATGAACACTTTAATCATCCATCATTATGAACACATTAAATCATCCATCATTATGAGCACATTAAATCATCCATCATTATGAACACATTAAATCATCCATCATTATGAACACTTAAATCATCCATCATATGAACACTTAAATCATCCATCATTATGAACACTTAAATCATTCATCGTATGAACACTTAAATCATTCATTATTATGAACACATTAAATCATCCATCATTATGAACACATTAAATCATCTATCATATGAAACCTTAAATCATCCATCATTATGAACACATTAAATCATCCATCATTATGAACACATTAAATCATCCATCATATGAACACTTAAATCATCCATCATTATGAACACTTAAATCATCCATCATTATGAACACTTAAATCATTCATCATTATGAACACTTAAATCATTCATCGTATTAACACTTAAATCATCCATCATTATGAACACATAAATCATCCATCATTATGAACACTTAAATCATCCATCATTATGAACACTTAAATCATTCATCGTATGAACACTTAAATCATTCATTATTATGAACACATTAAATCATCCATCATTATGAACACATTAAATCATCCATCATATGAACACTTAAATCATCCATCATTATGAACATATTAAATCATCCATCATTATGAACACATTAAATCATCCATCATATGAACACTTTAATCATCCATCATTATGAACACATTAAATCATCCATCATTATGAGCACATTAAATCATCCATCATTATGAACACATTAAATCATCCATCATTATGAACACTTAAATCATCCATCATATGAACACTTAAATCATCCATCATTATGAACACTTAAATCATTCGTCGTATGAACACTTAAATCATTCATTATTATGAACACATTAAATCATCCATCATTATGAACACATTAAATCATCCATCATATGAACACTTAAATCATTCATCGTATTAACACTTAAATCATTCATCATTATGAACACTTAAATCATCCATCATATGAACACTTAAATCATCCAACATTATGAACACTTAAATCATCCATCATTATGAACACTTAAATCATTCATCATTATGAACACTTAAATCATTCATCGTATTAACACTTAAATCATCCATCATTATGAACACTTAAATCATCCATCATTATGAACACTTAAATCATCCATCATTATGAACACTTAAATCATCCATCATTATGAACACTTAAATCATCCATCATTATGAACACTTAAATCATTCATCGTATTAACACTTAAATCATCCATCATTATGAACACATTAAATCATCCATCATTATGAACACATTAAATCATCCATCATAATGAACACTAAATCATCCATCATATGAACACTTAAATCATCCATCATTATGAACACTTAAATCATTCATCGTATGAACACTTAAATAATCCATCATTATGAACACATTAAATCATCCATCATTATGAACACATTAAATCATCCATCATTATGAACACATTAAATCATCCATCATTATGAACACATTAAATCATCCATCATTATGAACACATTAAATCATCCATCATTATGAACACATTAAATCATCCATCATTGAGAACACTTAAATCATCCATCATATGAACACATTAATCCATCCATCTTTATGAACACATTAAATCATCCATCATATGAACACTTAAATCATCCATCATTATGAACACATTAAATCATCCATCATTATGAACACTTCATCAATATGATATCAACAACATCACTGCGTCTTTCAGAGCCACTATTTTGTATCTGAGGGCCGTAGACAGAAACTTCCCAAGAAATTTAGTTTAGAATTGGTTTTTTTTTTCTTTTTGAGATACTGGCAATATTTTAGTATAATTTCCATTGCCAAATACTAGGCAAAAGTACCTCAATGGGCCCTCTCAGAATCAGAGCTAATAAAAATTAATATTTTCAGTGGGGGGGGGGGGCCCAAACAATTTTCTCAGGTTGCCTATTCATAAGAGCGCCCCTGCTGCTAACTCAATAACTCAATACAAACTTTCTCGCATGCTTTAACACTCGAGCTATGGGAATCCCCGTTTCGTACGATACATCGACTAAATGGCTTTCACTTTCACTTTCATTCATAACAGATTACTGACTCAGAGATAATTATATGTGTTTTTTTTTATATATTTTTTTATCCTTAATAGTTTTCAGATTGGTTAATTGCGGGACGGAGGGTAATAATTTAAAGGACATTTTAAAATAGGAAAAATAAAAGAAATTACAAAGTTAATAGTACTTGGAAGTGGTTCTGTGACCCAGACAGTTTAGTTAAATGGAGGGATAAAAAAATGTTGTTATGTAATAAATGTATTGTCTTTAAGACAACAAACTAAAGCAAAGAACTTTATTGGAATGGTAATTTTGAAAGATCGTGATAATGGGGCCATAGATTACCTGATAAATTGGGTAGGGGTGCATATACGTAGTACCAATATTTGAGGCCCATATCCAGAACCAATATTTCGGGCCCATATGCAGAACCAATATTTCGGGCCCATATCCACAACCAATATTTGGGGCCCATATCCACAACCAATATTTCGGGCCCATATCCAGAACCAATATTTCGGGCCCATATCCACAACCAATATTTCGTGCCCATATGCAGAACCAATATTTCGTGCCCATATCCAGAACCAATATTTCGGGCCCATATCCAGAACCAATATTTCGGGCCCATATCCAGAACCAATATTTGGGGCCCATATGCAGAACCAATATTTCGGGCCCATATCCAGAACCAATATTTCGGGCTCATATCCAGAACCAATATTTGGGGCCCATATGCAGAACCAATATTTCGTGCCCATATGCAGAACCAATATTTCGTGCCCATATGCAGAACCAATATTTCGTGCCCATATCCAGAACCAATATTTGGGGCCCATATGCAGAACCAATATTTCGTGCCCATATGCAGAACCAATATTTCGTGCCCATATGCAGAACCAATATTTCGTGCCCATATGCAGAACCAATATTTCGTGCCCATATGCAGAACCAATATTTCGTGCCCATATGCAGAACCAATATTTCGTGCCCATATGCAGAACCAATATTTGGGGCCCATATGCAGAACCAATATTTCGTGCCCATATGCAGAACCAATATTTCGTGCCCATATGCAGAACCAATATTTCGTGCCCATATGCAGAACCAATATTTGGGGGCCTATATGCAGAACCAATATTTGGGGCCCATATGCAGAACCAATATTTCGTGCCCATATCCAGAACCAATATTTGGGGCCCATATGCAGAACCAATATTTCGTGCCCATATGCAGAACCAATATTTCGTGCCCATATGCAGAACCAATATTTCGTGCCCATATGCAGAACCAATATTTCGTGCCCATATGCAGAACCAATATTTCGTGCCCATATGCAGAACCAATATTTCGTGCCCATATGCAGAACCAATATTTCGTGCCCATATGCAGAACCAATTTTTGGGGCCCATATGCAGAACCAATATTTCGTGCCCATATGCAGAACCAATATTTCGTGCCCATATGCAGAACCAATATTTCGTGCCCATATGCAGAACCAATATTTGGGGGCCCATATGCAGAACCAATATTTGGGGCCCATATGCAGAACCAATATTTCGTGCCCATATCCAGAACCAATATTTGGGGCCCATATGCAGAACCAATATTTCGTGCCCATATGCAGAACCAATATTTCGTGCCCATATGCAGAACCAATATTTCGTGCCCATATCCAGAACCAATATTTGGGGCCCATATGCAGAACCAATATTTCGTGCCCATATGCAGAACCAATATTTCGTGCCCATATGCAGAACCAATATTTCGTGCCCATATGCAGAACCAATATTTGGGGGAGGGGGGGGTTCCAATATGCAGGCCAATTATTAAAGATGGCGGCAGGAACTTTTTGTCGAAGTATATTGTCATGCCTAGATTTAAAAAAATAAAGCCTTAGAATTGATTGGGTACATCAGAACAGGAAAAGATTCAAACATATCGGCCATGCAGCACAGTGCACTTAATTTAATATATTGTTGGCTGACATGTGTTGTTATAGATCAGAAGTTGCCACGCATCACAATAATGAGAGAATCATTCAGTTACTTTATATAGTTGTAATAAATAATGTAAAATCTGTAATAAAGTCAATTTTACAACATTCAGTGTATTAAAACATTAAACAGTCAACGAAAACCAACTGGCACACTGGGGACGCATACAAGTCAACGAATTGCCGGGTTTTTTAGATAACAAGAAAAAAGAAACCAGGAATAGTTTTCTGTGAAAAAGAATTTGGCGTGAAATATTTCATAGCAAGAAAAAAGAAACCAAAAAGAGTTTTCTGTGAAAAAGGATTAGGCATGAAATATTTCATAACAAGAAAAAAGAAACGAAAGAGAGTTTTCTATGAAAAATGATTCGGCCAAAAATATTTCATTTAAAGAATTTATCAACAATGTTATTAATTTATTTATCTGTTTATATTTGACAATTCTTTAAAAAAATAAATCTTCTTTTTGTGTTTGTTAATTACGTGGCTACTTAATCCACCTTATAAAATCAGGCGAAACAAAGAGAGAAAACTCTAAATGTTAATACATTACAAAATCTAACAAGGGCGGCAACTTCCTTTCCTTGGCCTTCCGTCTCCAAGGACTAATTATTATTTACAATCTAGAGAAGAAGAGAAGAAGAAAAAAAAACTAGTCCAGATAACGTAGTAGTTGCCCCTGAGTTGAACAGCGCATGCGTCTCCACGAACTAGGTCCAAGGGATATTTCCGATCTGCTTGAGGAGCAGAAGTGAAATCGATCATCGGTAGTGTCCACAGGGGGATGAACGATGACCATTGTCCAGATGACAGGCTATGAGATATTCTAGATTTCCTTCAGGATGCCCTGCACTGGAATCTTGTACAGATTAGGAAAATGGGTCTTGTGGTGAGATTAGTCCCAGATATTTGTGTGGGGGGGGAGGGTAGGGGGCTGGGATTTGTGGAGTTGGCAGATAAGAGACTGGTAAAAAGATCGTTTAAAAAAAAAAGTATATGAAGAGGAGGGAAGGGGAGAGAACTCTACTAGGAGAATATTTATGTACCAAAAATGAACCGTGCTACGATGCTTGGGGAATTATTTATGCAAATAACGAGAGGTTATAGGGTTGGCAGTGGCGTAAATGGGGAAGAGTGGGGTCAGCACTTTACCACCAGCCAGGGGGCGGCATTATAACAACTTAGCATTTATATTGTTGTCACGGGAATTAATTTGATGGTACCTTAATGTATATATTATTGTACGGAGAAGTTTACTTTGTGGGGAAAATATGAAAAATGCATACAGAGCAAAAAATAATTTGACAGACTTTCTTCGAAACAATTTATAGGAATTTTGAATCAATCTTAAAATATGATAGAAAACAATGTCCTACAGCATGGCTGTCAGTTGTATTTGGCTTTCTTGCGTTCTGCAATTAATCTGAATTTTTTTTTCATCGTTATAACCTTTCACTTGAAACTTGTTTTGGTTATAACCTTTCCCTTGGAACTTGTTATGGTTATTACCTTTCACTTGCAACTTGTTATGGTTATTACCTTTCACTTGCAACTTGTTATGGTTATTACCTTTCACTTGCAACTTGTTATGGTTATTACCTTTCACTTGCAACTTGTTATGGTTATTACCTTTCACTTGCAGCTTGTTATGGTTATTACCTTTCACTTGCAACTTGTTATGGTTATAACCTTTCACTTGCGGTAACCTCGTCAATCAAAGTTGTTCATCTGAGAGCAGTTGGCGGCTAAAGAACTTGACAGAGGAAAGCGGCAGTAACCCGAAATGTATAGTTGTATATAAAAATTACAAAGTTTTCTTCATGCTGGATTCTATCTTTCCCTGAGGATTGATTATATTAAACTTGGGCACCATTTTTTTATTTATTTTAAAACTTTGAAATATTTTATTATGTTTAAAGTCTGTTTGTTATCTAGGATGATTTCAGTCGATTAGGAATCGAACATTTAGCTAAAACTATCATATTTCGATAAACACCCCAAAAAAAAAAAACCAATAAGATCCGGAATTTACTATTTTCGATTTTAAGTCGGATGCGCTACAATTCAGTGTCATTGTTTACTTGAACACACACCACATGGACACTAGAGCTACAACCTGACAACATTCTGCTAAACCGTTTAGTTTGATTCATTTTTTTTTGGTCAATTTCCTGAAAGCTTTATGCCAGTTAGGACATCCCTATAGAGTTAACGAGCTTTCTCCCCGGGATTTTTTTTAAGGTCACATAGAACACGTACGTAAAAAAAAAATCTTTTAGATATTATCTGGGTTTTTGTTTTAATTTTCTTTTTTTAAATGTTAAGTTTGTTTATGTTGTTTATTTTTGGTACTGTGTGTGAAAAGATTTGGATAGAAAGATTCCATAAGAAGTGTAAATGATTTGATATCTCATTTCAGCTGTTGTTTCTTTGTAGAGATATTAGGAAAAGTCACGCACACACGCACTCACACACACACATGAAATAAATTTAAAAAAACAGATTTATTAAACGATACCCTCCCCACCCCTCGACTCCATGCAGACGGTCCTGCATGAAAGAGAAAAAAATCTTATAAATTTGAAAGTCTTCAAAATTTTTTCACCTCAAAATAAATCGACCTTAACAAAGTTCACGATTGACAGATGGCCGAGTGGTGTAGAGCTCTCGACTGTCGACCTGACAGTCCTGGGTTCGATCCTCGGTAATTAAACACACACACACACACACACACACACACCGGAGTTTATCCAGGTCCTAATGAAAGAAGCACAATGACCCTCAAGTTCACCAAGCTTTAAATAAATACATGACTTTAAGCTGGGGATGTACAGTCAGGCGCTGTGTTACTCTCACAACCTAGATATATGTGGAAGCTACAGAAATAGGTGCATTGTACACTTCATCTGGCCCTATGGCTGTTTAAGGCCTTACTTTACTAATAAAGTTCACGGCCTCGTTTTTTACAGCACTGTTTAACTTTTAATTTGATGTTGTTGATTGTTATTTTAAAAGAGATAGTCCAATATAAAAAAAAAGTTACAATATCATCTTGATTGTTTATTTGTCTAAAGACATGTTTTGATTGCACCCCAAGGAGTAAAAAAAAATTTAATTCAAGAAACTCTAGAAAAGTGAATCAAACAAAAAAGTACAACCAGTGTGTATGTTCAAAACTAATTAAATATCATGCCAGCTCTACTTTTCAATAATGTGTTCATTTACGTGGGTGAATTTCTTTAATGTGTCGCAGACGTTCTACAAACATGGCCGGCAGCCGATCTGATTTCAACATAAATATATTCAAGTGACTGAACCTTCGTAGATCGGATATAATTCAGTCCACCCCCCTCGCCCCCCTCGCCCACCTGCCCCGACCAGCCCGACCAGCTACGTTAGATCGACTGGAAAATTAATGAACAATAAGCAGCAGCTGTTGTTCACATATAGACAAGTATATATACATATATATGCATATATATATATATATATATATATATATATATATTTATATGTGTGTGTGTGTGCGCGCGCGTGTGTGCGCGTGTGTGTAAAGAAATTCTACTTATTATACATGTTTCGCAATCAATCTATAATCAACTTATTTCCTGATTTATTTGTTGTGTGTGTGGGCGATGAAGTAGACTGGTTGATAAAAGATTCAGTTATGTTAAATATATTATGGGTTGGTGCCAGCTAATCTTTGCCCCCCCCCCTCCCTATTTTATAATAAATACCAATTTGGGGCTCCTTTAATCGCAACCACCCACCAGTCAGATTGTCAATCTATACCAGACGAAAGTATTCAACGGGGCCCCTTTACATGTTCAGGTTGTGCCCCCTCCCCATCCTTAGCTTAGACCTGGGTTTATTGTCTACTACTATCACAGCCTTGGAGTGAATAAAACTTAGTGGAACACGCTGCAGATCAAGCCCACTTTTGACGATATCTTACGTCACTTCCGCCAACCTCGTCCAAACATTTTTAGAGCATTTTCAAAAAAAATTCTCTATTGTCCCCATTTTGTCTGTCTGTCTGTCTGTCCGTCATCACCCTAGATCTCAACAACCATAAGTCCTAAACCCAAGATGTATATATCATTTTGTAGGTCTTGGCCAGCCAAGAAATGACTTTTGTCCGTTTCGCGATCTGACCTCTGAGGGGCGTAAAAGGGGACGTTTTCAGTACCGTTTTTTACTATATAAAATATATTAATAAAGGAGCGCCCTATATCTCAGCAACCATAAGTCCTAGACCCATGATCTATATATCATTTTGTAGGTCTTGGCCTGCCAAGTGTACATCAAAAGTCTATTTCGCGATCTGACCTCTCAGGGCCGAAAAAGGGGGCGTTTTAAGTACCGTTTTTGCTTATATTTTAAATATAAATAATAAAAGCTAATCAAAGGGGCGTAATCATTATTTTTTTTGTAACAGTTATTCAACATGATTACTCCCCTCTCTATTTATCGAAATTCAGCAAAATCTATGGCTGTCACCCGGGGAAAAAAATACGGATTTCGTCCGGCGTAACCGAAAATGCTCTAAAATGTCCATTGTCCGAAACGGAAAAGACTTAAATCGCTTGTTTTTCTCAAAGTTCCAAGAAACTTGCATTTACAATCATTAACAAAGTATGCACAGAATGTTTCCGAGAGTGAACAATTTGACTGTTTAGGTTGTTGCCTGTTTAGGTTGTTGTCTGTTTAGGTTGTTGACTGTTTAGGTTGTTGCCTGTTTAGGTTGTTGCCTGTTTAGGTTGTTGACTGTTTAGGTTGTTGCCTGTTTAGGTTGTTGACTGTTTAGGTTGTTGCCTGTTTAGGTTGTTGACTATTTAGGTTGTTGACTGTTTAGGTTGTTGCCTGTTTAGGTTGTTGCCTGTTGAGGTTGTTGACTGTTTAGGTTGTTGACTTTTTAGGTTGTTGACTGTTTAGGTTGACTGTTTAGGTTGTTGACTGTTTAGGTTGTTGCCTGTTTAGGTTGTTGACTGTTTAGGTTGTTGACTGTTTAGGTTGTTGACTGTTTAGGTTGACTGTTTAGGTTGTTGACTGTTTAGGTTGTTGCCTGTTTAGGTTGTTGACTGTTTAGGTTGTTGACTGTTTAGGTTGTTGACTGTTAAGGTTGTTGCCTGTTTAGGTTGACTGTTTAGGTTGTTGACTGTTTAGGTTGTTGCCTGTTTAGGTTGTTGCCTGTTTAGGTTGACTGTTTAGGTTGTTGACTGTTTAGGTTGTTGACTGTTTAGGTTGTTGCCTATTTAGGTTGACTGTTTAGGTTGTTGACTGTTTAGGTTGTTGACTGTTTAGGTTGACTGTTTAGGTTGTTGACTGTTTAGGTTGACTGTTTAGATTGACATTTTAGGTTGTTGACTGTTTAGGTTGTTGACTGTTTAGGTTGACTGTTTAGGTTGTTGACTGTTTAGGTTGTTGACTGTTTAGGTTGACTGTTTAGGTTGTTGACTGTTTAGGCTGTTGACTGTTTAGGTTGTTGACTGTTTAGGTTGATGACTGCTTATGTTGTTGGCTATTTTGGGTGGTTGACTATTTAGGTTGGAGAAGAGAAGATAATGTGATTCTGAGCACCTTCTTTCGCTGCTGGGGTAAATTATTAAAATCTCAAGTGACCATATCACGGAGTCAGACTGATAAAGTTAAAAAGAAAGAAAAGAGTTGATTTGCAGTGTCCACTACTGTCCACTCTTTTCCACTGGTATCTTCCATTTGATTCTTATAAATTATGGACTAGGGTAGCACAAACACAGGAACAAATCGATGATCACACTATCAGGGGGGAAAAAAGAAGAAAAACAACTTTCATCGTGGCTATGGTTCCGACATCTATTTGGTCCAGAAAAAAAAAACGCTATCGCCTTTTATCACAGGAAATCGCCTGAAATCTAGCCATATGCATACACTCACATAAATACACACATGCATACGAAAACATACTCCGGCGTATGCACGCGCGCACACACACAAACAAACACACGGCGAAGTGGAGTGATGAAGCTGTAACTCCGCTGGACGCTAGGCCAAGACAAGTGGTGGGGGGGGGGACATAAATAATGCAGCCAGGACTGGGTTTGGTGGAATGAACCCCCGGTGTTTAATTGGTTCACACCTTTTTACCAGATATTGGTCAAATGACTGCGGTACTCCAACGACAAACGTGTATGCTTGATTTTCAGTGTGTGTGTGTGTGTGAGAGAGAGAGAGAGTAAATGTGTGAGTAAGTCAAGGTGTGTGTTACTCAATGTGTTTGTAAATAAATGTGTGTGTGAGTAAATGTGTGAGTTATTAAATGTGTGAGAGAGAAAGTAAATCTGTGAGAGATTAAATGTGTGAGAAAGTAAATGTGTGAGAGAGTAAATGTGTGAGGGAGTAAATGTGTGAGAGAATAAATGTGTGAGAAAGTAAATGTGTGAGAGAGTAAATGTGTGAGTAAGTTAAGGTGTGAGCGATTAAATGTGTGAGAGAGTAAATATGTGATAGATTAAATGTGTGAGAGAGTAAATGTGTGTGTGAGTAAAAATGTTTGTGAGTAAATGAGTGTGTTTAATTGTGAGTAAATGTGTTTGTGGAAGTAAATGTGTGTGAGTGTGATTGTGTGGGACAATAAATATGTGTGTGTGTGAGTAAATATGTTTGTAAGTAAATGTGTGTGTGTGTGTGTAAATGTGTGTGAGCTAGTAAATGTTGTTTTTGTAAATGTGTGAATACATTTGAACATATGTGCACTTATAAATAAATATAGAATGACCATTGTTTCAATCATGCTTATGTGTGCTTTTGTATATGTATGCAAGTCTCTATCTACGGCCTCCTATGACATAAAAAAAACGGTTATTCCTATATATATATATTTGTATTATATATGAGTGTGTGTGTGTGTTTATATATCTATGCAAGTGTGTAGGCGCACATGTGTGCGTGCATATGCGTTTTCTGTCGTTCAGTATTGTCTGTGTCGCATTCTCGCTACTGGAAATGGTTTATTTATGTGCGTGATTGTTTGTTTTGGTTGGTCGGGAAAGTAATGAAGCCTGGTGTCGTTACAGAAAAACGGTGTCATGGCACGAAACAGTATCTACTCAATTAGCAAAAAAAAAAAGTAAACTAACCAGGAAAACGATCATGACCTGGTGTGAGATGACCGTGTCACACAGCTTACAGTTGGGCATCCAATGAAAGTCTCAGTCAGGAAGAGACGTTTATATCGTCGTCCACTGGGACAGTTTTTTTTTTGGTGTTGTTGCATTTCATTTTTTTCACATCCTTGTCATTGACTGACGGTGGTGCTGTCAATGCCCACGGAGTGACCATGAATGCCAGAAAATAAAGGCGATCACTAGGATTTGAACCCGTACGCTATACTGATAACTGAGGAGACGTGATTTAGCCCCCCCCTCCTCCTTCCCTCCCTCTTGTGTCTGTCTGTCCGTGTTTATGTGTGCGATTGTATGTGCTTAAGTGTGTTCCTGTGCGGGCGTTTCTAAGTCGTACGTCTGTGTGTTTATGTCACGAGTAGGCAAACTTCTATCGCGGCGGGCCGCAAATGGCATTGTGGAGAAGATGGATGGAGTGTTTATATGAAATAAAATATACCAAATAGAAACCTCTAATTCATAGCACATTTCTGGAACTACGGATACACATGGGGGGGGGGGGGCATCTTGCAGTTTGAAATACTAAGCATGGTCTCAGTGTATTTCATGGCGATTGTTGTAGTAATTAATGTTAGTACCTCGTCATACACAATGCTCGTCACATCACACTACACAATATATCATTTAAATACTCTGTATCACACGATATATCATTTATATACTCTGTATCACACGATATATCATTTATATACTCTGTATCACACGATATATCGTTTATTCTCTGTTTATCACACAATATGTCTTTTCATAATAATATTTTTTCGGTTAACTATAATGTGAAATGCAAAACCAAAAAATCGTAACATTTCTTTCCAAACTTTGAATAATTATTGTGCGAAGTCAATTGTACCTGGATTAATAAAACCAAAATACACTCCTGAACAAAAAATAAAAAGTAAGACTGACGAAATGGCAGACTACCAACTCTCTGTGGAAAGTTATTAAGATATTAAGTTATCTCTATATTTATAAATGTGATTTTTTGTATTTATGTACACACACATAAATTTTAAAAAAAATGTATTTTGAATAAATCTTAGTACTAAAAATAGACATCAGTGAACGAAAGCATAGTAGGTGCGTGCGAATATTCATTCTCAGACAAATTTTTAGAGCATTTTCGAAAAAAAAAATGCTCTATTGTCCCCGTTTTGTCTGTCTGTCCGTCATCACCCTAAATCTCAACAACCATAAATAAGTCCTAGACTAGAGAGCTGCACGGAATTGGGATTCGCGGGAGTCCCATGGAATCCACGGATTGGTTTTGTTTTTGCGGAAGTCCCGTGGGTTTGGGTTTTGTTTTTGCGGGAGTCCCGTGGGTTCGGGTTTTGTTTGAGTGGGACTCTCGCAGACTTCTGATGAATCAATCAAATCGCACGGATGATCTTGGGATGATGTGTGATGTATGATACACACCTAGTTCAGGGCCTTTCTTTGACATTTTAGGTATTTAGGTCAAAACGTCATTAGCAATAATATAACCTACACATTTTGACGATTCATGCGATACCAATTGCGACTAGGTTAGACAGGTTAATTCTCATACTACCGAAAGTTGAAAATCGTCATTTTTGTAAAGTTAACACCAAAAAACACATACTCTCACCCCCAATATTAATTATTTTCAATATAATAATGATACTTATTGTGACGAGCTAGAGTAGATTTAGAGACAGAGACTATCCCCTTCGACATTTTAATATAATAGATATCTAAGAGTTAGGAGTAATACCAATAAGGGTGACAAGGGGACAGACGACTTAGGACAAGGCGGGGAAACAATAGAATAGTAGACAGCAAAGGTGTGAAGACCGAGAGTCGACGTCGGACAGGCTAGTAGGGTTAACAATGACGACCAGGTGACGCTCCTAGAAAGATTAGATAGGAAAATACTGAAGGGATTTTGACGTACTTAAGGTAATTAGGGCACGGACGTTGGGGTATAAATAGGGGCTGGATTCGGACATTAGTAAATTAAGAGAAGTTAGGAGAAGTTCGTAGTTATGAGTACAGAAAAGTGTGAAAGTTTACTAGAGTATTGGAGGGACAAATCAACTGCATGGAAACATCTCTCAGAAGTTGTGCAGCAAATTCTGAGCATACCGACATCATCAACCTCATCTGAAAGGACATTTTCTTCGGCTGGTCGCGTTCTTTCAGAAAGGCTGTCACAGTTGGCTCCAGAGAGTGTTAATGGCATCTTATTTTTACAAGGTCTTAAACTCTAGAACTGTTTATTTTACCTATTATCTTAAATGTTTTTCAAGTATGTTTTTCGAGAGGATTTCTATTAACAAATTTTTAAACCATTATTTATGAGTTATAGAATATTTTTTTTTATGGGAGCGGGTGGGGTTGGGAAAAATTTTCGCGGGAGCGGGTGGGGTTGGGAAAAATTTTCGCGGGAGCGGGTGGGACTGGGGGGGGATTTCTTTTGGGAGCGGGTGGGGCTGGTTTTGAAAACGCGGGATTGGGTGGGACTGGGTGTGATTTTGACTCCCGTGCAGCTCTCGATCCTAGACCCATGATGAATATATCATTTTGTAGGTCTTGGCCTGCCATGTGTACATCAAAAGTCAATTTCGCGATCTGACCTCTGAGGGCCGAATAAAAGGGCTTATTGGGGTACCGTTATTACTATATAAGCTATATTAACAAAGAGGCGTAACTCATTATTTATTTTTGTAACAGTTATTCAACATGACTTACTTCCCTTACTTATAACACGAAAATGCTCTAACACGTCCTGTATCCAGGCTTAGATTGCTTGTTTGATCAAATGACTGACTTACTCAGATACAGTTATTGATCAAATGACTCACTCGGATATTTTTTAAACTTTCTTCTATGTGTAATGTATAGTATGATTTATTTAAAAAAATAATTAATGTTTTTTTTTTCCCCCAGTTTTTTAGTTCGTATGTTCTTCTCCATAGAACAGAAGACAAGTCTACTCAATTACAATTTTTTAGTTGGTATGTTCTTCTCCATAGAACAGAAGACAAGTCTACTCAATTACAGTTTTTTAGTTGGTATGTTCTTCTCCATAGAACAGAAGGCAAATCTACTCAATTACAGTTTTTTAGTTGGTATGATCTTCTCCATAGAACAGAAGGCAAGTCTACTCAATTACAGTTTTTTAATTGGTATGTTCTTCTCCACAGAACAGAAGACAAGTCTACTCAATTACAATTTTTTAGTTGGTATGTTCTTCTCCATAGAACAGAAGACAAGTCTACTCAATTACAGTTTTTTAGTTGGTATGTTCTTCTCCATAGAACAGAGGACAAGTCTACTCAATTACAGTTTTTTTTCATAAAAGATTAGTATGTAAGGGCGGGGGGGGGGGGGGTAAATCAGAATCAACTAAAGAACAACAATGAAATAAGTAAATAGAATATTACCGACCAATTATAGGAATATAGATGTATCAATGTATCTTTAAATTGTTGTAGACTTGCCTATTAAAATACCACCCAACCCCCCCCCCTTTTCCGTTTCGATCTATTCAATAAAAGCTGATGCATATAACTAAACACCTATGTTTCACAAATGTTTAAATGTGTTTATGCGAATGTAATGTTTATTAGATTCACTTTATGGTGTATTCGTTAAGAAAAAAAAATGCAGAAAAAAAAACACACACACACGCGCACACATACACAAGCCTGCACTTAGATCAGTTTTAGAGCGATGTATCCACAGTGTAAGCAAATTATAGAGCGATGTACTCACAGTGTAAGCCAGTTATAGAGCGATGTATCCACAGTGTTAAATCATTTTTTCTTCAGTCAGCAATGAAGAATTAAACAATATTTTATATGTGTAAACTAGTAGCTAACTTATCAAACTAGGGATATAAAACTGTAAACGACTGCAAAGCAATTACTTGCATCCCAGCTGAATTAGGAAAATCCCGACCGTGAATGATCACTGTATAATTGTTTGTTTTTGTTCGTTAAATATCGATACACATGAAACAATAAATGAAGGATATTGCCGCTAAATGATAATAACATTTGTAAAAGAAATTAAACTATTGTGAAATAAAAAAAATAAATCAATAAAGGAACCCACGGGTAGGTCGGGCATCGATCCCATTGACGATACCTCCGCAATAAGAATTTAAGTTCTATTTCATTATCTTTCGTTTCGTCGTCGTTGTTTTTTTTTTAGCCGTTAACAATTTTTTTATTTTTTTTAGTTTCTCGTCTTTCCGCGTGGAGCGTTGTATCAGGGGGCGTAACCATCAGTAGGGACACCCTGGCCATCCTTTTGTCGTCCGGACTCATTAACAAACAACAGCAACATCCCCCAGCACTGACCCCCCCTCCCCGGTCAGTTGAAGCGCCAAGCCGTCATCAGCGCCATAATGACGGACGCCCGTGTGCGCCAGCGGTTTTTTTCACTTCACCCACATCTCGTTATCTTCACGCCGATGTCCAGCGTTTATAGCCATTGTCCTAGCTTCAATGAAATCTCACGAGTTGACCTTCGTCAATTCTGTTTTATTGATTTCATTTGTTTTGGTTTTTTTTTTTTGTTGTGCCTTCGACAATAAAATAAAACAAGCCCAATCTAAAATCGACCTTTGCGTACTTCGAAATTCGTCCCGATGTTTACAAAAATAATTATTTCCAGTTGATTTACGTGATGGTGGAATGTTGGATTCAATTATCACAAGCTAATATTTGAAATATACTCTCTGAATGAGTGACCAATACGTTGTAGTTAGAGGGCAAAAATAATGAGGAATGTATCACAAGGTAGTCCTGCAGTTGTAAATCTTGTATTGTATCACCAAGTAGTCCTGCAGTTTTATATCTTGTAATGTGTTTTATTTACTGCACGCGTGTGGCATATCTGTCTACACCAGTGATTTATCTTACTCATTCTTTCAGGTCGTCTAATATAAAAAGTTTATTTGGGCTTCGTGTGGCTATTACACTGCTAAAGGTCTTGTCATCATTTTTGACGTACATCGTTTGACAATGACACTGCCAGACGTAGTATGACGACATTATGTGTCCGTCAGGCCCGTATCGTGCGGGGGGGATCATGGGGCTGGGCACCATGCGTTTTGTCTGGCCCCCTCTGCTTATTTGTTCTACTTAGTAAAATGTATTACCTGCCCCCCCCCCTGCTATTGCTGTAGAATTTTCACGCTACGGGGCTGGTGTTCGTCCGTCATAACATACAGATATGTGAACGGTGGAAGGGGGAAGGCACAGACAGACTGACAAAAAACATGCAGACAATACTTCAAACTGCCATTCCCTAAAGACTGACAGACAGATAGTTTGATAGATAAATGGATAGCTCGCTGGAAAAAAAAATCTATTTAAAAATTGACAGGCAGGCATCTCACCTTTTGACAGCGTTGAAATTCCCAGACCGACAAGGAAGTATGAAGTATACCGACTGTACCGATATTAGCCAATCACATTACACGTTATCCTAACGGCTAAATTTGCCATCTCCGTTCGGACTTAACTAACAGCCCGACATGGGGCATGCGACCTGACCTTCAAGTACTCTCCAACCAGATGTCATCGGACAGACAGACAGATTTAACGGGCCAAGATGTCAAGGTCATGGTTTAGTGTGAATCATGTGACTTAAGCTTCGTTTATTTTTTATGGTTTTATTTGCTTTGATCCAGATGGTAAGATAACTATGTGCATTGATAGGGCGGATTGACCTGGTGGCGAGCACACGCTATAAGGGTGAGTAATGTTTAGAGCATGCTTAGGCAATCTGTCAACTCTGCACACACGTGCGTGTAATTATAACTAGGTGAGCGAAGATGCAGTGTATCGTGTAATTCAGCACAGCAGAGCCTACTAGAGAGAAACATTAAAGTTTCAATATACAATACAGTGATTCTCAATCTTCAGTATAAAAGAACAACCTGTAAAGAAAGAAAAGAAAAGATAAAGAACATTCATCCTCATCATCGTACCCTGTACCGGTGTGGTCGGTGGAGGAACCCACGGCCACATCAACAGACATATTTCTACATAGTTGTCTATTCTGAGCGTCTGTCTTTAGTTCATTCATTGGTGTGTGTGAAGTCCCTGTAAGGATGAGATGAAATCTCTTCGATCCTATAAAACCACTAATGGGACGGTTTTTATGGTGCACTTTTTTCATCCCCACCAATGCCGATAGTGAAATGGCCATGGAGGCACCACGGGAGATATACAGTCGAGCGCTTTACCGCACGACCATCCGTCCCCATTCATTGGTAGCCCTGTCTATTGTAATAGTTAAACCAACATTTCCGCTGGTTCTCTCCGCGACGGCCTCCTTCTACAGCTCTGTGAAGAATGGTTCCAGGCAGGCTATTATTTCTTAACTCATGACTGATCCATACCATCGTGTGTCGCTTTAATTGTTTCCTGTGGGCTTGCAATTTAGAATACTCTTTCCCAAACATTATCAATTGTCATGCGTTCTAGGTAGGAGATTCGAAGTTTTTTTTTTCTTATCGCATTTATTTTCGAATGCCTGTGTAGATAGTAGAATCTCTGTATGATTAGGAGGATCGAGCAGGCGCTAATTGCCCAGTTCCGCACTGGGCATTGTCATATAGGCGCGTACTTTGGGAGGTTGAAGCCCAATGTCAATACCCTTTGCCGTCACTGCAGGGAGGTGGAGGAAACCGTGGATCATATGCTTTTCGAGTGTCCCGGGCTGGCGGACCACAGGGTGGACTAGTCCGGAAGCTTGCTGGCCATTGGGCTTTATGGCAGTCTCCAGATGTTGAGACACAGCAAGTCTGATCTCACGGGCTCTTAGAGACTAAGTCTCAGCCCGCAGTTTCACTGAGAGAGTTCTAAGAGAGAGAGAGAGAGAGAGGGAGAGAGAGAGAGAGAGGGAGAGAGACTAAAAACTCTAAAAACAAATTGTGTTTACTCTCGATCAAGAAACTATTATTATTTGTGGCGATCCTAGTCAAAATTTCCCGAAACGGGCCAGTGTGTGTGTGTGTGTGTGTGTGTGTGTGTGTTGCAAAACTAACTAACTTTGAGAACCACTGACTTTCAACATGAACACTTTAATGGTGGGGTTGTATCTCTAGAAATTGTGTATATCGAAATCAATATCAATATTGTGACTTATCTAGCGATAATAAATTTCTAATTCAGCACAACTGGTAATCGATGATCATGAACAAACTATTGCTAATTGATGAAATGAACAAACTACTGGTAATCGATGAAACAAATAAACTATTGGTAATGGATGACAATGAACAAACTATTGGTAATCGATGACAATGAACAAACTACTGGTAATCGATGAAATGAAAAAACTACTGGTAATCGATGAAACAAATAAACTATTGGTAATGGATGACAATGAACAAACTACAGGTAATCTATGATCATGTAGCTAAAGTGTTATGGCATGAACTGATGTGATGGTATTAGCTGATGTGATGGTATTAGCTGACATGAGGGTATTAGCTGATGTGATGGTATTAGCTGATGCAACAGTGTTAGCTGATGGTATAAGCTGACGTGATGGTATTATCTGATATGATGGTATTAGCTGACATGATGGTATTAGCTGACATGATGGTATAATCTGACGTGGTGGTATTACCTGATGTGATGGTATTAGCTGACATGATGGTATAAGCTGATGTGGTGGTATTACCTGATGTAATGGTATTAGCTGACATGATGGTAAAAGCTGATGTGATGGTATTAGCTGATGCGACAGTGTTAGCCGATGCGATAATATTAGTTGATGTGTTCTCATTCTACAATGTATCGTTTCTAAAAATATTCCACCGACTCAATTAGAGAAACGTAAATTAATAAACGATTACATTACTATTTTTTTTTATTTGTGTACTCCATCATTAGTTCTACGTCAAATTACAGGATGAAACATATTACATCCGTGTGTCGGGGTTAATTACAGCCGCCCTATCCTACACTCTGATTGGTTGTTTTTTTTTTACTTTATCATAATCTGGTTCAAATGAATTTTTTTTCCGAGTATTTAATTACTTTGATGTACAGCTGCGGAACAAGTTGGATACAATCTGTTCTTATAGCAGACATTTTATTAAGAGAATCAGCAATATTGTGTGTGTTTGTGTGTGTGTGTGTGTGTGTGTGTGTTTGTATCTGTATGTGTGTGTTAGTATCTCTGTGTGTTGGAATATGTCTTTGTTTTTGCCTGTGTGTTTGTATATACATGTGTGTGTGTGTGTGTATTTGTGTACATGTGTTAATGTGTATACATGTGTGTATGTTTGTGCATGTGTGTTTGTACAGGTTGGTTTGTACTTGTGTGTTTGTGTAAACACCTGCTTATTTATACCTGTCTTTCTGTTGGTACGTGTGTGTTTTAGCTTGTACTTGTATGTGTGATATCACCTGTTTGCGTACTTGCGACTGATTTGAGTGTTTTGTAGCTGTGTGTGTTTGTGCATGTATGCAGAGTAAGAAAGACGTCATCTAAATAGGTCAGCTGTTTATTAATCTGGTCCACCACTCTTTTCAGGGTGAAGCCCATCACTGACCTCTCACATTATGATGTTTTCAAATTATTGGTATATTAGTTCATGTCGGTACTCCATCCATCCACCCACCCATCTTTTGCTCCGACCCGACGGTCCAGTTTATGAACCCAATGTGGGCCGCCCCTGGTAGTGACGTCGATGAAGGAAACATTGTGCCAGTGGCGAGTAGGTAGGGTTCAATGAGCCCCCCGAATTATAATAATTTGAGAGCGCCTCATAAACTTTGTACAGAAGCAACATTATCATGGGCGCGACCGATGCACGGGTCGTGCGGGTCCGGCTCCGGACCCTACCAAAAATCAAGCGACTGGTTTTCGACCCTACCAAAATTTGGGGGCAAACATACCAATTTTCATCTTCCGTAATATTTTGGACCCTACCAACTTCAACATACTGGTTGCGCCCGTGCACATTATCCCATTATTTAAACTTAATATAAGCCGACCATTAGTGAATTGATATTTTGCTCTTCTCAAAACTCTTTAAAATATAGCTAATATTTTTTGTTATCTCTCTTTACGGTGTAAACTTTGTATAATCAAAAGATCACTCACCCTAATAAGTATGAGCTAAAAATTCATTCAACATAAAATTAGGCTCCAATTTCGTGGTTGGGCAGAGAGGAAGGTACCAACTGGCAGACGTTTTGGGGACCCCTGTATTAGCTAATTGATGTATGATCGTCACAAAGTCTTTGATTAGTGTATATGTGTGTTTTCAGGGACGAGGCGTGAGTGTTGCCGGTCATAACTCTTAGAGAAAGATAAATTGGTGTTTTTTACGCTATACACAAATAGGGTGGCCCAAAATAACTTTTTGTCAAAATTTTTTTGGAGCATTTTTTGTGTGTTTCCTTTGACTTCAAAACAGCACAGAAAAAATTTCATGAATATATGACTTTATTTAGTACTTCTTCATCGACACTGAAATTTTAAATCATTTTTGAATACATTTTGAATGCGAGTATGTATATATAAAGCACACAGAAAATGCTAGAAGGTTCTGGAAAGTTTTAGAAAAATCTATACAATTCTAGAAGGTTCTGGAAGGTTCTATGGAATCTCTAGAAGGTTCTAGAAGCTTCTATAAAAACGTGGAAAACTTGAGAAGGTTCTGTGAAATTCTAGAAAACTCTAGAAGTTTTGATTTTCTTACAAATAACCAGCTTTACCAATTTCAATTTAGTTATAAAAATCAAGTGTTATAAGATCAAATGTTGCGGCTATATAAATATCATTCATTTCGTTATGACTACTAGGTCGAAAAGTGTTGTTCATTTAACTGGCATAGAAGTTGACACAACTCCTGTTTATTGAGCTAGGTACTTCTCCTAATTGAGGCTACTGGCCAATGGTATGTTTACAAACACAGCCGTCTGGATGACATTTGGAAGAATTTTTTTCATGAGGACATACTAACGTCCAATGAGCTAGGTACTTCCCCTGATTGAGCCTACTGGCCAATGGTATGTTTACAAACACAGCCGTCTGGCAGTTAGTTGGTACAATTTTTTCATGACCTATTTCTTTGCTTGTCCAGTAGACATGCCAATGTTTATTGAGCTAGGTACTTCCCCCAACTGAGACTACTGGCCAATGGTATGTTTACAAACACAACTGCCTTCAATAAGACATTTGGGGGTAGTACAACTGGACCGGATGTACTGCTATTCAAGCGCTTTAAGACGTTTTGACTAAAATAAGACAGGCAGATTTTAGTATATGCCACGATGTTCGAATTGAGCAAAATCTCGAGCCATTAAAAGAAGTCATCACATTTTGTTCAAATATCCCCCAAATGAAAGGCAACTCAAGATATTTGCCAAGTGAAGCTTACAAAGAACTTCTGACTCTGAATCTTATCTTCCTGGGAGGAATCCCCCCCTTTCCTTTGGGGTGCGTTTTCGTGTTCCAGGAGCTTATCACCATGCAAGGTGGATGCCTAAAATAATCTACATCATGAAGATTTACCTCTTCCGTCATCAATTCAATCTGACTAAGCATGAAGACAGATCATTTGCAGAATTTGGTATCTTTGCATCCTTGGTTTACATTAAAGCTTGAATTGAATTGAATTCAGTGTTCCATTCTAGCTGACGCACCTCTGAATATTCTGGATTTCATTAAGTTTCTTATTGATTATATGAATGTTTCTCCCTTCATTTCTCAGACTACATTGAAAAAGATGGGCCGACATCTATGGTACCTTAGTGCAGAACTCATTCATCTGGTTCTCTTTTCTCAGCGTGTCGCAGTGGATGAGCAAAACAGCCTTGCTGCTTGCTTGAGGCAATTGATGGAGAAATCTTCTGATGATCAGAAAGAAGAAAGGTGCATCCGCAGCACAAATGATACTTCAGCACTTCATGATGTAACATTAAAGGATTATGTGACCTCGTCATCGCTGCTCTTCTTTAATGCTCTTCTGCTTGCCACAAATTTTCTCATGACTGATACTTCCACCTGGCAACAAACTCCATCCTTTCAGAAGGCAACAGCAGTGGTCTCTACCTTGAAAGTTGTCAATGACTGTGCCGAGCGGGGAAATGCACTGGCGTCATCATTCAACTCATCTCTCACCAAATCAGAGGAGGAAAAGCAGTACTTGCTCCAAATCGTTGAACAGCATCGCAAACAGTTTCCAGATGAAAAAAAAATCAACTGTGCTGAAGAGATCGCAAGTTGAAGACCTTCATGACTCAGAAAGCACAGACTAAAAAACTTTTAAAGTGTATTTTTTAATGGCGTACTTAGAACTACTCGGCAATACAGTCAGGTTAATGTGTTATGTAACTAGTATTATTTTATTGTTTAATTCATACTGTGTAATACACTTGTTCTTTGTATCTAAAAAAACAGCATTTTAAACCTTGCAAAATTTTCATTTAATGCAACTGCCGAATGCCATAAAACATGAGATAACAAGTGAACTAAGGCAGTATTTATAGGAGCCCAAATGGTGTGAAATTTGGTCTATACATGTTTTAAATCACAGTGAACCAGAAAACTAAAATTCTGTTGATAAAAAATCAACTTTATTTTTTTCCATTATAAAGTGAGCCACCCTAATACACATAGGCACAAACAAACATAACTGTATAAATAATGTATATATTTGCATACATAATTAGGATAACAACATGTACGACATAGATGTATATATAACTGAATGTTACATTTATTTAAACTTGTGGTCACTTTATTATGATTGATTCTGTTAACTATATTTAATAAACACAGTACCTTAGTATTATCTATAAATATGACTTTGGCCGGGTGTTTATAGTATTACAGTCAGGTAAATTTCCGTTCGTGTTTCCTCTGTATATTTTTGTAAAGGGAATGTCAATAGTGTTACTGTGGGTGTAATTTCAAATATGTTTGTATATGTGTGGGGTATTTGTAGATTATAAACATCAAGATAGATGGATGGATAGACAGATAAATAGATAGTCTGGTCAGCCATCAGCTCATCTGTGTGTATGTTTAGGGGCTGGGAGTGGGAAGGGAGGAGGTGTATGTAAATGGGTGTCGGTGTTTTAACAATGTGAGCGAAAGAGTTCTTTCATGTGCGTTTGTGTGTGTTATTAATGTGTATGTGTGCGTTGTGTGTGTGTGTTATTAATGTGTATGTGTGCGTTGTGTGTGTACGTATGTAACTTCTATAAGTTGACACAAAAATTCACTGTCAACAATATGCTCGTGTCAGTTCATTCCACTGGCCATATATATAGAGGATCAATAATGGCACTGTCGGAAACTGGGGGAGGGGAATAGGATGGTGTCCAGGGAGCGCACAGAGAGAGAGAGAGAGAGAGAGAGAGAGAGAGAGAGAGTGGGGGGGGGGCGGCAGGGATGAGAGAAAAAGGGAGAAGAGAATGATCAGAGATACTGATTTGATTGGACAGACAGGGGGGATAAACAAAAATTGAGACAGAAAGACAGATAAACAGACAGACAGATAGATAGAAGAAGAAATTGATAGACCAGAACGTGATCACTGCTACGGTGGGGGCTGAACCCAGGGAATACACTGCCATGTCTCGATCTACAGACAAAACTTTCGCCAATGGATGACTTGTCAGAACGTGAAAACGGAAGCTGGGAAGGATGAAAGGAAGGTGTGGGGATCGCTGGAATGAGAGAGAGTATGATCAAAGGAGAAAATGGCTCTCAGTTGTTTCACATTCCTCACCCTCTCTGTTACTTCTCTCTCTCTCTCTCTCTCTCTCTCTATCTCCGTCTCTCTCTGTCTCTCTCTTTCTCTCTCTCTCTCTCTATCTCTCTCTCTCTCTCTCTCTCTCTACAAAGGACTAGAGTCAGCTACGAGACTCCGTTTGAGATGCGTTGCCATGACAACATGCTCCGGAGTCCCAATTAGTTTCCAGTAATTTTCTTTTCTTCATATTTCAGGGGCTGAGGGGTGGGGGTCATATTTATTTTTTCCTTTCATGCCGACTAGCACTTGATGTGGGGGTGAGGAGTGGATGGGTGGGGCTAAAACACTGTTGTGCACAAGAAGTCAGAAAATTAATATTTAAAGTTTTGTTTTTGTTTTTTTTTAATTCAAGAAGAGAAACGGAGCTTTGAGCTGGGGTATACAACATCTGAAGCTGTGAGCTGGGGTATACAACATCTGAAGCTGTGAGCTGGGGTATACAACATCTGTAGTTGTGAGCTGGGGTATACAACATCTGTAGCTGTGAGCTGGGGTATACAACATCTGAAGCTGTGAGCTGGGGTATACAACATCTGTAGCTGTGAGCTGGGGTATACAACATCTGTAGCTTTGAGCTGGGGTATACAACATCTGTAGCTGTGAGCTGGGGTATACAACATCTGTAGCTGTGAGCTGGGGTATACAACATCTGTAGCTGTGAGCTGGGGTATACAACATATGTAGCTGTGAGCTGGGGTATACAACATCTGTAGCTGTGAGCTGGGGTATACAACATCTGTAGCTGTGAGCTGGGGTATACAACATCTGTAGTTGTGAGCTGGGCATACAACATATGTAGCTGTGAGCTGGGGTATACAACATATGTTGCTGTGAGCTGGGGTATACAACATATGTAGCTGTGAGCTGGGGTATACAACATCTGTAGCAGTGAACAAGGTATACAACATCTGTAGCAGTAAGATGGTTATACAACATATATGGATGTCAGCTGGGTAAACAACATCTGGCGAGCTAGTTACACAGCATTTGGTGAGCCGTATATACATCATCTGGTAAGCTGGGTATACAATATCTGGCAAGCCGAATATACAATATCTGATGAGCTGGATAAACAACATCTGGTGAGCCGGATATAAAACATCTGTTGAGCCGGATATACAACATCTGCGTCTATGCATGTTCATGTGTGTGTGTGTGTGCATGTTGAGTTGGTACACAGTTAAGTATGGTAATGAGTAGCTCATGTTCATACCACTGACCTTCTCATATTTCTAACTGCCGTTTGTTGTTTTGTTGTTGTTACTTTCGTCCACTGTGGTCAAACTAAAAGTACACAGGTTGGTTTTGGGGCGTACAGTGTGTAGAATTCATTTGTATGAATGTTGTCCAACGTTGTCATAGCACAACAACATTCATTTATAATTACTATAATCAGTGCTCAATAAGAAAAAAAAACCAGTGCCGGGGATGAAAAAAAAATGTCTGCAGAGCCGGGAATAAATGTCTATCATTTCATCCCCGTCAGGGATATATTGGCTAAAGCAGAGCCGGGGATGAAAGTTCTCAGTGCCGGGGATATCCCCGGCGGTAAATCGAGCACTGACTATAATGCTTTTCATTTTGAGCAAACAAATCTCACAGACTAAATACTTTGAAGAATTTTTGTGAGATTTTTGTGTAACAAATTGTTATTAGAAGGTTAAAAAATAGGAGTATGCTTAAGTCTAAGTGTTAACAGAGGCGACCGCAACGGGCGAGCACCCGGGAATGGACAAACGAAGGGCCACAGAAAGACCAAATTTATAAGAATTTTTAGGCCCTTTTTTATGTGAACCTTGTTTTAAGGGCCTAATATCTTCCTCCACGATCTGGACCTTGAACGCCCTGGCTCCACTTCTAAATGTTAAGTAATCTATTAAATCTAGATTGAATCAAGTCTTCCCAATGCATACAAGATAACTTAAAGACTTGCAAAACAATGAATATATAAAAAAATAAACCATGTTTATTTTGTGAGTGGCCGATAGAAATCTGTGTCAGTGGGTCAGAGGTCACAAAACATGGAATAATTAACATAATTAGACTTTTCTAAGGGAATTAGTTTTCAATGAAATTGTCATGATTTAGATATTTTTAATTTTAAAAACTGACTCCAACATCCTTCTAAAATTCATTTTTTAGAGATGACATTTAGATTGTTGACATCTTAACTGCGCATTTCTGAGCTATGTATAACTGCCCTAGATGAAAGTTGCTACTACTTAAGTTACTTTTCAATCTTGTTTTTATAGTTTTAATTTTTTTTAATTTTCCTGATGTTTGACTGTGTTGAAATGTATTCTTGTCCGATCTAAAAGTCTGGTAAACAGATTTAGTTTCTAATTATTAGAAAAAGTCTATAGAAAGAAAAATTAACATATATTTCCAGATGTGAAGGGTGTATTGCATGAGTTACTAACTTAAGTTGACAGATAATGGCTAACAAAAGGTCAGAGGTTGCATGATCAAAAACAAGTGGCTATAATACATTATTTTGACAGGATGTGACGTGTAAGGAAGTGGGAGGCAACTGGTCAATACACTTGTCTTACAGTAAATTTAAAAAAAAACATAATAATAACAGCTGCACTTGGTACATGAAGCATGGTTAAAACTAAGTATACTATAACTCTATTAGAGTCATCGAGATAAACTGAATGAACGCCTTTAACACGGTTTGTATAGTTCAGTCATGTGCATCGAATTTCGCGATAATTCTAAAATATTTTGTTGCTATCAGTGAAACCAGTTTGAAAACATCTGCGCTAGACAATATGAATAAACTTCGGTAAGGGTCAGAGTGCAGATGCCAGCTCTACGGTCCTATTATCTGGTAAAATGCCATGGGTTGTGAGGGGGGTGGGGGGTTGGAGGGGGGGGGAGTTTGGGGGGGGGTTTGATGTATGTAAATGTATGAATTTTTCATCAACTCTACTGGAGTAATTTGTATCTCTACAATTTGTGTCTCCCCCCTCCACCCCCTTCCTATCCACCCCCACACATAGAGTATCCTCAGCCGTGCATTGCGATGTCTTTTACCATTTTTATTACTTTGTAAGTACAAAAAGGTTTTCTTCGACCCTCTTAATCAAGACCTGGGGGGGGGGGCGTGGGGCGTGAGGACGGGTGGGGTGCGGGAGGGGGGGAGATGTCCGTTGCCAACAGCTCTATTCAGAACAGAATTATGGTCATTGAACTCTGTGATATTCGCTGTAGTGAGTTAAATAGACGCGTCTCTTTGTTGGTATGGAAGCTGTTAGGAGTAAACCCGGGATTTTTAAATAGGTCTATCTCATGTATCGTGATTTTTACCAAGTCTGGTTCTGATTTGTTTCACATCACAAAACCTCCCCCCCCCCCCCCGGCCCGCCTCCATTCGTCTGTTGGCTACTTTTCTAGAGCAGCGATATTCCAGTGGTTGTTTTACTGGGACAATAATTTCTGTGGCATCGACTGGGCTGTCCATTATGTAACGTTGTTATTGAGAGAATTCCCTGTTAATGTTGGGGAGTGAGTGCACAACAAAAAGGTTTTAGTTCGAATCTTACGGGATCTTTCGATAACAGTCAGCGGACGTGAAGACAGACATGAAGACAGACATGAAGACAAACGAAAACGACGACAGGTTAATAGACGTATAGATAGACTTGATATATTGATAGTTTAAACAAAACGACAGACAGACAGACAGATAGAAGATAGATAGATAGATAGATAGATAGATAGATAGATAGATAGATAGATAGATAGATAGATAGATAGATAGATAGATAGATAGATAGATAGATAGATAGATAGATAGATAGATAGATAGATAGATAGATAGACAGATAAATAGATAGACAAATAGATATACTTTAAAAAATATGATTTTTCAAAAACATTTCAGCCCTAAACATTAGCCCTAAACATTAGCTCTAAACATTAGCTTCGTCTTACAAATGACCACTAGACTTTAATCCTGATTCTCCAGAGGATTAATTAATAGATTTATGTTCGATCAATCGATCTATCTTGTTGGGTTTTTTTGTGTTGATTGATTGATAAAGTAAAATCAATCGTGCAAACAAATTATCGACAACATGTTCATAGAATGAATTGTAGTGATTGATTGACCGAATAATCGATTTACTGAATAATTGATGGACAGCTGTAATTTACGTTAGACCTTGGAGAGCTGCAGAGCATGTAATGCAAGAATTCAATTGACTCACTCACTCAACTGAAAGATGCAGGTCAGTTCTCACGTGTATGTCAGGCCAGTGTGTCATTCTGACCTAATTGTCTTCCGCCATGATGGTTTTCTATCTAATAAGAAGCAAAAAAAAAGGTGGGGGGGGGGGGGGGTTAAGTGTAAAGTACCTGTCATCTCATCCTTACAGGGACTTTACACTTAAACCATCAATTAGGTCATATGAACGTCTAATGGGACTATTTTGTCGTGCTCCTCCTTTAATCCTCACTATTTTGTCGTGCCCCCTCCTTTAATCCCCACCCATGCCACTGAATACATATGTAGGTGAGTAGACACACCCACAGTGGAACGTTTAACATACAGCATGCAGATCAGGATTTTTATCAGAATTATGTCAATACAATGACTATTATAATAGTATAATGACCATTTTAAACTAGTTTTTTTATTTTATACATTTTTTGCTTATTATTATTTATTTTGTGTGTGTGTGTGTGTGGAAAATCTGTGTGAATCATTGTGGATGTGGACAATGATGAGGTAAAAAAAATTTCAGTACAAAATGGCGCCAGTGTGCTGTCTTTTTTTTGTAAATAGCTTAAGAAGAGGCTGAAATCTTTAAATAACAAAAAGTATACATAACCTTTGGCCCAGTTGTATATAGATAGCGCCAATATATGTGGAATTTACTCAGTCATATCACATAGTAAGGTCATAATGGTCCGTGTAAATATGCCATTAAATATCTGAGAATATTTGCCATTATCTCTCCTCCAATATATATATATATATATATCTCCCTCCCTCCCTACCCCTCTCTCCTTTTCCCTCTCCCTCTCCTCTCCCTCTCCCCCATCTCTCTCTCACTGCCCTCTCCCCTCCTTCTCTCCCAACGTCCATCCTCCTCTCTCCTTCCCTCCCCCCTCTCTCCCTCCCCAACCCCTCTCTCTCCTCCTTTCTCCCTCCCTCCCCCTTTTCACCTCTCTTCTCTCCCCCCCTCTCTCCCCCCTTCCTCCCTCCCTCCCTCATTCCCTCTCTCCTCTGCCCTCCTCACTCTTTATCTTCCCTCCCTCCTCCCACCCCTCTCTCTCCCTCCCTCCACTCTCTCTCCCTACCCCCTCTCCTCTCCTCCCTTCCTTTCTATTCCCAGTCTCCCCCTACTCCCTCTCCCATCTCCCTCTCCCCCTGCCCCCTCCTCCCATCTCCCTCTCTCCTCCTTTTCTCCCTTCCTCCCCTTTCCCACCTCTCTCCTCCCCTCTCTCCTCTCCCTCCCTCCCTCATTCCCTCTCTCTGCCTCCCTGCCCCCTCACTCTTTATCTCTCTCCCTCCCTCTCTCCCGCCCTCTCTCTCTCCCTCCCTCCCCCTCTCTCCATCCCACCCCCCTCTCCCTCCCTTCCTTTCTCTCTCCATCTCCCCCTACTCACTCTCCCATCTCCCTCCTCCCCATCTCCCTCTCTCCCCCTCTCCCTTTTCTCCCCCCTCATCCATCCCCTCTCCCTTCCTCTCTCCCCCTCCCTCCCTCCCTCTCCCTCCCTCCTTCTCCTCTCTCTCTTTATCTCTCTACCTCCCTTCCTATCCCCCTCTCTATATATATATATATATATATACTTATTATTATGGCTTCACACTTCTTCTAAAATCCTTCTTCATTCCTTTATCTTCCTCAAACTGTATTAAATCAAGGGAGCATGAAAAATAACAACAATTCTTTGCATCACAAAGGCACAATACAGCACCAGCGCAAGTTCTATTCGATCATAGGAAAATGACGTCACAGAGGAATTTTATTTATGGTCCCGTGAGATTACTTTAACATATTAAAATACTAAAATAAAAAAATAATTACAATTAAACGACCCATCGAGATGAAACGAAATCTGTCCTATAACCTTCCCCATGTAATTATGTGTATGTGTACACAAATTTCACTGACATTTTAGTATATCTGGATCTGAGTTATAAGGGTACAGACAGCAATGCCTTCTTTATGAGAGAGATATACATATATATATATATATATATATATATATATATATATATATATATATATACTTATTAAGTTAATTAGTCAATCTGAACTGTTAATGGTAAACTTTTCATGATAATGTTTTAAGAACGACAGTAGTTAATCACGAAAAATAAAAGCGCGGCTAAGTCCAAATGATCTGCCTCAGATTAAACTCAATTAATTTCATATGCCCATTGTTTTTTTTTTCGGAGGAGGAAGGAGATGCATGAATAGTAATCGATATTTATGCCATTTAACTTAATTCCTGTAAGTAATATGATAAATTTCGATAAAACATTTTATTTTAAAATACCTCGCGGTTTTATTTTATTATTATTATCATTAATTATCTATTCATTTCACTGGTACCATAGCAAAAAGCCACTCAGAACAAATTAGTTTTATTCTAGACAATGAAATAAAAAGATCCAGGGGTTTCAGCAAGCAACAAGCAGCCACCCTAATTGAATCATAAAACAGATGTCGGAGTGACCTCCTGTACAGAACCTGATTATCCTGGCTCGCCATTTTTATCCATTTATGATAAACAGACAGGAAGCAACATTCCAAAGGCTTTGACCATGAAACGCGTGAGGTATGAGGCTACAAATGTCCAAAGGCTTTGACCATGAAACGCGTGAGGTATGAGGCTACTAACGGTGTGATGGTCTCCCAGTCAAACAGCTGCTGTGTGTTGTGTTCATCACATGACAAGTTGAGTAATAATGGTGTCCATAGTATTTTAGCCTTATTACTGCATTAGCTAATATGGTCAGTTTAAAAAAAAGGTCTTTCATTACTATGTGATTCGTTGGTTAAGTCTCTCGTTCGCTGCGAAGTTGATTTCTATTGGTAAACAATGGTTCTTTTCTTGAACACAGAGTCAGCCTTAGACCGATTTGACCAATTGCTCTAAATTGGGCCCAGCGCCTGGCAAGGGCCTCGCAATTTACATTTAGCATAAACAGTAATAAATGTTATTGTAAAAATGTTATTGCAAGCATCCGTTAAATTGGGCCCCGCAATTCGTAATGCCGGCCCTGCTTGAATATATCAGTGTATGCTATACAAACGATTTTTAAGGGAGTGGCCATTCTGAATTCGGATTTACTACAGCACAACTCAATGTGATCAGATTATTTCATATTATAATCAAGAGTAATTAAGGGGTGAATTATACAGTATTAATTCTTTGGCTCTGTATTTATTTTATGTATGCATCCTCGTAGTGCTTCCACGAACAACGCTTAACGGAAATAGCTTAAAGATGGAAGTATGAGAAAACAACTAAAGAAATATCCCAAACCGCTACACTTTAGTGTCATAGCTATACCTTA
>JAGDYQ010000011.1:11079391-11145225 GCA_021962125.1 Bulinus truncatus
CACACATACGCTGAAGACCAAACTACACATATCTCAAGCACTTGTAAACACTTGCTGAACACATAAGAATACATTCAAGAAGTAACACACAAACTCAAGCGTTTGCATTCTTTCTCGTGCGGTGTAGAGCGCTCGACTGTCGACCAGAGGATTCCTGTGTTCGAACCTCAATGAGAACCTAGGGATTTGTCCAGGTCCTGGTGAAAGTCCCCAAGTCCACCCAGCTTTATATGGATTTTGACTTTAAGTTAAGGAAGTAAAGGCGGTTGGAGGTTGTGCTATCCCCACTATTTTTTTATATGATGAGGTTTCTACACCGATGTGCTCTTTGGAGCTTAAAGGAACTTTAAAAATAAGAACATCTTCACTTATATAATTTACACCTATCAAAGATTGCAATGGTTGACGACGTGTCGCTGTTGGCAAAAATAAAATGTCTTTCATAACGCCACCTCCGTTTATTTCAGTCATGGGTTAATTACGAATGGACCATTTGTTCTATTCAAGCATCTTCATGTGCAAACTATTTATTTTACTAATTGTATATTACTTTGAAGCAAATATAAATGAGACTAAATTAATTAAAATAAAGTAAATCACAGTATAAACGTTTTAGTGTATTATAGCTCCACTTATTTCACAATTTGACGGAGGCATGGTTGAGTGGTGTACATCGCTCTACTATCGTCGATCTGAGAGCCCTGTGCTCGAACCTTGGTTAGAACCGAGGAAAATTGTACAGGTTTGTTAAGTCCCTCGGGTCCACCCAGCTTTAAATGGGTCACCTGACTTTTCTTGGGGGAGTAAAAACGGCCGAGCGTTGTGGCTTGTGCTGACCACACAATCCCTTCACATGCCGAGGTCAACAGATGAAACAGATGAATTCTACACGTCATCTGCTCCGATGGCCCTTTAGGGGAAATAGCATTTTTTGTTTGTTTTTACGTCACATGTTTAAGAGGGTGAGCTAGGAAGATGTAATCGATCATTTTTATTCTACCTGCGAGATAACGGTAGTTTTTTGTTTTTTTTGTATGCACTATTGATGACTTAATGAACCAAGACTCTACTGTACAACAATTTTAGTTTAAAACTGGCTGGAAATTATTATCTTTTTTTTTATGAAATAATTAAAATTAGTTTCTAGTATTAAAAGTTAAAACTCACATAAAAGGTGGCACTCAGCGACAGCTGGAGAACTTGATTTCAATATTACATTCAAGTTTTTGGACCGTCACTTTACACTTCATTCATCCCAGCCATATTTGACTACCCGTTGTGGCCTCGTTAAATGGTCAGGACAGCTCGTACATTTTTTTTTTTACATCTGCTCACAGATCTGCGCAGAATTTAAATATACCCTTTTTAGTTTTGTTTCGGTTTTTTATTTTACTTATTTTTATTCTATTCTTTTTTGGATGGCATGTTATTCTCAAACAAAAAAAATACATTCATATGCGCGACAGTTGCTGAGTGTCTGAAGCCAACAAGTTAAGGGTTAACTAAGCTAAAAAGTGTTAAAACAAAGCTAATATGTGGTTTACATTACCGCGCCACCTGTTGTCTGAACTTGTTATGTGTTATGCATCCGTTTAGAATGTGAGGCCGGTTGTAATTTTATAATGTCAAACTGTGGCGTGAAAGAGGGAGAAAGAGGGAGGGGAATAACAAAAAATGAAACATGGCGATTTAACATTTTGTAGTATATTAGGGTGTTTTGTAGACTCGACTGTCCTGCTGTATTAACGGGCCTAGTTTAAAGTTATATCCGGCCTAGTTTAAAGTTATATCCGGCATAGTTTAAAGTTATATCCGGCCTAGTTTAAAGTTATATCTGTCATAGTTTAAAGTTATATCCGGCCTAGTCTAAAGTTATATCCGGCCTAGTTTAAAGTTATATCCGGCCTAGTTTAAAGTTATATCCGGCCTAGTTTAAAGTTATGATCCATCAGGTCATAGTGATGTTAGGTAATAAAACTGATGGGGGTGTTTGTTTTAAATAGTGTAGTAGGAAGTCAGTGTTTATAGAGTTCTGGCCTTTCCCGGTTTTAAAGTATCCGGCATGACCTTCCACCGTGTCACAAAGTCAAGGGTCTTTTGTAGTAATAATAATCTTAAAATGTTACATGTATTTTTTTATTATTATAAGTAAAAAATCTCTTCTATTTATAAAACTTTTCTGCTAACATACTTTGGCTATGCCCGAGAGACCACATCTCTAGCAGAGTTCTACACCCTTGAGTGATTCCGTCGAATGTGATGCTCTCTGAGTACTTCTGAACGTCAGCATCGTGGCCTCCCCTCCCTCCCCCCCCCCGGCCATGATACGGCTACATGGACACTACCAGCTGTCTGGCACGTGGGTGGGGCAACGTGGGAATATGTCGCCAGCAACAGGAACTGACGAGTTTTTAAAAAGAGGGGGCGTACAGTAGCCGTCTTTCAGGATTGAGGGGGCGTACAGTAGCCGTCTTTCAGGATTGAGGGGGCGTACAGTAGCGGCCTCTAATGGGGGTGAGGGGTGAACAGTATGTTTGTGAAGTCCCTGCAAGGATGAGATTAAATCTCTTAGATCCTATAAACCACTAATGGGACGGTTTTTATGGTGCCCTTCTTTCATCCCCTACCATAGCCGATAGTGCAATGGCCATGGAGGCACCACGGGAGACATATCGGGAACTTGAGCCAAGACCTGATAAATTTCCTTGGTCCTCACCGGAGATCGAAACAGGTAACTTCAGGTCGAAAATCGAGCTCGTTACCGCACGACCATCCGTCCCCTTAAGGTGTGAACAGTGACGGCATTTAAGAGGGTGAGGGGTGAACGGCGGCGGTATTTCAGGGCAGCAACTATAGCGACGGCCCTAGGCCCTGTATCTAATAGGTGACCCACGATATGAAATACTTGTGACGCGGATTATGGCCGACATTTCGGTTCTCGACTCCAGCCAATGATACGTGCCCCTAGGCCCCACGTACTGTTAAAGCTTTTGGGGAGGTAGTGGGCATCTAGCTTTCAGTGACTAAACAGATTTATATTTTTGCACAATTCACACTTAACACACATCATAGTTCTATTCACTAGAGACTATCATGACCATATTCAGTGTGTGCAAAACTAACGGTGAATATGTTTCCTATGTATGTATCATTGCTACTAATCTAATTCTAATTTTCTTTTAACTTTTTAACAAAATGCCAACCGTGATGTAAAATAGGCCTAACTCCACTCTGTATCTTAATGATCCCTATAATTAATGGGCAGAATAAAAAAAAAATGTATTGAATTGAGCCGTAATGTGCTTGACGCTGAGACTGGCCAATCACTTCCTCCCGATCTCCGATAGTTGCCGATCTGTCTTAATGACCGGCGGGAAACCAAATGTACCGCCGTACGTGGCGCCGTTGTCTGTTTGATCGACGTCATTCGTCACTGGCCTATACAGCATCGCAGTGTTTATTTTTTAAACTTTTTTTTTTCATCTATCATTTTAAAAAAAAAAAGAATGCGTGCATTATCTTTTTTCAACGGTGCGCATTAACTATCAGTGTTGTTTCATGGCTTTGAATGTTATCGAACGGCATTTTTTTTGGTTATCGATATGATCAACCACATGCCTTTAAAAGGAATGGATATAACAATGTTATCGGACGATAACTGATGTCCAGACACTCCATGGAGCGATGAATAATGCACGCTTGATGTGTTGATATGACCCTAGATGTGCAGGTCATAAGTGTCAACATGACCTTAGCTTGCCATGTGTTGTACTCGCGCTGTGTTGTTGTAAGTTATCTTTTCTGTTATCTGAAGTTGATAATTCAATTTTTTTTTTGCTCATGCAAGGTATGCCAGGGCGGCAGCCATACAATCACTGGGGTCACTGACAGGCCATAGCGTCAGGCGGCCGCCTATTGGCAGGTATATAAATACAGTGGATTCTGCTTAATTGGGACACCGCTTAGTTGGGACAGCCGCTTATTTGGGACAAATCTCAAAGAAGCAAAACCAAGAAGCCAATAGTAAATTTGTATTTTTAATTGGGACAGCCGCTTAATTGGGACAAAAAGCCTCGGTCCCGATGTGTCCCAATCAAGCGGAATCGACTGTATATGCAAAATAAATTTCGAAAGCAACCTTCTTGCCCTAAGGTTTTAGAACTCCTGACAAATGTATGGTTTGCCCGCCCCCCTCAGTGCAGTAAAATTTATTTGAATAAACACCAACTAGCTGGCGTAGAAAACATATGCGCCATAAACAGCTTTTGGAAAGGCGCATTTTCTATAAGAGTATTTGTTTAAGAATGTATTGTTGTTCTATTGTTGTTCTATTGTTGTTCTATTGTTGTTCTATTGTTGTTCAATTGTTGTTCTATTGCTCTTATACTGTTATTATGCTTTTGTTGTATTGTTATTATATTGTTTTTATATGGTTGGACATGGACATACCTATCATAGATATATAGACAAACTTTGATAATTATTGTTCATCTCGTATCTCGGAAATGAAAGTTCAGGTGGGGGAGCAAATGAACAGTCAGACGGACAAATGGCAAAGGAGGAAAAGGGAAAAGAATATGTAGATTGGAGCTTTTCCTGAGGATATATAAAAGAAAGTCTATACGAAAGAAAGGAAGGGAAAACAATAACATTCATAAAAAAAAGTCATTTACTTCGACTAGATATAAAATGTTAACAATATACAACTCATTTATTATATATTGTTTAATTTAACTTAAATAGTTACACATGTGGCTCGTGGGCTGATCTGTAATGGGGCGCACATCTGCTTTTATCATTTCAGCTTTTTTCTTTCTTTGATAACTTTGTTCCCCCTTCCTTACATGTGGGTGGTGATAACCGGAAGTGTTCTTTAGTTGATTGCGAATTGCTGAAGTTTAATAATCACTGGCGTATAGGAATATGGATTAGGATGAGTGCACTGAAGTAGTAGGGAGTTGGACTCACGTTGAAGTAAAGAGGATTAGGAGGGTGAGAAGGAAGGATGGTAAAAGGTGCAGACAATGCTTTTGTTGATTCTGGTAATGCTAGTGTATGAAGATTGATGTGTGAGTGTGTGTGAATTTGAATGTGTGTGTGTATGTGAGAGTGAGGGTGGTGTGTGTGTGTGTGTGTGTGTGTGTGTGTGAGTGAGTTTCTGCAAGTACAGAATTCATGAGTTTGAAAGATATGGAGCTTTTAGAAAGCACAGAGTATTCATCTATATTTAGGTATTAAAAAGAGGTGATTAAATGTCAAGAGTGGGGAAAGAAAAAACATTCTGCGTTTTTCATCGGTATCAAAAGCTGTTGTCATGACAACATCAGAACAATTGGAAAAATACATTTATAGACGGCACAGAAACAAGAGAGAGGGAGAAATAAAACACAGATATACTGGTAATTTGACCTATAGCCGATGTTTCTATAACTGGCCATGAGGAAGTGAGCGGGTGAAGCTGACCACAGTATCGTCCCCAACATTCTCTTCCCCTCCTGTTTCAACACAAAGTGGGGCATTTAAATCTGATCTAACGCCCCTCTCCCCCCACCTACACACACATACACACACACAAACACACATACACAAGAGAGTCTTTTGCATCCAGATTCTTTTTTTAAACGTGGCCCATGAAGGAAGTACGTCATATGTATACATATCGATATATTTGTTGCTATTTTTAGATACATTGGTCACGTGGGTAATGATTACCATTCTATGATGAGACATCTCGAGATATTATGGTCTAGATATAGGCCTGCATTAACGTTGCGAATTTCTGCACGAAATGAACAGAATATGACATGGCAAGTTAAAATGATATTAATACTCAGTCATCAAAGTCATCCCCGGAGAAGTTTTCATGAACAATGATAGTCTACAACAGTGGTTCTTAAAGTATAGCTCGCAACCCACTGGTGGGTCTCGGGTAAATTTCACGTGGGTCGCGCCAAAATCTACATTTATCATTAAAAGATTTGAGAATCCATGTATGTATAATTACAACTATGTTACTCTATATGTTACAAAAGTATACGTTTGTAAATTTACAAAGGGGAGAATCTATGATATACAATTAATGGCGCCTATCATCTCTTTCTTTTTTTTTTTTGTAATTTTTCTTTACAGGTCGGTTGCGAAAGCAAAACAATTTTTTAATGTTTAGTCTCGAAACCAAAACTGTTGTCAAAGTCTGAGAACCACTTGGTCTACAACATTGGGAAAAAAAATTATTTAAACTTGAAATCAAAGTTTTTAATACATCATTAAATAATGTTTTAACAAGCTGTCTGTGCTTTTCATTCAGTATGTCAATGTGTGTATACTTTCGTTCAAATGTTTCAGTCAGCGCCAACGAGATGGCATTAAAAAAATAGCGAGTTTATACAAGTTATTCTCAACCTTTTTTTTAAAATGTCATAGCTATCTGCTTATGATGCTTAAGATGGGTTTCACAGAAGGACCATAATTTCAAGGGTGGGATTCCCTCAAAGCCTATCGGGGAAAAAAAACCCCCACTTTTCATGAGGACTGTGGCGTCAGTTTGAGGACCACTGTTATACAACATTATCTTGTTGGGTTTAATAAATAGTTGGTTGTTTGTGTGGGCAGTTTGATGGATGCTTTTGAGCTTGAGTCTGATCGAAACTATTGGTTCATATCGCTTGTTGTTGTTCTTTTTCCTCCAGTTTTTTTGGTGAGAAGATAAAATAACTTCATCATAGGAAATGAGTGAAAGAGGTATTGATCATTTCTGGGTCTCAAAAAGATATTTTCAATGCAGGTCTGACTGAAGCGTCAACAGGAAATAGGCACTTGCCATGTGGGGGTATACCACGTGATAGGGGTCAGAGTTGAAGAATTGTTTTTAATGGTCAACAGTTTTCGGGTCATTCCGCAACTTTTCCGACCCCCTGAGTGCACACGAGCGTGTCGGCAAAAATCGATTGATGGATGAGTGGAAAATAAAAGGCTTTGATTAATGACCCGTCTACACACGCACACACACACACTCACACATACACACATTCACACACACTCACTCACACACACTCACAAACACTCACACTCACACACGCACACACACACTCACTCACACACACACGCACACACACACTCACACACACTCACGCACACTCACACACACTCACACACACACTCACTCACACACACACTCATTCACACACACACACACTCACTCACTCACACACACACTCACTCACACACACTCAATCACACACACACTCACTCACACACATTCACTCACACACACTCACACACACACACTCACACACACTCACGCACACTCACACACACTCACACACACAAACACTCACACACACACTCACTCTCACACACACATTCACTCACACACACACTCACTCACACACACTCACTCACACACACACATTCACACACACTCACACTCACTCACACACACTCACTCACACACACACACTCACTCACACACACACACACACACAAGCACTACCACACGACTTCCCTCACCATCCAGTGATGAGCAGTACTTGTCTTTCACACGCTGGACACTGTAGTGGACAATGGTGTGGGTTACCAGCAGGTCGAGAACACCCAAACACGAGCACGATTCATTCGTGTCCGATTTTTGACGATCATGAAGGGGGGGGGGGGAATCTCCGACCAGTGGGGTGATTATGTAATGATCGTAATTATTTAACGCGACTTCATTGTGACTATGTTACCAACTTCATTGTGACTATGTTACCAACTTCATTGTGACTATGTTACCAACTTCATTGTGACTATGTTACCAACTTCATTGTGACTATGTTACCAACTTCATTGTGACTATGTTTTCAACTTCATTGTGACTATGTCACCAACTTCAATGTGACTATGTTACCAACTTCATTGTGACTATGTTACCAATTTAATTGTGACTATGTTACCAATTTAATTGTGACTATGTTACCAACATCATTGTGACTATGTTGCCAACATCATTGCGACTATTTTACAAACTTCATTGTGACTACGGTACCATATTCTATGTATATATTTGTTGTATAAATAACAAGGATTGCACCAAACGGATTCAAGATACAAAATGCTTGGGAAACCCCCTGCTATGAAAAAACACGGCAGACGATACAGTAATTAATAGACAAACTGGGCCACCATCAAGCAGACGATTTAAAATATTACAGCGTTTGAATTTGAAAGGAAAACTGTATAGATAAACGGTGTAAAACTTGAACGAATCAATAAACACTAGAAGTTCAGCCACTGTTCAACCAAACCTGTTTAATTCAAGATCATTTATCAAATCTACCGTATTTATTGATCAACTCTCCAGTATTGATTGATCAAATCTCCAGTATTTATTTATCAACTCTCCAGTATTGATTGATCAACTCTCCAGTATTGATTGTCAGTATTTATTGATCAACTCTCCAGTATTTATTTTAAACAATCAAAACTCGGCCTTGAACTGGTCAAAATGTAATAAAAAAAAAAATGTTTGGGACTGGGGGAGGCGGGTAGGGAACGGATTTATGGAAGAAATCGGATCACTGTTTGTTTCACCAACTCTCTCTATTTCATTCACATACACACACACAAACACATACACCTACATACATAAACACAATGTCCCCACCATTCGCCCCTCACCAATGAAATATAAATGTGTTTTATTGAGTTGAAACTTGACTCACGTAAATTGTTCATTTCAACAAGTTGAAACTTGACTCACGTAAATTTTTCATTTCAACAAGTTGAAACTTGACTCACGTAAATTGTTCATTTCAACAAGTTGAAACTTGACTCACGTAAATTGTTCATTTCAACAAGTTGAAACTTGACTCACGTAAATTGTTCATTTCAACAAGTTGAAACTTGACTCACGTAAATTTTTCATTTCAACAAGTTGAAACTTGACTCACGTAAATTGTTCATTTCAACAAGTTGAAACCTGACTCACGTAAATTGTTCATTTCAATTCTTCAACCACGAGTCACGCAATTGATTCATTTCAACTGGCTGATACATGAATCACGAAAATGGTTACTTTAAAAAATTAATTGCCAATGTGAAAAGATAATTAAAAAAAACATATATAAACATGCTGACTATAGGCCATTGACTCAAATAAAAATATTTTACATCTTACAGCATAGGAACCTTAAAAACAAAATAAATCATTATCATTTAATTCCCTCCAACATTATATAGTTAAACGTATATTGTTACAGTATTTTATGTAAATATATATATATATATATATATATATATATATATATATATATATATATATATTCAATCTATGTCCACTAGTATCAATGATATTAAACAAACAATGCAGACAGTAAAAATAGTATACACATATGACCAACTGACATTCTTCCTGTATGTGTGTACAAATATGACCAACTTACATTATTCCTGTATCTGTGTACAAATATGACCAACTTACATTATTCCTTATCTGTGCACACACAAATATGACTAACTTACATTTTTCCTTATCTGTGTACAAATACGACCAACTTACATTATTCTATATCTGTGTACAAATATGACCAATTTGCAGTATTCCTTATCTGTGTACAAATATGACCAACTTACATTAATTATTCATGTATGTCTATGCGAGAGAGAAAGAAATAAACGTATCAGATGATGTGAGAAAATTCCTATAAACTCTTTTTCTCCTTTTCCTCATACAAACCCATTAACTGCTCTCTCTCTCTCTCTCTCTCTCTCTCTCTCTCTCTCTCTCTCGCCTCTTTCTCCCTAACCTCCGCCATTCCACTCCTTGTCAGCATACAGCTGGGCTATTCATGCAAGGGACTTGGGGGTGGTGGTGGGGGGGGGGGGGTAGAAAGAAGGAAAGAACAAAAAAATGCCGTGTGTGAATGAACGGAACAAAATGCACCAGAGCTGTAACAGATGGGAAACAATATTATAATTATTAGATTTAACCCCGCCTCCCTCCACACACAAACACGCACACACAAAGGACACATACACACAAACAAACAACACACACACACATAATAATAATAATCCCCCCCCCCCTTTTCTCGTTATTAATAAGAGCATTGGGTTAATGTCACGTGACATTTATCTGTCATGTTATTTGTTGTTATTGTGGTTCTTTATGATGTTTGTTGTTATAATTTTTTTTTCACTAGTTCCTTCCAATAATTAGTGACTGTGTTTACATCCACCTCTGTGTGTTCATTTAGTGACTGTGTTTACATCCACCTCTCTGTGTTCATTTAGTGATGTGTTTACATCCATGTCTGTGTGTTCATTTAGTGACTGTGTTTACATCCATGTCTGTGTGTTCATTTAGTGACTGTGTTTACATCAACCCGTGTGTGTTCATTTAGTGACTGTGTTTACATCCACGTCTGTGTGTTCATTTAGTGACTGCGTTTACATCCACCTCTGTGTGTTCATTTTAGTGACTGTGTTTACATCCACGTGTGTGTGTTCATTTAGTGACTGTGTTTACATCCACGTGTGTGTTCATTTAGTTATTTCCCTTTTTGTTTTGTTTTACCATTTTTTTTTTCGAAATGATTATTAGTAGCCGAAACCGTTGCAGATGTAAAAGGAAAGGAGGGGGTGCAACCTGAACACATTTCTGGGACTCCCTGAGGGAAGAGGTCTCGTCGGGTCAAGTAATGGGCTATAAAAGAATTAAGCGTGGGGTGTGATCAGTGGAGCCCCAGTTGGTGGAGTTTTTCGAGGGCCACAGTTGATTAAGATTTTCAAGCTCCCATTCTTTAGTGATTAGTAGGATGCAGCCTTGGTGTGCATGTATTTATTAACTACGGCGCCAACAACCCTAAGACTGGCACTGTCAGGACCTTCAATGTTGGCAAAGGATGATTGTTGGGGAGGGAAAGGTTGATGGCTTGATAAAGAGACTAGAAGTTCACTTAATCATCAATGCCGGACACTATTTATTTCTTTTTCAATACCAAGCTGAACATTATTTTTTTTTAAATCAATTTCCTTTTTTTTTTATTTTTATCAAGACAGATATGACGTTAAACTATATAAAAACTAGTTGCAAGTACCCGACTTTGGCCGGGTTTAAAATAAGGTTTTCTGTTTACCTTCTGTTTTCTCCCTACCCCCTTTTTCCCTCCCTCCTTCTCCCTCCCTCTCCCTCCCACTCTCTCCCATTTCTCTCCCTCCCACCCTCCCTCTCCCATCTCCCCTCTCCCCCTCCCTCTCTCCCCCTTCCTCCTTCCCTCTCTCCCTCCCTGCCCCCTCTCTCTCTTTATCTCTTCCTCCCATTTCTCCCATCCTCTCTCTCCCTCTCTCCTTCCCTCCCCTCTCTCCCTCCCTAACCCCTCTCTCCCTCCCTTCTCCCTCCCTCCCCTCTCCACCTCTCTCCCTCTCCTCCTCCCTCCCTCATTCCCTCTCTCCCTCCCTGCCCCCCTCACTCTTATCTCTCTCCCTCCCTCTCTCCCACCCTCTCTCTCCCTCTCTCCCCACCCTCTCTCCCTCCCTCCCCTCTCTCCCTCCCTACCTCCTCTCTCCCTCCCTTTCTCTTTCCTTCCCTCCCTTTCTCTCTCCCTCTCTCCCTCCCTCTCCCATCTCCCTCTCTCCCCCTCCTTCTCTACCCCTATCCATCCCCCTCCCTCCCTCTCTCCCTCCCTCCCTCCCTCCTACCCTTCTTTCCTCTCTCTCCCCCATGCCCCCCCTCTCTCTTTATCTCTCCCTCCCTCCCTCCCTCCCTCTCTCTCTCTCTCTCTATCTCTCTCTCTCTCACTCTCTCTCTCTCTCTCTCTCTATCTATATATATATATATATATATATATATATATATATATAAATACTTATTATTATGGCTTCACACTTCTAAAATCCTTCTTCATTCCTTTACCTTCCTCAAGCTGTACAAATAGGGAAGCATGAAAAAACATCAACAATTCTTTGCAGCACAAAGACACAATACAGCACCAGCGCGCAAGTTCTATTCGATCATCGGGAAATGACGTCGCAGAGGAATTTTATTTATGGCGCCGTCGAGATTACTTTAATATAGTAAAATACTAAAATAAAAAAAAATTAATTACAATTAAACTACCCATCCAGATGAAACGAAACCTGTCCTATAACCTTCCCCATGTAATTATGTGTATGTGTAACAAATTTCACGTTTTTTGGTTGTCTGGATCTTGAGTTATAAGGGAACAGACAGACAGACAGACAGACAACAAATGCGTCTTATAAGTATAGAGATATGTAAATAAAATGAATTAAAAAATTATTGAAATAAATAATACATCCGCAATAAGACGAAATGTGTGTAGTTGTTTTAAAAGTACTGGGATGCAATTCAACCAGATAGTATCTCCAAGGGTCAGAATGACGTCATCAAACCGTGTGCTCCCAAATTCCCTTCATTATGTTTATTTTCATGTCTGCTCCGCTGGCCAGAGTTTTTCCAAGAAAACAATGCGACAAAAAATAAACCGTTGACGCACAACATCCTTCGCTCCATAATGAAAACATTTTTTTGTTGTTTTGTTTTTACATGGTCTGTAATATGATCATTCATTTCTGTAATGTGTCACGCCAGATTACATCATCAGATTATTTCACGTACTTTTTTTTTGTGGTCAAAATATGAACAAACAGAATGTCTGTTTTGAAAAGATGATTAGCCTGAATACTTTTTAAGGGTTATTCATTTATTGTTGTTGTTTTTTTTTATAAAGATTTTGTTTTGTAATTTCCAGCTTTAGGTTACGATTGTTATTTGAAACAATACATTTCTAAAATCAGTTATCTTGAAATGAAATTTTTGTTCTTATCTTATTGTGTGTGCTGAGTGAATTATACTGTTGGGAAAGTATTTTATTGTTTATCTTATTGTGTGTGATGAGTGAATTATTCTGTTGGGGTAGTATTTTATTGTTTATCTTATTGTATGTGATGAGTGAATTATACTGTTGGGATAGTATTTTATTATTTATTTTATTGTGTGTGAGGAGTGAATTATTCTGTTGGGGTAGTATTTTATTGTTTATCTTATTGTATATGATGAGTGAATTATACGGTTGGGATAGTACTATCTTATTGAGCACCATTTCTTGGGTAAATTTTTTAAAAGTTTTTATAAAAAGAGTTTATTTGGTGGAAGTGTTTCCTATTCGACTGAGTAACAATATCGGTATGTAGGCAGCTGTTGTCGTTTGGATTCTTCGCTGCAATTTCTGGTCAGACCTGCCTATTGGGATATTTTTATTCAGATATATGTACTTTTTTCCGAAATATATAAATACTAGCTGCACCCTGCAAAAACCCTTTGATAGAGTTATATTCCCTTAGGGTTGTGTTTGGTTTCGGACAGATCCGATTTTATTCATGATTTTTAATACAATTGTTTACTTTTGACGATTTTAAACTGGAATACCGTTGTATTAATTCTTTACTTTCGATTTAACGCAGAACCCGCACAGCTATTATATATATATATATTAGGGTGTCCCAAAAATGCCCGAAAAATTTTTTTTTTTAATCTTTGGTGTCTCCCCCCCCCCCTGAAATGTGTCTCTTGGGTACAATGAGTGAATTGGTGAAGTTGTAGCTCATTTAAACAACATTTAGAGGTCCCCCAAGAGCTTTTAAAATTATAGTATTACGCCAACATAAAAATCCAGACGAACCATGGCTCAAATAATTTGCAGTTTTGCATGCCATAGTTGAATAAAATGAAGTTTAAATATAAAATATACTTATATTTATCTCATTGCTACCATTAACTAGAGTTGTTGAAATTGTGTGGTTCTTAATTAGAAAATGTAATAAATGCTAGAAAACATATAAAATACCTAATGTGCAAAATTTAAGCAATGTGCATATTTTTTGAAGATTTAATTTTTTTAAACTAAGCATGGTAAATTGTCAGGCATCATATCACCAAAAGTTGCTGCAGTGCTGGACAGAACGAACACCAGCATTAGAAAATCAACAATGATACTTGCATCCGCATTCAACGAAGCTGGTGTTCCGATATCTGACACAGTATTTTCCAAGAGCACAATGCATCGTCATCGCAAGCTTTGTCGTCAACAAGCATTTATAAAAGAAGACTATATTCCCTCAAAATCAATTGTACATTGGGATGGTAAGCTATTGCCCGATGTTTCCGGACATGTTACCAACAACGGCGATCGATTACCTGTCCTGCTCTCGTCACTTGTCGATGGCACTACAAAGCTTCTTGGTGTTCCCAAGTTAGCATCCGGGTCAGGATGGGTAGCTGCTGATGCAGTAAATGAACATATCAAATCATGCAAGTGCGAATCTATGGTCATCGGCATGTGCTTCGACACTACGGCTTCCAATACTGGAAGACTCAATGGAGCTTGCACTCTGTTAGAAGTAGCCCTGGGACGTAATCTATTATGGATGGCATGCCGTCATCACAAGTTGATAGTACTCCTTTCCGATGCATTCAATGTTTGTCTTGGACCACCCACTGGACCAGAGATTTTGTTTTTTAAGAGGTTTCGAGAAAAATGGCCAGAATTAAACCACACACCCGAAGCCAGATCCGCCCCTTTGATAATCGTGTCTGATTCGATAAAAGAATTTATTAAATGTCAACTTGAGGTCAGTCATTCATGTGATGATTATTTGGAATTTCTTCTGCTTGCTGCACAAATGGTTGGGTTGGAGGTTGATGTCAACATTCGAAGACCTGGTGCCCTACATAGGGCAAGGTAGATGGCGAAAGCAATCTATGCAATGAAAATCGATCTATTGTTTGCAGGCAATGAAACCATCTTTCAGTTAACAGCTCGAGAATTACAAGGTAATCAGCGCTTTAATCGGTTTAACATATGTGTTTATCTTCAATCATGGTTTTCATGCAGGCTCACCGCAGATGCACCTGTGAATGATATCTTGTAGATACAGCGTTTATATGAATATGATGATGCTGTTCTTCGATCGACTGGATTGAAAATGATGGTGCGTCACTCGTGGTACTTGAGTCCGGAACTGTCGACGCTTGCGTTATTTTAAACCCTTTTGTCGGACAAAGAAAAAACTGGCCTTGTTCGGACAAATCAATCAGAACGTGGACCGCATCTCATAAAAACACTATCAAAAAGTGTTGTTGATTTGCGTGCTTCTACCACATTTTTTGAAACATCCAACATTGATGCCAGTTTTCTAGATGTTCCTGTTGAAGCCTGGTCAGATACACATTCTTTTAAAGTTGCAGCAAATTTTGTAAAGAATCTGGCTTGTATCAATGATTCTGCAGAGCAAAGTGTAGCATTGATACAAAATTTCAATGACAGTATCACCAACCTTGAAGAACAAAGACAATTTTTGCTCCTAGTGGTTGAAAAACGTCGGAAAAATTTTGCAGAGTGTAATCGTGAACAGCTGGCTAAAATTTAAATTTGAAGAACTTTTTTAAATTTTTGTCTACCTTACAGCACAAAGTACAAAATAAATAGCAGGAATGCTTATTTGCATTGCTTATTATTATTATTCTTCAAGCAGATTGACATTGATTTAAGAATTAACTTGACAAAATGAATAAAACTTTGTTTTTCATAATTTTTTACTTAAATTTCAAATTTAAAAATATAAACCATTCAAGATTTATATATTTTGTTTCATTTAATATTATAAACAATACTAAGCATCAATTTGTTACTTAATATATCAGTTTCGCATATAATGCAACATTAACGCTGTATTAGATTTGACCGCGAATGATTTTACACCAAAATCTGGAACTTTAAACCTCTTGGGGGACCTCTAAACATTGTCCAAATGAGCTGAAATTTTGCAGGTGAACTACTGTTACCATACAGACATATTCTGTGGGGTGAGACATCAACATTGCAAAACTTCATTTTTTTGGGACACCCTAATATATATATATATATATATATATATATATATATATATATATATATATATATATATATATATATATATATATATATATTAAAAATGCCTTCTATATTAAAGATCTTGATCAATTATTTTATTATTTTTTATATTTTTGTCAAATCGATATATATTTTTCAGCTTTTTGTATGTGTAGTCCTTGAAAATAGTTGGTAGCCCTTTGCTTGGACTACTGGTTGCTTATTTTTCAACCGGCATTATTCGCACATTCCTTTGACATTTTGGTTCAAACAAACTGTCGGTGGTGATACCATCTGCGAACTCTTGGCATACGTCCAGTGGATGAAATTTATATATTACCAAATAGTCGTACTGTTACAGAAGCACGGTCACTGGGCCCATGCCACGGACCTAGGGTGACCATGAAGGTCATTTTATAGCTCATGTTTTGCAGAGGGCCGTCCTCAATTTGTGGGCTGTCCCCAGCAAGGCAACCTCCTGCGGTTAACATATGTTGAATTTCCCCGGTATTTTATCAATGATGTTGTATAGATCTAACTTGATAAAAACTCGTAATGCAGACTTAACATGACGTTTATTTTATTTTGATAAAAGCGTGTGTTGTTTGAATTATTCATGAAGTGAACATATGTTGTTTCGTGTTGTTGATGCAGATAGAAAAAGAAGCCTTTATTACTAGCTGAATAATCAATTTTAGTTTAATTTTTGGAATGTTTCTATACCACATTCAGCGGCTTTGTCTGAAAAATTTTAATTCCTTTATATGTGTATGGTAGTCTGTTGATTAGGTTGTTATATTATGTCGAAAATTGGGTCTTTCGTTATTATAATTTGGTTATTCATTATTATGATAAGGTCTTTCGTTATTATAATTTGGTTATTCGTTATTATGATAAGGTCTTTCGTTATTATAATTAGGTTATTCGTTATTATAATAAGGTCTTTCGTTATTATAATTAGGTTATTCGTTATTATAATAAGGTCTTTCGTTATTATAATTTGGTTATTCGTTATTATGATAAGGTCTTTCGTTATTATAATTTGGTTATTCGTTATTATAATTTGGTTATTCGTTATTATAATAAGGTCTTTCGTTATTATAATTTGGTTATTCGTTATTATAATAAAGTCTTTCGTTATTATAATTTGGTGTTTGAAAAATGCAGTCTGCGATCATCATAGTCACGAAAGTTTTCTAAGAACAATGGCCGTCTTGTGGCCATCTTGTGGCCGTCTTGTGGCCATCTTGTAGTCGTCTTGTGGCCGACTTGTGGCCGTCTTGTGGCCATCTTGTGGCCGACTTGTGGCCGTTGTGTGGCCGACTTGTGGCCGTCTTGTGGCCATCTTGTGGCCGACTTGTGGCCGTCGTGTGGCCGTCTTGTGGCCATCTTGTAGTCCTCTTGTGGCCATCTTGTGGCCGACTTGTGGCCGTCGTGTGGCCGTCTTGTGACCATCCAGACTATAGTTGGCGTTTGTCAAGGTTTCGACTCTGAATGACAGCAGTCACTTGTAGCTACCTCCCTTGAGATTGCCGGTTTGTACACAACAAGACTAAAGACTTCCTTGAGTTCGCCGGTTTGTACACAACAAGACAGAAGCCTTCCTTGAGATTGCCGGTTTGTACACAACAAGGCTGAAGCCTTCCTTGAGATGGTCGGGTTGTACACAACAAGAAAGAAACCTTCCTTGAGATTGCCGGGTTGTACACAACATAACAGAAGCTACATTAGAGAACAGGACACTACATAAGGGAACGAAACACTACATTAGGGAACAGGACACTAAATTAGGGAACGGGACACTACATTAGGGAACGGGACACTACATTAGGGAACAGGACACTACATTAGGGAACGAGACACTACATTAGGGAACGGGACACTACATTAGGGAACGGGGCACTACATTAGGGAACGGGACACTACATTAGGGAACAGGACACTACATTAGGGAACGGGGCACTACATTAGGGAACGAGACACTACATTAGGGAACGGGACACTAGATCATTTTCTCCTTCAAGACTTAACATTTAAACAAAACAAAAACGAAAATCCCCGCACGGAAAGAACTAGTTCGATTGAGCAGACAGCAGACTTGGAAACTGATTTCATTAATGGACAACCAAGGACTGAGGCAGGGGACTCTTGACCTAAACAAATAACAACAACAACAACAACAAAAACAACAACAACAACATGTATCTGATCAGCTTAAGTGTCAAGCTTGCAGACCACTTGTGGTGTTGTAAGTCTGATAATCCGGACATTTTTTTGTTTACGTAAATGTATCTGTTTCTTAATCTTCAGAACAAAGCCGGACAGTTGTATTGACCGAGGCTATTCAGAAACTAAACCCAGCATTACCCTGCTCCCCCCTTTGAACTAATCCAATTGGCTTATCAGAATTTCAAGTGAGAATGTTAACTTTTTACACTGAATCTACTTTAAATAATGTTTTGTTACGCTATATTTATTATTTTTTGTAGGCTTATGTTTGTTATTATGTCTTTGAGTATTTCGACATTAGCTTAACTATGCATTTTCCTACTTAACAATTAAATTACCCCTCATTGAAGAGTTGGCACCCTGTTGAAATAAAAAAAATCTGTATACAGCGATTTCTAACGTCTGCTTCAGTATCTAGGATGTCCATCAGTTTTAAAGGAATACATACGTTTACATATTTATGAAGTATTTATTAGTATCTTAGACATGCACCACTATCCAATGTAGGCACCAGTATCCAAGGTATACACAGGTATCCAAGGTATACACCATTATCCAAGGTAGGCCTATAAACCAGTATCCAATGTATACGCCATTATCCAAGGTATACACCAGTATCCAGGATACACACCAGTATCCAAGGTATACAAAGGTATCCAAGGTATACACCATTATCCAAGGTAGGCCTATAAACCAGTATCCAAGGTATACACCAGTATCCAGGATATACACGTATCCAAGGTATACACCAGTATCCAGGATATACACCAGTATCCCATTTATACACCAGCATCCAAGGTATACATCAGTATCCAATGTATACACAGGTATCCAAGGTATCTAACTTTTCTCTCCCATCACTAACTACCATTGAGATATCACCATGAAACAGACCCACAAACAGGCAGATAGACGGGTCAACAAGAACAGTTGGTCGGAGCCACACCCATTGTGTCCACCAGTTGTGCCGGCTCCGCCACCAAAATGATGTTAGTCTAGACCGGTCAAGAGAATGGAAAGGGGGGGGGTGTACAAACAGGAGGGGACTGACAGACTGAGACAAATGTGTGTGGTGCTGAGATGGAGATGATGTAAAATCAGACATGTTGAGAGCTTGTGGCGAAATCTGGCCACAGACATGAATAGAGTTTTTTTTTTATTTGTTTACCCATCTTTGTGTCAGACAGACATGACGGGAAATAAAAGACTTAATCAATTTATTTCTTTCTAAAATTTTTGCGTCTCTTTCATCTCAGGGTCTCTCCATCTCTCGCTGTCTCTCTCTTTCTCTATCTCTCATAATCTCCCTAAAATGTTCTTGCAATCGTTCTCTCTTTTCAAAAAAAAACGCATTATAAAAGATATTAGTACAAACATGAAATGTCTACAAACAAAAAACTGAACAAAAAATTAAATTATTCTACATTACGATTGATTATTTATTAAAACAGTCCAATTGGCAACGTTTTAAACGTTTTTGTTTAAATCAAATTTAAAAATCAAGACCTCAGTACCCGCTTTACAGCCCCGGTTTATTTTGATGTATTAAGTGTAGCTACATGCCAACTTTAAATTGCTGGAAGTTCCAGACAACTCGTCTTCAACTTTGAAATTCATCCAACGTTTCACTTTGATCGAGGCAAAAATAAAAACCAACACGTATCTATAACAAAAAAAAAACTTTTTGTTTGTCATTAATTGGCTGAAATAGAAATTAGACTCAAGGGCGAAATAAAAAAATGTCTTTTTTTTTGTTTAACGCCGCAACGTTCATATACAAAGAGATCGGACGTTTACGCTTTTTTTCGTTATTTAGAGTTTTCATTTTAATTTTTTTTATTTTTTTATTTATTATAGTTTTTTATTGTATAAAAATGGTTAAAATAATAAAAAAGCATGTTAAAATTAAAAAAATATAAAGTTTTATTATAAAAAAAAATACTTTGAAAACATCATAACGAGACGAGTTTCTGTCCGCCATGTTTGGAAATTTCTCGAAGCACATGTTGAATAACTCGACTCAAAAATCTTTGTTCCTTGTTTGAAAAAAAGCTCTAGTAACATCAAAATTATATTAAAATGTCTGTTAAGGATTCCTCTTTCGAATGGATTAATGATGAGGACTATTTTTGGTCAGAAAAGAACAATATTGCTCCAAATGTTCAACATGCTTCCAGTCCGACTTGGTAAGTTTTTTGCCTAACGGAATTTTTTTACATTTCAATGTATTTTTACAATTTAGAAGTGGAAATTTATAATTCTAGATATATTTTATATTATGTGGGCTAATTTTATGATTATTTCAATAGTTCATATGTGTTATATTTCACATTTTGGCCTAAAAAATAAAAAAAATAATTGATGGCTTTTTTTAACTTCAGCTTGTTTACATAATCAGCTGATTGAACAGCTAAATTTATTAAATCAATTCCTACTTATAACCATTATGCTACAAATTTTACTTATACACCCCTATACAGTTTGTAATTAACTGATAATTTATTTTTAGTTTTATATGAAATTATATATATTTATTATTTCAGTATAAACAATGTACACAAGTCCCTTGCTAAAGGTATGATTCTATTGATGTTGATATTGGCTGGACCCTCAATTAAGATTCCCACATTCCGATCATCCCGAAAAACTGGGCTACATATCTTAGACACAACAGCCACAAGAAAAAGATATAAAGTTAACTACAACAGGTTAGTATGCATTATTTAAAGAACAAAAAAATAGTGTCCTGTTAGTAAAATTGAAATGAGGTGAACTTTTGAAATGTTACTAGTCATCTGCATTTTTCCCCTCTTCATTTATTTACAGATATTCAGATTTCTTTAACAGCACAGATTATCCAGTAGCAATTCTTATTTGTACACATTTTGCATTTATAGTTTATGTATAATATATATGTATATATATATAATATATATATATAATATATATATATATATATATAAACATAAACTATATATGTGTATAACTATTTTATGTGTATGATTATTTAATGAATTGTTTTTATTTATTTTAGGTACATTCTTCAAACTATTTTGCACTCAAAGACCTGATGCCATGTATTTGTGACACCAATAACTACGCTGTACAGATGGGGAACAGTGAGAAATCTTTTTCAATATTGGATAGGCCTAACAATCACATGGGAGGAAAAGAATGGATGTTAGTAGGTTCTAGTTATTATGGGTATATGTATAATCTTGAGGCTTATACTGAGAATGAGTTAGATAAAAGTAAGAATGCTCAGAATTGGTTAGCTTATAATGTAGTAATGGGATTGTGTAAATCTATTGTGGGCTAATGGTATAGGATTTATGTGGATATTATTTTTGGAACTGTTGAAACGAAAAAAAAATTTACCTTATTCTATAAATTTACTACTTGAATCTTTAATGTGGTTTTGAAATATTTCTTGTCTATAATTGTATGCCTTTAAATATTATGTATACATTTAAAACATTTAGCATAAAATATCTTAAAGTAATAAATTAATAAGTTGTTTTTTATTCTGCGCAAAAAGAAAATGGTTTCACTTAGCATGTTTTTACAAGTTCACTGCCAAAATTTATCTTTAGGGATTTGTTTGATTTTTTTATAGATTGTGTTAGATTTATTGTACATATACTTCAATACTTTTCATTATATTTTTGTACAAAAATTGTTCTTCATTGTTTGAGTGTACTAAAATTGTAAAAAAAAAAAAAAATTATTACATTTTATCCATATATGATTAAAAAACTGTGCAGCATATGTAAATAAAATACTTATATAGATTACTCATCTATTTCTGATGAATTTGATATATAATTTGGCACACTTTTAGCTTTAAAAAAAAAGTTAGGGGGGACACTGATTTTTCTTTAAAAAAATTCAAAAAATGTAAGCATAAACAAAAACTTAAATAATTTTGTATTTTGCTACTCAATTTGTTTCATGTTTGCATATTTTGTGTAATATATGTGGTGAAATGAAAATAAACTTCAATTGCACTAAATTTGTGTATAGATTTTTTTTCTTTATAGCCTTTTTGAGAGTGTGTGTGAAAGTTGCTTTGAACAAAAAAGAAAAATTTTATCTCAAGTTCATTAAATAAAATAAATAATGATTAAATTTAAAATTAATTATCATATCTATAAAGCCCATTCATTTCTGATTAATTTGATATATAACATATCATAAATAACTTACACTAATATAAAATAGATATGAAATATAAAGGTAACCCAATTTCGGGTAAATAACCTTGAAAAATCAAAGGACAATAAAGTGTTAATTCCACCATTTTATTTTTTTTTTTTTTTTGTGGAATGTCTTGTGTGTTACACACACTTTAGTGTTTTGCACTGTACATGTTGGTGTGTATATGGAGGTGAAGACAAGTGGTGTACATGAGATAGTGTGTGGTGTGTACTGTACATATATAGTGTACATGCTGAACCAGTGTAATGTCCACCATAACATCAGATAATTATTTTTTTTTCTTGTCTGGCCTTCTTTGATTCAAATTTCAGAAGTCAGATAAATACCAGGTGGGTAGTGCATTATATTCTTTTTTCTTCAAACGTCATTACTAATATTGTGGAGAGAGAACAGTTGAACAGATAGTGAAGGGAACAGTTTTCAGAGGTAAAAAATGTTCTGAACAATTTTATCTGCAATCATGTACAGTAGTCCATCCAACCCCCACCACGCACCACCACCATACTCACACACCGTTCTTTTAACGTTCCTAACTTTGGTTAAATTAATTAACGTTATCTAGTCTGGGTTAAAATTGCATCACTTATTCTCTTATATACATTCTCTGTATGCGTGTATTTAAATGTAAAAAAAAAAAATTAAGTTTAAATATAGCAGCAACGACAGAGAAGGGAGATAATAAAGTAATGAGATTACTTGAATGAAGTCGAGTATATTTATATTACATATAAACAACTGAAATGAATGGATTAATAGTATTTCTTTGTATCATTTATTGAATTCAACAGACCGTATTATTAAAGGGAGTAGTGGAAAGTTGTATTATTCATTAGATAATGATTCCAACTTAAAACTCAGTCTCGCGTGTATAGCCACAATACGGGGATCATTGGGGTTATTACAGGGGTCTTTTAACGGACATCATTTGGGATCATCACGACAGTGGCTCCCAACATCTTTTCGCGACTATATCTTAAAGGATGCTAAAGTACCCTTGATCTTAGGGATCAAAACGAGGTAAGTAGGATATCATAGGTTAGAGGTCAGTAGGATATCATAGGTTAGAGGCCAGTAGAATATCATAAGTTAGAGGTCAGTAGGATATCATAGGTAAGAGGCCAGTAGGATATCATAGGTTTGAGGTCAGTAGGATATCATAGGTTAGAGGTCAGTAGGATATCATAGGTTAGAGGTCAGTAGGATATCATAGGTTAGAGGTCAGTAGGATATCATAGGTTAGAGGTCAGTAGGATATCATAAGTTAGAGGTCAGTAGGATATCATAGGTTAGAGGTCAGTAGGATATCATAGGTTACTGAAGTCGCCGGGAACCAAACACGTACCTTTTACCAAACTGAAAAATATAAAATACAATCTCATCGCCTAACAGTATTTCTGTGTATCAGACGACACACTTTCCTAAAACCATTTAAGTTTTTTTTTTTTAATGTGTTGGCATGTTTTCCTGCATCAATACTTCTCTGATTCCAAAATGTCTTGTTGATCAAAACACTGAAGCCAAATAATCATAACAGTTGCTCGTTTTTTTTTTTTGTTTTTTATTTTTAAAACGTTTGTGGTGGTCGGTTGTTATTTTAACTTCTCTTGGTATAATGGACCTGGCCACTCTGTTTGTTGTGTAAACACAAGGTAATATCAGCACTTCCTGACCCAAAAGAAGCTGGTCACGATAACATGTTCTTTTCCTAAAAAAAAAAAAAACTGTTGAAATTGTTTACACCGGGACAACCGAAATTATGGTTTAATATGTTGCCGCTGGAATTTCTTATCTTCCATTAGACTCGTATGCTGTAATAGGTTGCATTGAATTTAAATAAAAAATAAAAATCATGGAAGGGTGAAGTGGGCGGATCAATCTAAAATTTGATATATTTTTTTTTTTAATTAACATGTCTAGACAAAAGGGAGTTGAGAGTTAATTGTTTTACTGTTTTGATTCCGTTAAATGAGTAGCCCAATTATTGGTTTCCTTGTAAGATATGCACACTGACTGACAGGGGGAGGGGAGGGGATGCATGAGTGTGAGTAATTTGATTGATGGGATGAACCTGCGAACAGATCGTAAAAGTGCTGGAACACGTGATGTGCATCAGTGCGCATGTGCACTGTACATGTCTTAATGTTAAAAGAAATGGACAGCGTCAAGTGAGGTACTTTCATGTTCCAACTCAGATTGTTTAAGATATTTATATATTTTTTTAAAAATACTAACCCGATCGCTTTCATTACATGGGAAGATATATTTTTAATCATTCTACTCTCTCTCTCTCTCTCTCTCTCTCATATAATTTATATGGTATGAATGCCCCAAAGGTTTACATTATCTATACTGTATTTCCAGCGACTGTTGTTATTGTTGTTGTTATTGTTGTTTTTATTGTTGTTGTTATTGTTGTTGTTATTGTTGTTGTTATTAGCTAATATTATATAAGACCTTTGTTTTTACATTTATTGTATTTTATGTTTTGTGTGTGTGTGTGCATGTGTGTGAGTGTGTGGGTGTGTGTGTGTGTGACATTATTCATCTTTATTTGAAGGAAAAAAAGAATGTTACAATAATATATGTATTTGTTTGTGCATGTATTTTTTGTTATTAATATTTTGTTTTAATGTGCACCACATGATGTCCACCATGTCGCTATTATTCAACCAATTTATGGCATTTTTTTGTTTGGCCTATTGAGTTGCACTAAATTAATCAAGATGTTACCCAATAACCCGATAATATAACAACACCGGTCAGCTGTGAGCCAAGTCAATACTCACAGACGTGTTCAAATCCTTGACACCACTTGGCAAATACACACGGCTATACTGGTAAGACTAAGTTAGTCTTAATTCATTGCTTACACACCACACAGCTAATTAACACAGCAATACTAGTAGACCTAGTTCACTTCTCACACACAGCCATACTAGTAGACCTAATTCACTTCTTACACGCCACACAGCAATACTAGTAGACCTAGTTCACTTCTTACACACCATACAGCAATACTAGTAGACCTAATTCACTTCTTACCACACAGCAATACTAGTAGACCTAGTTCACTTCTTACACACCACACAGCTAATTTGCACAGCAATACTAGTAGACCTAATTCACTTCTTACACACCACACAGCCATACTAGTAGACCTAGTTCACTTCTTACACACCACACAGCAATACTAGTAGACTTAATTCACTTCTTACACACCACACAGCAATACTAGTAGACCTAGTTCACTTCTTACACACCACACAGCCATACTAGTAGACTTAATTCACTTCTTACACACCACACAGCAATACTAGTAGACCTAGTTCACTTCTTACACACCACACAGCCATACTAGTAGACCTAGTTCATTTCTTACACACCACACAGCAATACTAGTAGACCTAGTTCACTTCTTACACACCACACAGCAATACTAGTAGACCTAATTCACTTCTTACACACCACAAAGCCATACTAGTAGACCTAGTTCACTTCTTACACACCACACAGCTAATTTGCACAGCAATACTAGTAGACCTAATTCACTTCTTACACACCACACAGCCATACTAGTAGACCTAGTTCACTTCTTACACACCACACAGCAATACTAGTAGACCAAATTCACTTCTTACACACCACACAGCCATACTAGTAGACCTAGTTCACTTCTTACACACCACAAAGCCATACTAGTAGACCTAGTTCAACTTCTTACACACCACACAGCCATACTAGTAGACCTAGTTCACTTCTTACACACCACACAGCCATACTCAGTAGACCTAGTTCACTCTTACACACCACACAGCAATACTAGTAGACCTAGTTCACTTCTTACACACCACACAGCAATACTAGTAGACCTAATTCACTTCTTACACACCACAAAGCCATACTAGTAGACCTAGTTCACTTCTTACACACCACACAGCTAATTTGCACAGCAATACTAGTAGACCTAATTCACTTCTTACACACCACACAGCCATACTAGTAGACCTAGTTCACTTCTTACACACCACACAGCAATACTAGTAGACCAAATTGCCACTTACACACCACACATGTTTCATACTAGTAGACCTAGTTCACTTCTTACACACCACACAGCCATACTAGTAGACCTAGTTCACTTCTTACACACCACACAGCCATACTAGTAGACCTAGTTCACTTCTTACACACCACACAGCCATACTAGTAGACCTAGTTCACTTCTTACACAGCATACAACAATATTAGTAGACTTAATTCACTTATTACACACCACAAAGCAATACTAGAAGACCTAGTTCACTTCTCACACACAACAATTACATACAACTATACTAGTAAAACTAATTGGTCTTATTTTTTAGTCGTTTTACTCACGATTGGATTTTCTCTAACACACAGAACATTTTTAAAATGTATCATCAATAAACACACAAAACACCTTTAAAATGTATCATCAATAAACACACAAAACACCTTTAAAATGTATCATCAATAAACACACAGAACACCTTTAAAATGTATCATCAATAAACACACAGAACACCTTTAAAATGTATCATCAATAAACACACAGACGCCAACAACGCGCTAAAAAAAAAGGTCCAAAAAACAAAGTCAACAATGATACAGAAAGAATGCAACATGATTTTTTTTCATCATCTGATAAACGTAGATCTCTACAGGTCACGTGGTACAAGCGGTAATTTTGTAAGAAACTCGTTCGTTGTCCGAGGCAAGCGCGGATATTGAGGCGATGTTCGTAGACGTTGTTAATGTTTACAAATTGTGTGTCATGAGGTGTACTGATGTAGAAAAATGTGGGGGGGGGGGGGAGGGGGCGGGAAGTGATTGCAAGACCCAGGTTGTGATCGAAAAGAAGTTTGGTTACCACAGCCGTCCACAGCCGTACATATTCTCCACAGCCACTGTCGGCGGAGCAGGGGGGGGGGGCAGGGGGCAGCGGCCCCCCCTAAAACTTTTAAGGGGCGGCGGCGCCCCCCCCCCTTGAATTTCCAGTCTGCTCCCCCCCCCTAAATTTTTACTTTGTAATTCATTTTAGTTTATATGTATCATTTTCATTTTCATAATGTATTTGTTTTATTTCTTAAAGTTAATATTTGAAAGAAATTATAATTAATTTACATTTTACAGTAATCACATTATTGAGAGTTGTTTTGGCATATTTTAAAACTAGTGGCAAGTATCCGGCTTTGCCCGGGTTACAAATAAGGTTTTCTGTTTATTTAAGAAGCGTAATTTGACGTTTAATTAAGATTTAAAATAAAACGCGTAAAAAAGGGTTTATTTGCATGCAATAAAAGGTACATTTATCTTAAAGCAATGTGATACACAACATTTTTGCAGTTCCTCTCTCCCCTCCCTCTCTCTCCCTCTCTCTTTCCATCCCCCCTCCCTCTTTCCTTCCCTCCATCCCTCCCTCCCCCTCTCTCTCCCTCCCTCCCTCTTTCCCTCCCTACCTCTCTCTCTCTTAGGCATGACTGTAGCAAAAGATGACAATTCCTATGGATGATGGAATGGAATGTAAGAATGTAGTAAGTAATATGATATTTGGTTCCCCGTACCGATCATATTTATAGTAAGTTAGCTATGTGGGAGAGAAGCTCGTAAAACCTGAAATCGGGGTAAAAGTTTGCCAATTTTCATGTCTTTGATATCCAAAATAATAAATTACAATCAAAGTATCCATTAAGATGGAACAAACCTGTTTAAGAACATTCCCCATATAATTGTGTGTACGTGTACCGAATTTCACGTTATTTGGTTGTCTGGATCAGGCCCGTAGCCATGTCAAAGTAAGCAGGGGGCACCAATACACAGCAAGGGGGCACCTTTACTTTTTCTTTATTTTTTCATCTTTTCTTCTTTTTTAAAGGGGGGCACTCCATACCGAGCGGGGGGGGGGCACGGCCCCCCAGTGCCCCCCGCCCTTGGCTACGGGGCTGGTCTGGATTTTGAGTTTTAAGGGAACAGACAGACAGCAAATGCGTCTTATAAGTATAAAGAAGTATTGCCATCTACCGAATGACGGCAAATGTAATTTTTAAAGAAAATACAATTATTTATTATCTTTTCATAAATTACTTTTTGTTTATTGAGTTTCCCGTTTCCGGTTTCAGTTTCATGTTCATCATCATTCATGATAATTATCAGTAATTTTCTGCTCTAATTTCACTATTAAATTTCTAAACAAGCTGACATTACGAATCAGTTGACGACAGATGTGCTCAATATTCATTTTCATTTTTTTAATATATTATTTTTTATTAATATCGATTACAGAATTACTATATTCTATTATTGAATTAAGGGGGTAAAATTTGTCTTTCGGTCATATTTTGTCTTGCCCCTCCTTAAATTTTCAAGGGGGGGCGCCGCCCCCCCCCCCTTGAATTATGGCTTGCCCCCCCTTAAAATATTTCGTTCCACCGCCGGTGTCCACAGCCGAACATGTTCTCCACTGCCGCACATGTTCTCCTCAGCCGTCCATGTTCTCCACCTCCACAGCCGTAGATGTTCTCCACCTCCACAGCCGTAGATGTTCTTTACTGCCGTACATGTTCTCCACAGCCGTACATGTTCTCCAATGTTTTGTAAACTGGCCTCAATGTACCAGTCAGAAATAACAACAACATTGTTTTCCTCTAGCCGGACTCATTTCTTCCCTTCATGAACTTACCCTGCCTCACTTTACTTCCTGCCACGCGCACCTCCCCCCCTCCCCAGGAAAGAAAAAGTCGTAATTGCTCATGCCAGACTTTTGATGGGTTCACAGCTGATAAATACTGTTTTTAACGTCAGCACGTGTTGACCTAGTTTGTATTTTCAACCCGACTTTCTCCATCAATCTCTCCCGAAATATTACAACAGACAGACCACTTTAATGTAGGCGGCTAGGTAGTGGGGTGGATTTTGTCTGTTCCGAATCATTGTGCCTCTTTGTTTACTTATCAATGTGTTGGTGTGTCTGAATAGAGGAATATTTGCACATGTTTATGTGTAGTTATATACAAACAGATGGATAGATAGATGGATGGATGGGTGGATAGATAGATAGATAGATAGATAGATAGATAGATAGATAGATAGATAGATAGATAGATAGATAGATAGATAGATAGATAGATAGATAGATAGATAGATAGATAGATAGATAGATAGATAGATAGATAGATAGATAGATAGATAGATAGATAGATAGATAGATGATACTGAATGATATTTGGTACTTCTGATACAACTTGAACACAACAATTGAACACAGCGTTTAGATCGATGTTGTTGTTGTTTGTCCAATAAAGTGTGACAATTTTTTTCTTTACTAATATGTATGTGTGTGTGCGTGAGAGAGTCTTTGTGTGTGAGGTATGTGTGTGTGTGTGTGTCTGTGTGTGTATGTGTGTGTGTGCGCCTGTGTGTGTGTGTGTCTGTATGTGTGTGTGTGTATGTGTGTGTGCGTGTGTCAACTCTTCATGGTGACATTTAATGGCCTCCACCTGTGAATGTAAACTTAAGGAAACACCCCCCCCCACACCCCCACCCCCCTCTTTAGTTTTTGTTTTATCCCCCAACCCCCTCTTGGCTGGGTGGGGACCAGGGCAGAGAAACGAAGACAGATCGTCGCAGGCTGTAGTTACGGACACGTTATGTTTAGTTAGAACAGTGGCTCTCACATTATTTTCACATTTCTTGTCACGGTGGGTCACTTTTGCAGCTTTATCATTAATTTTCTCGCGGACAATGACAATGTAACTACCTGTGACGTACCCAGCTAAAATGTGAAACAAAAAATAAACCTACATACTGAACTGATTGGGGTCAGGCTTGCGGAGCCGGAGCCGGAGCCGAGGAGCCGGGAGCCGCCACTTTTTGCTGGAGCCGGAGCCGAAAAAAATCTGGCGGCTCCACGGCTCCCAAATGTTTTTTTTTACAGCAGAATTTTTTTTTTTTTTTAGCTTTAAAATTCCAAATTTGTTTGATTGTTTGCCTCCTACAATTTGAAATGTTGCTATTTTACTAAAGCCACAACAGTAACAGCGTTAAAAATGATAGCGTGCACGCACATCAACACAAGAATTCTTTAACGGGGAATCGTTTTGTGTTCGTTTTAAATCTTGTTTACCCTCCGAAATTTTTTTAATGACATGTTATTTTGTTATATATAAAGTTAAAACAGTTTTATTTCATAGAATAATTGTATCAATCAGTTAAAATAAATTTTTACTAAGACGACAAATAGAACGCGTCATTTCGTTTTATTATTTGACCGCGAATCAGGCCCGTAGCGTGTGTGGGGGCCAGGGGGGCTTAGCTATTGCCTGGCCCCTGTTGTAGAATACCTGCTGTAGAATTTTCACGCTACGGGGCTGCCGCGAATTTGTAATAGACTATAAATAAAATGGTCGCTTTCTGTATTTAACAATTTTATTATAAACAGAATATCTTAAATGGAGTAGATAAATTTATAAGGATGTGGCTATACGGACCCGGGTCCCAATAAAATCCGATTGTTATTCGGACCCGTGGCAAATATGCACTAAGCTTAGCTATATTTAAACTTTATTAGACGGATCCCGAAAAAATAATAAAACAGAGTCCGCCTAGTGGAACCATATACACTGAGTAACGATTAAATCATACAATTCAAACAATTATAAAAAAAAAACAATAATAAAGTTTATGTATAGCTAAGCTAAGTGCATATTTGCCACGGGTCCGAATAACAATCAGACTTGATTGGGACGGGGTCCGAATAAAAATCGGAGTTTATTGGTACCCAGGTCCGAATAGTCACTTCAAATTTATAAATAATAAATATAAATACTGAAGTCTTTAAAATATTTTAAATAATGTATCATTTTACTATTTGCTAATTTGATCATTGAAATAACTTTTTATTACTTATGAAAATGGTGACTAGTGAAACCTCGGTCGAAAATAATGATATGATTCTGGATGCACTGAAATGGTTTGTTTTTAGTAAAACCGACATGCTTATATTTTCAAGTACCTGACTATGGGGCAGCCCCGTAGCGTGAAAATTCTACAGCAGGGGCCAGGCATTCTACAGCAGGGGCCAGGCATTCTACAGCAGGGGCCATGCAATAGCAGGGGGGGGCAGGTAATACATTTTACTAAGTAGAACAAATAAGCAGGGGACTAGGACAAAACGCAGGGCCCCCGGCTCCCTGGGAAAGCCCCCTCGTGACGCCCTGCCCCCCGCACGCTACGGGCCTGCTATGGGGGGTGAACGCGACAAAATTTGCATAACTTTTTATCAGCGGCATGTTTGCGTGGCGCAATTACAGAAATTTTTGTCTCGTGTGATACTATCTTAATAGGGAGCCGGAGCCGTCAAATTTGTGAGAGCCGGAGCCGGAAAAAAATTGGTGGCTCCGCAAGCTTGAGTGGGGTACATTGAAGGTCCTTCTAAGATTACTTTTCGTTCCCTCCTGTAGTTTTGAGAACCTCCGAACAAGAGGGTAGGTGATAAATTAGTATTTTTTTTAAATTTTAAATAGCTCTGTGTGTGTGCGAGAGATTGACAGACAGACTAGCAGGCAAATAGATATATAGATAGATGATAGAAGATAGATAGATAGATAGATAGATGATAGATAGATAGATGATAGATAGATAGACAGACAGACAGACAGACAGACAGACAGACAGACAGACAGATAGATAGATAGATAGATAGATAGATAGATAGATAGATAGATAGATAGATAGATAGATAGATAGATAGATAGATAGATAGATAGATAGATAGATAGATAGATAGATAGATAGATAGATAGATAGATAGATAGATAGATAGATAGATAGATAGTGTTCCGTAAAACCCGTTGATTGTGATAATAATCTTCTGTTCAATATGTTTGCTATGTTCCATATGTTTGATATGTTCCATATGTTTGATATGTTCTGTATATATCATAAGACTTCCCTATTCATTCACTAGATTATGATTTAGTTGGCGGATTATCTTTCATGCTGGGATTATATCGCTGTACAACACCGAACACCTGTTTCATTAAATAAACATTTTGTAAAGGTTTAAATGATGAGAAGGTGGAGAGAGAGACTTGAAAAGATGAGCTGTAGAGTTTTATAGAGCAGTACAGGGGCGGCCCCTGGAGCGGGGGTGGGGGGTGGATGTAAACCGCCAATGTTTCTGACTAAAAAAAACAAAATTAACTAGTAGTGCATGTATTTAAATCCAACATCAAATCGAGGTTATTAGGGCAAATAATAATATTATTAAAACTTACCGGAAATTGTTTGTTTTTGTTTTTCCTACCCCGCAACACTCGGTCAATTATTTCTTAACCCTTTCGATCCCAACAGCATCCGTCACAGTTTCACAGATCTCTAATTTTTTTACGGTCCATAGTAGATTGGAAATAAACAAGGGAATACAAACAATATTGTTGAAGTCACTTTAGAGACATCACCGGTTGGCAGTAGTAGACTGACACATGTACAATTGTACCTATCTATCTATTTATCCATCAGTACAAGAAGTTCTGCGACTGAAACTATAATGAGTCACACTGACACTTGAAATAGTTTCTGAAAATATCCTGTTTTAAAAAAAAAAGAAAGAAAAATTCTTCGTCCAACTTCAATCGCACGGACACACAAAAAAACTTGAGCGTAAGACGTAAGAGGTGTGGCCGTGGGGTCCGGAAATGGGAGGGGGGTGACACACCTTAAACTGGTATATAGGTAGAAGTAGTTATTTCCTACTTAATACTTTGACCAACCAGATGATGTTGGCACTTAAGTCGTCTTGCACGTGTATGTGTGGTGGGTTCACTGTGCCATCGTCTCGCTACGGATGTGACAGGTGAGGGCTATGTACGGCGACCCGCGCGCGCGAGCGACGGATGTGACATTTTTGTGCTGCCGGCTGAAAGCGTGTTAGTGTGAGCGTATGTATGTGTGTGTGAATGCGAGAGTGAGCGAGTCCGCTAATGCATGTCAGTGTATGCGCCCTAGTATGTATTTGTGTGTGTGTGTGAGTGTGTGAGTGAGCGAGTCCGCTAATCCATGTCAGTGTATACGCTTTAGTATGTATTTGTGTGTGTGTGTGTAAATGTTTTTTAATTTTTTTTTTGTTCAATGCACAACTCTTTTAACATTTAATCATGTTTTTTTTTTAAATTGCATCATGTAGTGTCTTCAAAGAATTCCAGCAACTCGTGTTATCATGAAAGGAAGTGATAACCTGTAGATTGTAGCGACGTTTTTCTTCAGGTCTTTCAAAAAGTTTAAAAAAAAAAATAATAAGATGTTCTATTTCTATTTAACTTTTTTTCATCATCGAGTTTCTGAATTCATTCTCAAGTTACTCCATACATTAACTCCATTACATTCCTCTCTCTCTCTCTCTCTCTCTCTCTCTCTCTCTCTCTCTCTCTCTCTCCCTCTCTCTATCACTCTCTCTCTCTATCTCTCACATTCTTTTTTTTTCTGGCTCCCTCCTTCCCTTTTCATTGTTTACTTTCTCTAACTTTTATTCTTTCCTTTAATACCCTACAACTCACCTCTCCCTCCCTCAGCCTTTCTCTCTATCTCTCTCTCTCTCTCTCACACACACACACACACATACACACACACACGCTTTTTTTCTCCATCTTTTCATATTTTCCTTTCCCCCACACATTTATTTCCCTTCATTTTTTTTAAAAAAGCATTCATTAGAAAATATACAGACAACAATCAAGAAATAAAGTGTCTGCGGAGCATACATCTATCATCTCAGTCTTCCCAAGGTTTACTCGAGAAAAAAAATGTCTGCTGAGCACACATCTATCATCTCAGTCTTCCCAAGGTTTACTCAAGAAATAAAGTGTCAGCGGTGCATACATCTATCATCTCAGTCTTCCCAAGGTTTTCACAACACAGTTTGAGACTCTTCCCCGACTTTCAATGGACAAGATTGAGATAGCCAGGTTGGAATTTATCTTTTTTTTTATTTCATATTTTATAACTCAATTCTTGGCTGCGTCTAATGGGAGTCGAAACAGCCCAAAATCGTGGGGATACCAATAATGACACCCCACTCTGAGAATGACACCCCACTCTGAGAATGACACCCCACTCTGAGAATGACACCCCACTCTGAGGGCCCACCAAATCACCAACGACGACACTGCTACTAACCAGTTTTATCTACATGTCCACTGAACTAAAGAGCTTTGTTAAAAAATCGACACGATGCGAATGCGAATTTTAACCTTGACGAGATATCAAATTTAGCGCAAGTGCCATTAAAAGTATCTGGGAGACTTGGACATTCCTGCAAATAAAGTGCTAAACTAAAGATGTTTCTACAGATTCATATGTACTCCCTGTGGAGAAATGAAAGACTTTGTTCGTCTTCCACGCCTCCTGACTAATCCGATGTCTGGAGATGTCGAGTTGGTGAAGATGTTTTAGCTTTTTTTGGAAGATATGTCCTTGGGGACAAGACGAGGACAAGACGAGGGACTTTAACAATCGGGATACAAATAGATGTTTTTAAAAAAAACGGCTTTCAGACATTGCCTTGGTTACATTTGCACAATTTTAACAGACAGACGTTCAGACAGGTTGATTGACATATTGAATTACTGACAAAGATTAGACATACATACATACATACATACATACAGACAGACAGAGAGACAGACAGATAGATAGATAGATAGATAGATAGATAGATAGACAGACAGACAGACAGACAGACAGATAGATAGATAGATAGATAGATAGATAGATAGATAGATAGATAGATAGATAGATAGATAGATAGATAGATAGATAGATAGATAGATAGATAGATAGATAGAAAGATAGATAGACAGACATACATACATACATACAGACAGACAGACAGACAGACTGACAGATATATATAGAGAGATAGATAGATAGATAGATAGATAGATAGATAGATAGATAGATAGATAGATAGATAGATAGATAGATAGATAGATAGATAGATAGATAGATAGATAGATAGATAGATAGATAGATAGATAGATGGACAGGCGTGGTTACAGAGAGGTAGTATGATAAATGTAAAGAAAGCCAGTTAGGTTTGAATGGGTGGATGCATGACCTGACAGATGAACACAGGTTCTGCATTTGCTGCATTCCTCCATGGTTCTCTTCCTTTCATCGAAACTCATTTCCTGTCAATCGTTTGGTCCTTCCGTTCCTCACACGCCTGTGACCTCACCTACGTATCCCCCTCCCACACTTCTGACCGACCTCACACCCCACCCCCCAACAGACCGATGCTGCCACCATGGAAATGTTATGTCCGCAGCGCGCGATGTTCCGTTTCATATGCCAAGCGGGGGGGGGGGGGAGGAGATTATCCGGCTAACCAAAGCAGCAATCTACGTGAGCGTTGTCGTAACTTGACCTACTTTCATGCCCTGTCACCTGGTCCCCATACCAGGCGTGGCGTACTGACGGGACACTGTTTTAGAAAAAGTAAAAAATCTTATCTACAGCAGGATATGAATTGAATTAAAACTGACCAATGGTCATTGACCTATTTCACGTGATTGAAAAATAGAATTAAACCAATACATCCTTTATATCTTTTTGTATGGAGCATATCATCACTGACAGATGTCATAATTAGAATACACCATCACTGACAGATGGCATAAGTAGAATACATTATCAATGACAGATGTCACATGTAGACTACATCATCAATGACAGACGCCATAAGTAGAATACATCATCAATGGCAGATGTCACATGTAGACTACAACATCAATGACAGATGTCATAAGTAAAATACATCATCAATGACAGATGTCATAAGTACAATACATCATCAATGACACATGCCATAAGTAGGCTTTGTAACCAATGAAAGATGTCATATGTAGAATGCACCATCAATGACAGATGTCACATGTAGACTACATCATCAGCGACAGACACCATAAGTAGAATACATCATCAATGACAGATGTCATAAGTACAATTCATCATCAATGACACATGTCATAATTAGAATACACCATCCATGACATATGTCATATGTAGAATACACAATCAATGACATATGTCATAAGTATGTTTTATCACCAATGACAGATGTCATGTGTAGAATAAACCATCAATGACAGATGTCACATATAGACTACATCATCAATGACAGATGTCATATTTAGATCACACCATCAGTAACTAATGCCGTAAGTAGACGACATCATCAATGACAGATGCCATTTGCAGACTACATAAATGCATGCGCACGCAGGGCCGTTTTATGAGCAGGTCCCTCTCACTTTGGATCTCCTTCAGGTATTATATACAACGCTAAATGGTCCTAAAATGTACTTATGACTTGATTTACCAAAAATCTCTGGAAACCTCAGCATTTTTTTGTGCTAATTTTAGATTTGTCTGACTGTCTCAAGTTTAAAAAAAAATATTTACAAAGATAGAAAGCTGTAAACATAGAAAACGTAATCAGTAAAAAAAAAATCATCAAAATTGTAATATGCAATCCTGACCCTTTCTTTCTCAATGCAACAAAAGTGAGAAATATTGTTTTCAACTGCATTTAGATAGAAGTGTCATTGTCAGTATCGTCATGTGTCAAATTGTCATTGTCAGTTATTTCAATAATTTGTCACAGTGTCATTGTCAGTATCGCCATGTGTCAAATTGTCATTGTCAGTTATTTCAATAATTTGTCACAGTGTCATTGTCCGTCAACTCAATCATGTGTAACAGTGTTGACACTAACACATCCGAGGGAAGCATCGACCCAACTTCGCGGTCAATAAAAACTGCTCCGGTAAAAAATACCTGAGTGTTGTATTTCTCTTGCGCTCATAGGTGTTGCTATGTTTTGTTTTGTTTTGTTGTTTTTTTTTTAGTTTTTAGTCCATGGCTTAATACCGCGTAGAAAAAGTTTTTAAAATTGTGCTTTCTTAAATTTCATGTGCGGAAGTTAAATTACTTTCATTGTTTCATCCACTGAGAGCTGTTTTTAAACTTGGAGCTCAGTGGATCCATCTCAGTGGTTCCATCTCAGTGGCTCCATCTCAGTGGCTCCATCTCAGTGGCTCCATCTCAGTGGTTCCATCTCAGTGGTTCCATCTCAATAGTTCCATCTCAGTGGCTCCGTCTCAGTGGTTTCATCTCAGTGGTTCCATCTCAGTGGCTCCATCTCAGTGGTTCCATCTCACTGGTTCCATTTCAGTGGCTCCATCTAACACTACAAAATATGACCCCAGAGCACCGGCGGCGAAACGAAATATTTAAAGAGGGTCAAGCCAATATTCAAAGGGGGGGGGCAAAAAAATATGACCGAAAGACAAATTTTACCCCCTTAATTCAATAAGAGAATATAGTAATTCTGTAGCAAGTATTTAATCGATATTAATAAACAATAAAATATTAAAATAAAATAAAAATGAACATTGAGCACTTTTGTCGTCAACTGATTCGTAATGTCAGTTTGTTTACAAATTTAATAGTGAAATTAGATCAGAAAATTACTAATAATTATCATGAATGATGATGAACATGAAACTGAAACCGGAAACGGGAAACTCAATAAACAAAAAGTAATTTATGAAAAGATAATAAATAATTGCATATTCTTTAAAAATTACATTTGCCGTCATTCGGTAGATGGCAATACTTCTCTATACTTATAAGACGCATTTGCTGTCTGTCTGTCTGTTTCCTTAAAACACAAGATCCAGACAACCAAATAAAGTGAAATTTGATACACGTACACAAAATTACATGGGGAAGGTTCTTAAACAGGTTTCGTTCCATCTAAATAAGCTCCCAAATATTCCCATAAGCACCTAATATTTCCATAAGCATCTACATATTTCCTTAAGCTCCTACATTTTTCCATAAGCTTCCAGATATTCCCATAAGCTCCCACATATTCCCATAAGCTCCTAATATTCCCATAAGGTCCTACATATTCCCATAAGCACCTAATATTCCCATAAGCACCTACATATTTCCATAAGCTCATACATATTCCCATAAGCCCCTAATATTCCCATAAGCTCCTACACATTCCCAAAAGCTCCCGCATATTCCAATAAGTTCCCTTATATTCCCATTCTCTCTCTCTCTCTCTCTCTCTCTGTCTCTCTCTCTCTCTCTCTCTCTCTCTCTCTCTCTCACTCACTCTCTCTCTCTCTTTCCTTCTCTCTCTTTTTCGATAATTGACATAGAGTTAAATCTACTTATGCATGGACGTTGGTCATTGCATCACAGAAAATTAAAACGAAGCTTATCGTCCGTTTCGATTTATTGAAAAATAAGAGTAGAATTTACTGATGCGTAAAAATATTGGCACATATTCCCATAAGCTCCTAAATTTTTTACATAAGCTCCTAAATATTAAAATAAATTCCCGAAAATTCCCATAAGCTCCCAAATATTCCCATAAGATTCAACATATTCCCATAAGCTCCAACATATTCCCATAAGCTCCTACATATTCCCATAAGTTCCTAAGATACCTATAAGCTCATACATATTTCCATAAGCTCCTACATATTATCATAAGCTCCCAAATATTCCCATAAGCTTCCACATATTTCCATATAATGCTATATATTCCCATAACCTCATTCTTATTCTCATACGCTTCCACATATTCCCATAATCTCCTAATATTCCCATAAGCTCCTAAATATTCCCATAAGCACCAACATTTTTCCATAAGCTCCTATATTTTCCCATAAGCTCCAAGATATTCACATAAGCTCCTACATATTCCCATAAGCTCCTAATATTCCCATAAGCTCCTACATATCCATAAGCTTCCAAATATTCCCACAAGCTCCTACATGTTCCCATAAGCTCCCAAAAATTCCCATAAGCTCCTACATATTCCCATAAGCTCCCACTTATTCCCATAAGCTCCCAAAAATTTCCATAAGCTCCTACACATTCCCATAAGCACCTAATTTTCCCATAAGCTCCCATATATTTCCATAAGCTCCTAAATATTCCCATAAGCCCCTAATATTCCCATAAGCTCCTACACATTCCCAAAAGCTCCCGCATATTCCAATAAGTTCCCTTATATTCCCATTCTCTCTCTCTCTCTCTCTCTCTCTCTCTCTCTCTCTCTCTCTCACTCACTCTCTCTCTCTCTCTCTCTCTTTCCTTCTCTCTCTTTTTCGATTATTGACATAGAGTTGAATCTACTCATGCATGGACGTTGGTCATTGCATCACAGAAAATTGAAACGAAGCTTATAGTCCGTTTCGATTTATTGAAAAATAAGAGTAGAATTTACTGATGCGTAAAAATTTGACCTTACGTGGTTGAAAATAAACACAAAGCCTATAGTCCCATTCACCAAATACTAAACAGGAGTAGAATCAATTGGCACATATTCCCATAAACTCCTACATTATCACATAAGCTCATACATATTCACAAAAGCTCCCTAAAATTCCCATAAGCTCCCAGATATTCCCATAAGTTCCCAGATATTCAATAAGCTCCTAAATATTCCCATAAGCTCCTAATATTCCCATAAGCTCCCACATATTCTTATAAGCTCCGACATATTCCCACAAGCTCTTTCATTTTATCATAAGCTCCCACATATTCCAATAAGCTCCCACATATTCCCATAAACTCCAACATATTTCCATAAGCTCCCAAAATATTCCCATAAGCTCCAACATATTTCCATAAGCTCCCAAATATTCCCATAAGATCAAACATATTCCCATAAGCTCCCACATATTCCCACAAGCTCCTACATGTTCCCATAAGCTCCCAAAAATTCCCATAAGCTCCTACTTATTCCCATAAGCTCCCAAAAATTCCCGTAAGCTCCTACATTTTTCCATAAGCACCTAATTTTCCCATAAGCTCCCATATATTTCCATAAGCTCCAACATATTCCCATAAGCTCCCAGATATTCCCATAAGCTCCCAGATATTTCCATAAGCTCCTAAATATTCCCATAAGCTCCTACATATTCCCATAAGCTCCCAGATATTCCCATAAGCTCCCAGATATTCACATAAGCTCCAAGATATTCTCTTATGCTCCTAAATATTCCCATAAGCTCCTAATATTCCCATAAGCTCCTACATATTCCCATAAGCTCCCAAATATTCCCATAAGCTCCCACATAATCCCATAAGCTCCTACATTTCCCCTTAAGCACCTAATATTCCCATAGACACCTACATATTTCCATAAGCTCCTACATTTTCCCATAAGCTCCCAAATATTCCCATTCACTCTCGTTCTCTCTCTCTCTCTTTCATTATCTCTCTTTTTTGATAATTTACATAGAGTTGAATCTACGTATGCATGGCAATTGATCATTGTATAGCAGAAAATTGAAACGAAGCTTATAGTCTGTTTCAAATATTGAAAAATAGGAGTAGAATTTACTGATGCGTAAAAATTTGACCTTACGTGGTTGAAACACAAAGCCTATAGTCCCATTCGCCAAATAATAATCAGTAGTAGAATCAATTGGCACATATTCCCATAAGCTCCTACTTATTCCCATAAGCTCCTAACATTCCCATAAGCTCCAACATATTTCCATAAGCTTCCAAATATTCCCATAAGCTCCCAAATATTCCCATAAGCTCAGTGGTTTCATCTCAGTGGTTCCATCTCAGTGGCTCCATTTGAGTGGCTCCATTTCAGTGGTTCCATCTCAGTGGTTTCAAATAAAAGACTGCTTGGTGCATGTGGTGAAGGAGGTTGCAGGTTTAAATCTTTAGGATGATAGTTTACCTGTACGCTGTAAGGAGCTGCCCATTAAACAGACTTCTGCGGTTATGAGCCCTGTGCTGATAGTCCGCCCCTTCCCCAATCTTAAAGCGACTGATCAGTGAAAACTATTACAGTTGTTCTCACCCTTTTTCCCCGACTGCACCCCAAATCGTGCGAAAATATATCCTCGGGTACCCTCAAAGTTCAGCAGACTGGCGACCTTCTTTCAAACTTTTGATTTTGTTTTAGACAAAAAATAGATGTCGTCGCGTACCCCTGCGTACCCTTTGCCGTACCACTTGGGGTATGCATACCATCTGTTGATAACCGCGGAACTATAATGATGTTGTACAATTGTACTCGAGTCACGAAGGAGGCAAGTACCAGGTGACTTACTAAACTGGGACGATGTGATGGGAGTGACGTTCTGAGACTTGTGGTACAAGTTGGACTACAATGGTTGAGGGTGCAGTTATTCAAGTAGTAAATACATGTAGTACATGTAGCCTATAAATTTGCACCGTACCACACATTGTTTGTGTCGTGACCACATGCGAGAGTGAATGAATAGGGCCGGTAACTCTGGTGAGCTGACTGGATTATGTCACACAAAGTATGGCTGTGAGTGGAAGTGGCACGAATAGATAGATAAACAGAATACATAGATAAACACAACATTTGGTATGAAAGATCTTAGATATATAACACATAGGTAGATAGAGTGATATATCGGTATGTGGATAGGTTGGTAGATAGATAGATAGATAGATAGATAGATAGATAGATAGATAGATAGATAGATAGATAGATAGATAGATAGATAGATAGATAGATAGATAGATAGATAGATAGATAGATAGATAGATAGATAGATAGATAGATAGATAGATAGATAGATAGATAAGCATTCAATACATGTATTAGTATTCTATAATTTTTAGAAATATTTATATAAGACATGAATATTCAACTAAAGCAAACAGTAATATCCTGTATATTGTATTTTTCCCGCTAAGGTCATAAAAGGAACTCTTTCCTTCCCCCTTAACCCCCCCCCCCACACACACACACCCGGGCTCATGTTTATTATGGCCTTGAGATATCGCTACGTTAAATAAAAATATCTCACTACTCATACGAGTTGTGTTGCAATTATTACTGATTGGTGCTCGTGTTAAACCGGCCAATTGATTAGAAGTAAAAAGACGGACCATCAGACTGTGGTCAGTGTTCAATGGCTCGATTTCTAAAAGGTCATTCATACATTTACGTTTCTCGTTGCAAGGGTTTTTTTTTTTAAAACGAAATTTGTTCAAGGAATTCTCTGCCCCATTTAGATTTGTGTGTCGTCTAGTGTTAAGTGTGTGAGTGTGTGTGTGGGTATTCGAGGGATCGGAAAGAGAGAAAGAGTTGGAGAGAGAGAGAGAGAGAGAATGAGAGAGAGAGAGAGAAAGAATTGGAGAGAGAGAGAGAAAGAATGAGGGAGAGAGAGAGAGAAAGAATTGGAGAGAGAGAGAGTGAGAGAGAGAGAGAGAGGAAGAAAGAGTTGGAGAGAGAGAGAGAGAAAGAATTGGAGAGAGAGAGGGAGAGAGAGAGGAGAGAGAGAGAAAGAGTTGGAAGAGAGAGAGAGAGAGAGAGAGAGAGAGAGAGAAATGGAAATATGCGTGCCTGACTTTGTCAAACACAGATGCCCTGGCACAAAACGAAATCAGGTTTTTTTTTTTACTTTGCATCACTTAAAGCAGTGTTTCCCACAGTGTGGAGCGTGTACCCCGGGGTAAGGTGGGGGGATGTAGGCATGAGTTTTGCGGGGGTGCGCGCAGCACATACATCATACATGCATGGCTAAACCGAAAACATTGGAATCATTGGAAACCACGACCGTATAAACAATATTCAAGTTCTCATTGATTGTTTACTAGGTGTGCACGGTATTATGAAAATATAAACAAGGGGGGTACACAGATGTCGAAAGTTTGAGAAACACTGACTTAAAGCAATCAGAAGCAGCCATCGGGGTCTTCCCGAAGACATAGGGATGAATAACTCGAGAATACAGGAATTTTATGGTGCTGTCCCCTTGCTGGATTACTGGAAATGAAGGCCGTCACAACTCAAACAATTTTTTTTTTTGCATTTTTTTTTTTTACATTTGAAACTCTTTTATTTTCCCCTCTCCTGATTCTTTGGGGAAACTCGACAAAGATGTGACAAAAGATGTAAAAAAAATAATTGTACACTCGCTCGCCTGTTTTATTTATTTTTTATTTAGGTTTTGAAACTCTGTTATAAGGAGACGATTTTATGTTTACACAAAATGTTCTGTGGATTTTGAAAATATGATCATTGGGTTGTAATACAACACTTATGCCAGATCGTAACATAAGGAAATATTAATTTGATAGTATTACAAGACTTATGCCAGATCGTAACATATGGAAATATAAATTTGATTGTATTACAAGACTTATGCCAGATCCTAACATAAGGGAATATTAATTTGATTGTATTACAAGACTTATGCCAGATCCTAACATAAGGAAATAGTCATTGTCGATGTAGCTGTAATGTGGGGCCGTTTTGATGGGTAAGAAAACTAGCTCTAGGGCCCTTATCTCAAAAAGGGGCCCCTCATATAAATTCTGAACCTAGGAATGGCTCTGGGCCCCATTATTTTATGATGACAGGAAATATCTTTGATCCTTTAACCCCTAATGGGGCAGTTTTTGTATGCCCTTCTTTCATCACCACCATAGCAGGTAGTGCAATGGCCTTGGGAGGCACTACGGGAGACATAGAGGGGGTGGGGTGCATTGGAGAAAAATGTAAGCGAAATATTGACCAGTGATAACATTGTTTTAATGTCATAAGGTCAGTACAGTAGGACATCCAGTGAGTGCTGCGATTGATTTCATATCAAAGACATCTATAATATACGTGTCCAGAGTTATGATATGCCTAGGTTGTGAGTATAATCGATTTTAATGAACTCCCCACTAGTTTTGTTCTCTCCTGGGATGATAGATAGATAGATAGATAGATAGATAGATAGATAGATAGATAGATAGATAGATAGATAGATAGATAGATAGATAGATAGATAGATAGATAGATAGATAGATAGATAGATAGATAGATAGATGGATGGATGGATGGATGGATGGATGGATGGATGGATGGATGGATGGATGGATGGATGGATGGATGGATGGATGGATGGATGGATAGTGACATAAACGCACCATTCAAAATTATAGATCTGGTAGTACATAATAAACTCTTAAATTTGGCACGAAACTTTTGAGTGGTCCACGGGAATACATCTGTCAATTTCAGTGGTCCTTCAGGTCCAAAAGTTAGCCGCCCACTGCAGGAAATCTGCAGGTTATATCGGACAATTTCCTGTAAGAATGATTTAATTTTCTGGACTATGTTGTCCACCTTACAGAGTACTGTCACAGTATTGTGTGAGGCGGATGACTCGGTGGTACTTTGGTTCACTCACCTACCTGGGCAATGGAGGGAGAGAAAAATAGGGCACGATCAAAAGTATCCCATTAGTAGGACTATATGACCTAGGAGCTGGACATCTGATCTTTACAGGGGTGGGGGTGGGGGAATAGCTTATGTGAGATGTTTTTTTAAGTCAGAAATGGCTGTAAGATCATCACTCTCTAGCTTGAAAGGCCGATAACCGGCAGTGTGAAGGAACATAGTTCACTGCTAAATATTGACTCATAACACTGTCACTGACAAAATGAACGTCAGTAATAAGTCATCAACACTCTCTCTCTCTCTCTCTCTCTCTCTCTCTCTCTCTCTCTCTCTCCCATCTCCTCCTCCATCCCTACTACTATCTGTGTGTTACATTTCTTAATTGCCTCTACGACGGAGCTATTTCTGACATAATTGGAATGTTTCCTGCGGGGAAAGATGGTGTTGCTGGGTAGATAGAGGGGAGGTGGGGTGGTTGGAGGAAAGGGGGGGGGGGGTTCGGAGTTGAGGTGAGGCGATGCCTAGAACAAGAAGAGACAATGGCGATGTGATAATAATAAAAAAATATAAAAAAAAACCTACAATCTCCTTCATCACCGTACTGGCGGTGAAAGAAGAAAAAAACGGTTAAGAGAATAATAATAATAAAAAAAAATGGTGGAACATGACGAAAATCAATGTTTTAAGTGTTGCAGGCAGTTAAGATGTGAGCCTGGAGGGGGGAAATTGGAAGAAAACAATCTAGTCCCACAAAGTTCTCAGCCGGATTAAATGACGTTTCTAACATTTTTTAATGACGTCATTTCGATCAATTGTGTGGAGTGTTTTTTTTTTTCTTCTCTTCCTTGTAAGCTAAATATAAGTGAATATTTTGTTTTTAAAACATCGATAACTGTATGATAGAAATGACGTAATGTTCTCCTTTTTTTTTTTTGCTTTTAATCAATTAATGAAATTGAGAATATAAAAAAATGGTTTAACTTCTATAGTAAACTTAGTTGGCTGTGTTTAAAAATGTCAGATTCAATTCTTTTCATAAAACAATTTGACAACTTGTGTAAAACAAATCAACGCTATTGCAACCATGTTTGGATCGATGAAATCTTCCAGTGTCGCTGATAACTTAGGGCCCCTTAAAAAAACTAAACCCTTTGAACCCTTTTTCTGCAATTTTTCAGAAGAAAATGAATTACATGTATATCGTGTTGTTGGTGTCTGTGTATCACGTTGATTGTGTCTGAGTATCATGTTGATGGTGTCTGAGTATCATTTTGTTTGTGTCTGAGTTTCATGTTGATGGTGTCTGAGTATCATGTTGATTGTGTCTGAGTATCATGTTGATGGTGTCTGTGTTTCACGTTGATTGTGTCTGTGTATCATGTTGATGGTGTCTGAGTATCATTTTGTTTGTGTCTGTGTTTCATGTTGATGGTGTCTGTGTATCACGTTGATTGTGTCTGAGTATCATGTTGATGGTGTCTGTATCTCATGTTCTTGATGCCACACTTACACAACAGATGTTTCCTACGCTTTTTTTGAAGACCTGCAAATTTGACACACACACACACACACAGAAATTTCGAGGTAGTTAAGAAACATAATTCATTAATGTACGGCGCGTGAGAAATATTTATAAATATTTAGACCTGCAAATTTGACACACACACACACACACACACACAGAAATCTCGATGTAGTTAAGAAACATAATTCATTAATGTACGGCGCGTGAGAAATATTTATAAATATTTAAACTAAACGATTTTTGACTTATGTTTCAAATGACATATTCGATTCCCCAATTACACTCCAATAGAACGATACCATCCGACTCATGATTTAACCCCAACAAGCTCATTCCATCCGCCCAACGATCTCCGCCTCGGTGTGCCTGTCTTTCAAAAGTCGCCAGTCTCCATTGGGTTTTCTGGAGATCGCTAAGGTCTCAGTTGTCTAAGGGTTAATGAGACTAACATTGGTCACGCACAGCATGGACATAGTGGATAGGATCAACTTCATCCGTTTCTGTGTATGTGTGTGTGTGTATGTGTGTGTGTGTGTGTTTAACTCGCTACTGACTGGCAGTATGGCTCGACTCTTTATGTCTATGTATAACAAACAGACGACTTTTGTACAACGTTTTTGAAATCACTTTTTTTTCAATTGATAAAAAACCGAATTTTTAGTCTCAAAGTTGACATTAGTAGCCGCAAATTTCTTTTTTAAGCTTTTATTATAAGCTTTTAATTAGTTTCATTATCTGTGTTTGGCTGGGTTTATACTCATTCTTGTAACTCAATTTCGGAAATGTTCTGAAATTTGTGAGAATGCTTAAATTTGGCACACGTGAAGATTCCACAAGACAGTGCACAATTTTAATCATTTTAGTCCATTTTAGTTAACATCATGTAGAATTACGCAGTTAATTACCTTTTAATAATGTTTATTTGGGGATAAAACTTCACATAGCATTGGTGCATACATGCGCTAAATAATGAAACTCGTTTTTAATCTTATATATTCTTGCCAAATAAATAAAATTACATTAAAGTGTGTAAAAACAATAGAATGTTTGATTATAATTAAAAAAAAAGGTATAGAACAAGCTTTTTTTAAACGCACTAAAATTAAAATAAAAAATCATTATATCATTCAAATTAATTAACTTTGCTAAACTTAAAAGTGTTGGTGGCTGCGAAGTAGTGAACTGAACTAAATATATTTACATTACTTTATAAGTAGCAATAAATGAATTAATAATCTATACACACACGCTTATATTTTATTTATTTTTTTACATTACATGATTCGTTACATACGATTAGGGCCTACGGGAAATTACATAGAAGCGGTCATGGTGGAGCGCATGCATTACAATATTTGTTTTATTTAAAACACATTTTAATTTTAATTCAACCGTGTTCACTGGAGAAATTTCAACGCATGCATAAATGTGTGCCGACTATGTTGATTGAACGGAGAGTGTTGGTTGCTATGCGCATATGTTTGCGCAGACACATATTATTTTTTTTTTGTGCCTGTTTGCCTTTGCTTTAATGATCCAAGAACGACGGCGAATTATAATGGCAACTCTGATGTTATTTTGGATCGATAGTTTTCTCCCATGTTTCACTGCATTTCACGTTATTTTATTTTTTATACGTTTTTTTTTTTTTAATTTTTCATTGAAATATTCTTTGTTCAAAAACATAAGTGAACTAAAAATCTTCAACTGGTTAAAGAAGTTTGGACGTTTCTGTGCCACACCTTCCCGGTAAAGTCTGCTGAATAACACTGCCAGGTACGCGATGCGAAGTATTGATTTTATTATTACAGTTGTTTTTTTTTTTAAATGACAATTAGAATTCATGAAAGTAAGCCGTTTCATCGCACAGATAACGCCTCAGGCATGATAGATAGATAGATAGATAGATAGATAGATAGATAGATAGATAGATAGATAGATAGATAGATAGATAGATAGATAGATAGATAGATAGATAGATAGATAGATAGATAGATAGATAGATAGATAGATAGATAGATAGATAGATAGATAGATAGATAGATAGATAGATAGATAGATAGATAGATAGATAGATAGATAGATAGATAGATAGATAGATAGATAGATAGAAACGATGGCCTACTAGCCACATCCGGCCCCAACAGACTAGCAAGGAACTAGTTTTATTTTTTAATATGTCATGTTAACATTCTAATTTATTTTCGCTCATGTCAACATTCAAATTTCGTCCAGCAGCTATTAGCCTGGCCCCCCAGACAAATTTACCAGCCCCAATGTGACCCTCGACTCAAAAAAGTGTGCCCACTCCTGTCCTAGACTGTACTGTGACCGTATCACGGGTAGCCCTCGGATTAAAAACATCTTCAGACCATGTCATTGTGAATTCTCTCAAACCAAACGTTTTGAACTCTCCATTGTCTGTGTTGTAAAAAAAAAAACAGTATTGCGTCAAAATTAAGACGCGAAAAGTGTTGTCGTTTTCTTCTCTGTGTGTACAAATTTAAAGTTGTCATCAACATGGTTTCGCGGGGGTTTGCCGTGAAGGTGTAATCGACTACGTGTGATGAGATATCGATTTCTCTGAAGAAGTAATATGTCAAAAACATGTATATAAATAATACCATTCACGGCTCTGTCAATTCACTGCCAATGACGTGGTATGAACTGTGTCACAAGATAATCTTTGGACTGGACGGTTGCGGGTGGGTTAATGGCCGTACTAGTGTGTGTGTGTGTATGTGTGTGTGTGTGTGTATGTATGTGTGTGTGTGCGCGCGCGCACTCACTCGTATGTCTTTGTGGTACGCATGTTTTTAGTGGGTTTTTTTCTGTATGTGTGAGTGATATGAATACAGATATGTGTGAGTACAGGTAGGCGTGAATAAATACAAGTAGGTTTGAGTTAATACATGTAACTGTGATTATATATAGGTGTGATTACATGTAACTGTGATTATATGTAGGTGTGATTACATGTAACTGTGGTTATATGTAGGTGTGATTACATGTAACTGTGATTATATGTAGGTGTGATTACGTGTAACTGTGATTATATGTAGGTGTGATTACATGTAGGGGTGAGTACGTGAGGAGAATTTAAGAGAATTGCTACATTTCTTTATCCTGTGAGAATGGCTCTGAACTGATGTATATATGAGGTTCGTAGTTTTTCATCTTTTCTATCTTTCTATTTTTATATCATTTTAATTGTTCTCTTTTAACATCTCTCTCTCTCTCTCTCTCTCTCTCTCTCTCTTTATCTATCTATCTATCTATCTATCCATCTCTGTCTCTCTCTCTGAGTCACTCTCTCTCTCTCACTCTCTTTCTCTCACTCTCAGTCTCTCTCTCTCAGTCTCTCTCTCTCTCTCTCTCTTTTTATCTCTCAGTCTCTCTCTCACTCTCTCTCAGTCTCTCTCTCTCTCTCTCACTCTCTCTGTGTCTTTTCTAATCATTTTTCACTTGTTAAAACGTGTATGTTATGAAGATGTATAAAGAACAGTACAAGCAGTTTGAGAACAAGGTGTTTGAAATGACATACCTCTAAATCAACTGCTCATTGCCAATCAATACATACATCACTTGACATTCATTTTTCAAATTATTTTTTTCCGCTTCCTTTTCCAGATTTTTTTTTTACAAACTGAAGCCGGAAATTCAACGTTTCCGCTTCTTGAATCAAAGCGATAATTGCCACCTTAATGGCCACTTTGGGAAAAAATGCATGGCTTAATCAAAGAAATAAATGCTTCTAATTACCTAACACAAAAAATATATAATGTCGTTCTAAAATACAGAAGTAGGAAAAAGAAATAATTTTTTTCAACAATGAAATATTTTTTTTCCATTGTTTAGGCCTACGTTAACCAGATGTTGATAAATTGAATAAAATCACGAATACTGTTAGAATGGTAAATTAACGAATTTAAAAAGTGGTAATATTTGAAATAACAAATCAGATAAAATAAAAGAGATTTCAAACCATTTTTTGAAATACATGTATTCTTTTTCATTTTTTTATTTACATTTATATGTGTGTGTGTATATATATATATATATATATATATATATATATATATATATATATATATATATATATATATGGTAATTCTTTTTACAAATATTTATACAACTATAAACTTTTAAATCACATATTCATTATTAAGTGCAGTTTCAACATCATACTAGTATCTATGGGCATATGTGTAGATGAATGAATAGATCGGTAGACTGTTGGGAGTGTACATAGATATACGAGAGTATAAGAGCTGCAGCCTGGAAATATTTGGCCCCTGCCAATCTCCATCAACTGGAATCACCCTTATCATATCCACCCACCCACCCACCGATTGTTTAGTCATTTCAAAGTATATTACTTTAACTGACGGGAGTTGACGCGACCCCTGAGGGTTGGGGCCCCTGACAAGTGTTTTGATTGAACTCCCTCGCCCACTTTTGGTGGTCCTGTGTATATGGATGCCTGTATCAAGACCTCGAAATTAACTGAACATTTTATGGCCACCAAGTTCTGAAGTCACGAAAAGCGGCTGAATGTTTTCCACTGTTCCCAAATGATTTCATCTTTTCTCAAATGTTTTCCAATGTCGCCAAATGTTTTCCACAGTTGCCAAATGTTTTCCACTGTTCCATAATGTTTTCCACTGTTGCCAATTGTTTTCCACTGTCCGCTCTGTGACCACTTTGTTGGAGATTTCATCGCTGCAGGACAAACATTTTGGTTTCTCTGCCACGTTTTCTTTTTCTCTTCTTATCTTTATCTCTTTCTTTAAATCGCTCCAGATCTTTTTTTTTTCCGTCTTTCATTAACTCCTTTCATGTGTCTTCCCTTATCCTTTTCAAATGATCTTTCTATTTGTGTGTGTGTGTGTGTGTGTGTGTGTGTGTGTGTGTCTGTATGTCTGTCTGTCTCCACGATCGTCTATTTTTTTTCTTCTCTGTACTGAACTAATTCAATCAGCGGATGGAGAAAGGCCAGGTCTACTTTCTTTTCACAAATCGACTTGTCACACAAATTCTTCCGCTCTGTTGCCTTGACCCTTTATGGAGATCCGGATGAACTTCTTTCACTCACTGCCAGGGTAAAAACTATGTCAAACGTAACAGAATCATTGGTGCTTGAAAGCTGCAAAAAAAAAAAAAAAGGAAGGAGTAGCGCGTGAGCACATACTAAACACACTCATGTCTTAGCTCGACTATTCAAAATTTAAAAGTTGCCACTTAAGAAATATATTTTTGTACTAGTTGTAATAAAGAAAAGATATATCGCAATATGAAAAACATAATCTAACACAATTCTGATTCAAAAATGAAAAAACAGGTTTTATGTATAAAATGCCAAAAAGACAATAGTTAGGCTTGATTCAAATTTCAGTTGATATTTTTTTTCCTTAAATCGATGTTCAAGTTTGTTTTAGCTGTCTAAATGTGACACTGATCAGTGGCGTAGTGAGAGGGGGGCAAGGGGGCATCATGCCCCGGGCGCTACTCACAAAAGGGCGCCAAATTGAATATTTTATATATAATATTATATGGTTTTCGAATGGGGGGGGGGGGACAGAGAGTTTAGTCTCTCGCTTGAATAAACCTGCCAGGAATTTACATTTCCGCACTGCCAGATTTTTTTCGCAGTAATTGTTCTATTTTAATTTTGTTTTCAGTACCATTATTTCTTCAAAACTTACTTATTTGATAAATAAAACGTATTTTAAATTATATAATATAGTTTTTGACCTTTGTTGTTTCCGTTTAGTTTCTGCACGACACAATAGTAATTACTTCCGGTTTGATTAATATCCTTTTTTTCTCTAGCACGTTTTAAAATTATTTCATTCGCACATTGTATGAGGACCCTGAACATAATATAAATTGGGTTTCTGTAGGGGATCCATGGCCATACCAGTTACTTGGAGCCCGTATAATTAAATCCCAGGCAAGGGTGACAGGTTTATCTTTTGAATCATTGATCATTCAAACCACTGATGGTCATATGAATGTTTATCACTTTGATCCTCTAAACAACTAAAGGGACGAGAGGGAAACGGCCATGGAGGCACCAAGGGAGACCGGGGAAACGGCCATGAAGGCACCAAGGGAGACCGGGGAAACGGCCATGAAGGCACCAAGGGAGACCGGGGGAAACGGCCAAGGAGGCACCAAGGGAGACCGGGGAAACGGCCATGGAGGCACCAAGGGAGACCGGGGAAACCTTCCCCGTAACCTGGAGAAACCATTATGTGTTCTCACAAGAGATTTATACCATAAATTCCTTTAAAATAAAATCGCCATCTAAATGTAGTTGAAGATACAATGGAAAAAACCACTGAAGACATGTTGGGAGCTTTCACATAGACCACAGACTAAATTTAGTTTGTTCAGTTACCATGGTAGCAGTAGTAAACAATGTTAGTAATAAACAAGTCAGTTAACTTATTTTTTTATGTTTTATCAAAGCTATGGTCAACTCTGAAGTAACGGGTACAGAATAAAAATAATAAAAACAAAACCTATTAGTTCCACTAAGTCTGTATGAAGTGATGCTACAACAAGAGCTTTGTATGCAGGCCCACCGACAGAAATTTCGGGCCCCTGGGCAGGGCTGTCACGGACCCCCTGTGCTGATAATAATATTTTCAAAAGTTGATTGGCCAGCTCAGTTCGGGCCCCTAAAACTCGCCAGGCCCCTGGGCATTTGCCCCCCCCTCTCTGCGGCACTGTTTGTATGTAAGTTATTTAGAAATTCAAGCATTTTATAATGTTAGTGACCATCAGCCACCTGCAGCTGTTAAATATATAGGTCAGTTTAAAAACTGATACTTCAAAACATTGGAAAACAAGGTGAAATATCTCACAGATTGGAGAAATTAATTAACGCAAGCAAATTACAAAGTTATGGATGACTGATCCCGTTTTAAATTTTTGGTTGCTGTCGACAATCTCCACATTTCAACACTTTGACGACATCACATAGACTAAATAGAAAATAAAACAGAGAACAGGTTACAAAATGTATTAATAGTTCCACAAATGATTTCAGTTTCGCCTTAAAGGATCTTATAAAACAAAGGCAACTCTTTTCACATAGAAAAACAAATTTAGCAAATAGTTTGTTTTTTTTTTCAAATGAAAGATAGTTGCAGGTCTGGTCAATTTACAAACAAAAGTAAAAAAAATGTATTCATTTAATTTTGACCTTTTTTTAATGAAACAAACCAAAAAAATTATAAGAAATACGACTTTTGTTGAATATAACATAAACTTATAATATTTGAAGGCCTGTAATTATTGATAATATCCACAGGTAATCAACCTGACATAACATTAACTTATAATATTTGAAGACCTGTTATTATTGATGATATCCACAGGTAATCAACCTGACAAAGCCGACAAATTTTAATAGACAAATGTGTCAAAATTGTGCACAGCTTTATGGATTAAAAAAAACATGTGCTTATAAATTCCAGTTGATGGAATGTCTACACCAAATACAAACAATAAACGTTCAACAAAATAAAATTTTAAGCTATGACAGAAACTGGCAATTTTTTTTTTTTTATACAAATATACAAATAATGCATAAAGTTATGTACATATTGCAACTACATTGACAGGGTTCATGGAAAGGGGGGGGGGAGATGAGGGAGAGAGAGAGAGAGAGAGAGAGAGAGAGAGAGAGAGAATAAAACAACATTCACATTTGTCGTAATTAACTTTCTATTCTTTGATTAAAATATAGACACCGTTATGATTATCTTAAAAATGGCATGGACCATTTTATTGATAACATTTGAAACAATACTTTTTTTTTTTAAACTATGGTCTTTTCTTAGAAAAATTATTTTCGCAATTGATTCTATTCCTTTTCAGTCAATAATAAGATGCCATATTTCTTCAGATTTCAAAGAAAACCATTTAGTTAGTGTAGCTTTAAATAAAAATGAACATTTTGGTTTTTAGCAAACACAAAAAATTACAACAAAAAATAAAAAAACATAAAAAAAATAAATAGTGAAATAACACAGCCATCATTAAAAGAGAACTTATTTTAAAGTATAAGTCACTGATACATGAAATTTAGTTATTGGGTTTTTTTAAAGTCACAATTTCATCAGACCCTAATACATGTTCGGAAAAAAAAAAATCACTTTTATAATTGAAAAGATTTTTTTTTTCACCATAAATTTTCTTGGATTAAATGTCAAATAAAGAATGACAATTGAAACTAAACTATAACTAGAATAATAAATAATGATTTTTTTTTAATTTTCACTTTTGAATTCATAAATGACATGTAAGAGTTCAATGGTTTTGTTTTTTAAATCTAAATCATCCAATTATTTTTACCATTCATCATGAATAGTTTGCCAACATCCACAACACTCTGAAAAAAAAAAAATCTCTGTCCATGCATACAGATACATTTCTGCTGTCGACATTAATAGATGCAGAAGTGAGACAGCTGATAATAAGATGAATTAAAATCTATATGTTTTAGGAATCCAAATGTACACCAAATTATAATACATAATGCAGAAAATGCGTAGACCACATTTGATTTACTGTGTATTATGTTTCTGAATATTGCCAGACAAAGTCCCTCAATGGAATACATGAAAACCATAAAACATGATTGGTAACTGAAAGAGCTGTCCTTATTTTGATTTACAAAATAAATTAATGCAATGGAAAATTTAATCTCAATGTCAAAATAAATATTATTTTTCTTAGTCGTAGAGATATTTTGTCACAATCATTTTACTGTCGCATGGCTCTTCCTGACTGCAGTGAATTAGACTGACTTCCTATTGCCATAGAAACTTCCTGTAAAAAGCTGAGGAGGAAAATATAAAAATGTTAATTAACAATAGTAACCTAGATCTTTTTATTGACAATTTTTACCCTTTAAAACCGGTCCATATTGTTTTATTTTATTCGGATTATTAAAAATACTTTTTTTTCAGATAAATAATCATTAAATTATAGCATATAACATTATTATAAAAAGATTTGATGCAAAAATTAGTCTTGACAATTTTATGAAAACAGTTTAATCTGTAAATAAATAGTGAAAGTAAAAATACGCTGACAAAACTATTGTGCAGGGTACCATTCAAGAAATAAGAAGGAAAGGATGAGCTAAAAAATTAAGGAATGGATTGGCCAAAATACCCAGAACATGCTGGTGGCTGTGCTACACGAAGGAGGTGGAGAAACACATCCAGGCCAGTTTTCCTGATTGAGAAGTCCCTAAATGACAACATTTGTTAAGGACCTAATAATGATGAGTACATGTGTCTACCTCTTACTTTATGTAATATTTAGAAACAAAAGCTTTCGTAGAGCTGATAAAAACTATATTTTAAAATTATGTACAATATGACTGGTAACATGTCATGTTTTTTTTACTATTGGAAATGCTTATCTCGAAATCCTATAAAATACACATGCTTCAAACAAAATCAGTTTTCACATAATAGCCTACAGACTAACACTAAATATTTTTTTAGCAAATACTATCTTTTAGCCTCAAACATGGCATTTTATCAAGTTTGCCAAAGGAGACTTAAAATGAGATTTTTAAAAACTGCTTTAATTAACTGAATTATTTAGACATATAAATGATATCAATTTAAAGCACATTTTAATGCTTTATTCCAGCCCTTTATACAACGGTCAATTCTCTGAATAAATTTATTAAGAGGCTAAGAAAATATTTTCTAATACAAATGCTAATTGCTGATTTTCAATTCTAATTTTTTTAATATTTTTTTTTTTTAAATCATTTATAAGATTTGCAATACATGTATTATAAAAATGCTTTGTGCAATGTTTAATCAATTAAGAATTGTGACAGGCTGAGCAAGAAAAATGAGCAATCTAGAACATAACGCAGTTGTTTTTTTTTGTTTTTTTTTACATTGGATTAGACCATTGGTACCCAACCCCCCAGTCCGTGGCCAAAAAAGGTTGGGGACCACTGGCTTAGACTACCCACAACAATAATTTTGTTAATGAAATAACAATTGAAACTGATTAGAAACTTGTCACATCTTAAGTCCACCAATTTGCTTTAACTCAGTTACAATATGACAAAAAAAAATAACCTTTTAGAATTGAGAATGTTGGTTCCACCAATAACTATTCTTACACCCGGCATGGTTCTGTTGAAGTTATGTACCACCAGAGCTTCTTCATAGGTGCAGCCTCCAATAATAAACACAATGATATCCTGTGGTCTGGACAGCAGTGAGTAAAATGTAAATTATGAAAGCATTAAACAATGCACAATCCGCTAAATAAAATTTTATTTATCTGTGAAATTTTGTTTTGGACATTTACATGTTCTAATAAAAAGCACGAGTCTAGAAAATTCACAAAAAAAATGAACGCTGTAAAATAATGGTCTTATGACCACTGCTCAAAATATCTGACAATTAAATAAAGACTAAATGGAGTTCAGTGGTCACGAGAATGTAAGCCTAGGTCAATGACCCTCTTTTAACAGCATCAGTGAACCTGGGGGATGGGGGACATGAATTTAATTCTCAGTGGAGCTTCTTTGGTTATGCAATCTTAGCTATATCACCAATGTAAAAATAGCACAAGAAAATTTTTTTTTTGGCTTGAAGATTTTTTTTAATGCTTAGTTGAAGCAGATCATAGCATAATAAACAGAAGGAGAAAATATTTGCATTAAATGGGACATCAACAGATGCAAAGAAATGAAAAATGAGACACTCTTTATTTAAAGGCAGCCTGCACCTCACTGTCTCAGCCTTTTTAGCTGTGCAGGGTGTAAACTAAACTTTTTTACTTCTATTCAAAAAAAAATATAAAATAAAAAAAAAAAAAAAAAAAAAGGAAAAAAAAAAAGGGAAAGAGGGAAAAAAAGAAAGACATTAATACATTGCTTTCATTGCTTATTTTTTAAAAAAAAAGGGAAATAATTTAGACCAATGTAAAAAAAAAAAAGCTTCAGCATGTGGACATTACTCTACAGTATATTTGACAATGTCGACATTACTCTAAAGCATATTTGATAGTTGATCAAGAATCTTATTAACCAATCAAGGCGTACTTGTCTTTAAGTTGTCCTGTTCCCAGGTAAGGGTAGCTCGCTTCTTTCAATTTGCCTTTAATCAACTGATCTAATAAAGTGTAGATCAAAGGCTTGTGTTGAGTGTAAACATTTTCCACCCCCTGGAATATAAAAAAACAACAACATTTACATTACTGAAAAAAAAAATATTTCTTCCAGGTCTTTTACAAAAATAAAAAGTTTTAAGCCAAAAATCTGAACATGATGAAAAATTTTGCAGGATTTTTTAAATTTAATATGTGTTGCTAAAGATTAACCCACTTGAGGATGTTGTTGTTTTTTTTAATGCATTAATGAATTCCTAACTACATGTAAGTAGACCAATGATAAGTGATAGCAAAATTATACAATAAATCAAAGGCAAACCTTTAATCCTTTTAATAATCTTTTAGTTATAGCAACAGCATCCTGATTGCCAAATAAATCACTTCCTCTTCCCTTTTTACCACCATAATCTAATATTGCTTGAACCATCTGAGGGACAAAAATCAACATTGTAGATATACATGTAATAGATGTTAGCTTATAATTAATAATGGGAGAATACAACTGGATTGAAAGAATCAGTATTTTTTGCAGGAATCAGAATCATGACATTTTTACATTGTTTTTTTTTTTCAGTTATATACTTTGAGTCTATTGTGTTTAATTATGGAATTTTTAATACTATGATATCAGGGATGTGAATCTAATCAAGAAGTGTGGGTACTGAATCAATATTGATAAAAATGTTGACATCATCGCATCACTACTAATGTAAACAAAATACAAACTCACAGCTCGATTTTCTGTAGAAATGCCTTTCTGTCGGAGTGCTTCCACAAGGCCTGATACATCATTGTTACTGTGACTTTCATAACGAAGGGCATACAACATGACCAGCCTCAACAAATCAATCTGGCGAACTTTGTCATTTGCCATTAGAGCACGGATTCTCTGTTTAGAAAATATTGTACATATCTGTAAAATGTGAACTTCAAAAACAGCTATAAAAATTATAATTAAGATAGGAAGTCTGGATATTTTCAATGGGAATAAGTAAAATATATTTTTCGGCACCTGATTTTAAAAGCTATGAAAGAGAACACTTTGGCATATCTTAAAAAGGAGAAATTCGATAATGCAAAAATAATTTTACAAAAAAAAGCATTACAATTATAATTTAATCTAAAACAACGTTCAATTATGTTTCATCAAAATTACATACAACTAAAAACATAATGTTATAAGTCTACTTCATACCCCCCTCCCCAATTGCACCCCTACCTCCGAGATGAACGAAATCAGGACTTATGTACTATGCCTACACATTGTTATTCCAGTCGTTCCCCTTGCCTTGATATGAGTGATGAAAAAGTGTCATTTGCCACCTACACTTGCACACCTACGCAAATAATCTACACCTTCGCTTTGGGCGGGGAAACTGCTGGTGCTATCAGCGTGGGAGGTTTGTCTATAAGCAATGTACTGTGATTCAAGGGACACTCAAGAGTAATAGCCAGCAACAGAGAATGCAGAGAAGACACAATGTGATGAGTACTAGAGAGGACACAGAGAGCAGATGAGTTCAAGAACAGTTTAGAACGCCAGGTCTGCTGTTGCAGCAAGTTCGTTATCGACAAATCTCAATAACATGTTAACTTGTGCAACTGGGGCAGTTATACACACAGTAGACTCTGGTTTCGCCTGGACTATTATAACCTGTACATTGTACTATTTGTAGACTGTGAATAAATCTTCTTTTAATTCAACTAACGAACTTACATGTCCTTGAGTGCCTAGAGAGTGACAGTCATAACAATATTAAAACATTTAAAATAACTTTGCAGGCTCAAGATGAAAAAAAAATACTTTTTATTACAAGTGATGAGTATAGCAGGCACAAAAATTTACTTTTAGCTCTTATGAGAAATAAAATTTTGGGGTGGAGATTTAAATAGCTAGAGACCCTTGATAATAATAAATCTAATAACATAAAAATGTAAGTAACCTGACCATAATAAATCTAATAAAATAAATCTGAAGTAACCTGCAATAATGTGGAGTGGTCTCCCTGGCATGCTATCTCTTGCTCTGCCTCTGAGACTTCCAACAGGCTGTGAGTTCCAACAAGACGAGACAACTCTCCTACAATGGTCACATGTTTCGAGACAGTTCCAGACATTTTTTTAAATTGGGGATAATTTTCAACAAAAGCCTATAAAAGAAATTAACATGAAATGTTTATCCAGTGTTAACAATAAATATAAGGATATAATGAAATATAAACAGAATTGAGAACTAAATAAAAAAATATTTAGGTATAATGTTTCATTTAACAAAAAAAATAATTTTGATGAAATTTAAAAATTTAGAACAATGAGGATAAAATACAATAACCTTTTTCTAAGAATGAATATTTTTCAAATAACAATAACTCTTGATTCGTTATCAAACTTCATTTTAAAGATTTCTACAAACGTAGTAAATAATTTCGGCTTTTTTACACACTCTTAACACACTATTGTAATAAAAAGAGAATAACAAAACATAAGTCCAAATAACCTTCATATCAGCAATAGATTCTACTTTAGCTTGGCTTTTGGATTTCTTCTGAAACTCTTCCATTAATTCTTTAATGTTAGAGCCAATTTCTCCAAAGTTCAAGTACATATTCTATGAAAAAAAAAATGTATGTAAATTTACTTATGTAGAACAAAATAATAAGTCAAAGTGGGCATGTACACAATGAGAATATAACAATGTGCTTAAAAAGCTAAAGATATACAGTACAAAAATACTGAGTCAAAAAAAATTTTGAATCTAATTTTTTTTCCTATCTCAACAAAATATATATTTTTTAGAAAGTTGTTGGGAAGACTCAGTTTAGACCATTTTTAAAATGGAAATCACTGTTTACTGTTAAAAAAGTTTAAAACAATCTTGTAATTTTAATCCAAACTATTTACGTTTGGTTAAACTTACATTGGCATAGAATTCATCATGTTCAGCAGAAAGAACAACTTCTTGGAGATCTTTGGAGATTCCAGGCACAGATGCAAGATTAATCCTGTTGTTGTTGATGGTTAGCAATTCATGCACCATAGCCTGGTAAGTCCACTAAAGAAAGAAAGAAATACTCCATATTAATATTTTTATATATGACACAAAATTCATAGTTTATGTTAATTTTCTACATGGAAAATATACCTGATTTAAGAGTGGTGTGACAGCATCATCTCTACGGTCAAGTATAAGAAGTACAGGTGGTACATCAGTTTTTCTAAATTCAAATAAAGCTGCCTCTTTATTTATAACTTGCTATTAAAAAAAAAGGAAAGAAAAATATACAAGAGGTGCACTAATCATATATCTATTGCATGCAAAAAAAAATGTAATCACACTTTTTATTGTAAATTATTTTATCATGGTGTAAGTTCCCAAGTCCACCAAGATTTAAATGGGTACCTGAATTATGTTGGAGAAAGTAAATGCGGCTGGGCCTTGTGCTGGCCATACAATTCCTCTATAATGATGTGGCTACTTAAACAGATGAATTCTAATAATCATCTTCTAAAGTTTAGTTGTTTTTTTTATCTGAAATTTTAAATTAAACTTTGATTCCTCAATTGTTTTGTCTACTCAAATTAACCTTACCCTGATGCTATCTGCCAGTCTTCTAGCCATCTCTGAAGAATTTTGAAAGCGAATCATGGGACATTTTTTTAAAGAGAGTAACACAGAGGAAAGTCCTTGTATTGTACGGGATAACAAGGGAGGAAACCAAGTCAGATTCTGCAAGGAATAAATATGATTTTGATAGTGCAAAACTTTTTTTTTAAACAGTATGCAATAAAAATATTGTCAAAAATAAATGTTTTCTTTGTTAAAAATATCATGCCAGACCTGACAACAGCCTGACAGGTTAAGAGAGAAAAGATGAGGATTGACAGCAATGTAATCACCGTAGAATTCCTGAGGGTAAATCAAAAGAAAAATTAAATTAAGCGGTAGTACACAGACTAAATACAAATAAGTACTATATTAATTATCCTGTAAACAATATCATACGAAAATATCATGACTCTGACCTGCACTTCCCTAACAACCTCTTGATCGTCTGCTTCTGCCAGAACCTTAACATCTTGTTTGCTGATCACATTACTGAAATCTGAATGGATGAAAATCACAAAAATTTTTCAAATTTACATAACAGCATCTTTCCATAAAGAGATACTTTTTGTAAGTAAGACAATTCCGAAATGCGCTTTGCAAAATATCACTTTAATTATTATTTAATGTTCTTTTTTTTCCTTTGTTAAAATAATTTTAAAACTAACAAATGAAATAGAGCCCATATTTTGGCATGCGAAGCTCCTGTGCAAGAAGATCAACATTTTCTTTGGTAGGACGCAAAAAGACAATACAGTTTAGATGCTTCATTGTTTCTCTGCCAGCTGTATCAATCCTTTCAAACAAATACACTTCCTTTTGAAGAATTTCTGATTGTGCATACACCATGCTCACAATGCTGGTCTGAAATAAATTTCAAGAATTTAAGGCTCATATAAAAGAGTTAATGAAGCTGATGCTCATTCATGCAACTTAAGTATATAAACAATAACTCATCACATATTACATTTTTACCATACAACTTACTCAGGATAAATTGTTATAACAGTAATTGTTTTTCTCATTGTTAAAGTCACAACATTGTTTCATAAAGATAAAATTATGAAACTATGTATGTGTCTATTATTGTTTTTTATTGTGATGGTGTGGGCTGATTTCTGGTTTATCGTATGTCTAGTATTACTACCTTAAATCTTCAATGTATCATTAATATTATCTGTTTTAATCTTATTCATAATTATGATCTGTTCCATGGAGCGTGTGTCATCGGGAGAGGATATTTTTTTTTGTTTTATTGTGTGTAAATATTCTTTTTATCCAAATTACGATGCAATGCAGTACTATCTAACTGCAACTGTAGTTGATTTAAAAAAAGATATTTTAGAAAAATAAAAGTTTTCAAACTTTAAAAATCACTTTTTATTTCACCATTTAATATATCTTTATTATTCATATTTTTTCTGTTTTTGTGAAGTCTTATGATGACAAACATTGATTTACACATTTATACAGGGTCATTGAAAAATTATGTTAAGAAAGTAATTAATACTTGTCAATATTATAATACATCTTGTTAAAATTAAAATAGGCACTGTTGAAAAAAATGTACGAACTATGATTTATTCAAGAAAAAAATAATGGGTTTTTTTTCTCCATGGCTTATTGAAAAAAGTTTTATTTAAACTAACACTAATTAAACCCGTAAATTGCTTAAATTTATTTTAAGTGAATGGAATTTTGAGACAAAACATTTTTGATAGTAGAAATTATGGAATCAAATTTTATATTACAAAGCTGAATGCACTACTAGGCAAATGTATAATTATACAGACAAAAAAATTCACATTTTAAAAAGAGAGATGCAGTATAGCCTATTTAACGATGCATTGTATATAAGCTTGAAGGAAGCGAATTAATGAAATTGAGTCTTCCTTTGTTGTTCATAAAGCCAACTGCAATTGTTTGTGTTTACAAAATTCATTGCCTTAAATGAAAAGGAATAACTGAGTCTGAAAATATTATCGCAACAATTGTCATAAATTGAAAAGAAGTCTAGATTTTTTTCAGCTGAATTTTGTATTGTTAAACAGGATATATCTCTATACTTATAAGAAGCATTTGCTGTCTGTCTGTCTGTTCCCTTATAACTAATAATCCAGACAACCAAATAACGTGAAATTTGGTACAAGTACACATAATTACATGGGTAAGGTTATAGGACATGTTTCGTTTCATCTCGATGGGTAGTTTAATTGTGATAAATTATTTTTATTTTAGTATATTTTACTATATTAAAGTAATCTCGACGGCGCCATAAATAAAACTCTTCTGTGACGTCATTTACCGATGATCGAATAGAACTTGCGCGCTGGTGCTGTAAAAAATCGTTGATGTTTTTTCATGCTTTCCGATTTGTACAGTTTGAGGAAGGTAAATGAATGAAGAAGGATTTTAGAAGAAGTGTGAAGCCATGATAATATGTATATATATATATATATATATAAAGAGAGAGAGAGAGAGAGGGTAGGGGGAGAGAGAGGAAAGGATGGTTGGAGGGAGGAGGGAGGGAGGGGGAGAGAGGGGGGAGAGGGAGAGAGAAAGGGAGGGAAGGAAAAATAAAGGAAGGGAGGGAGGGAGGGGGAGTAGGGAGGGAGATAGAGGGGGAGGGATGGAGAGAGGGTGGGGGAGGGAGGGATAGAGAGAGGAAAGAGAAAGGGGGACAGGGGGGGGAGAAAATTAGGGAGGGAGGAAGGGGAGGAGGGAGAGGGGGGGAGGGGAGGCGGGGGGGTGGGATAGGGAGGGATGGGAGAAAGGAGGGAGGGAAGGGGAGAGAGGATGGGAGAAATGGGAGGGATGAGAGATAAAGAGTGAGAGGGGGCAGGGAGGGAGAGAGAGGGAAGGAGGAAGGGAGGAAGGGGGAGATAGGGAAGGAGAGGGATGGAAAGGGGGGAGAGAAGGGGGTGGAGAGGGGGAGAGAAGGAGATGGGAGAGGGAGGGAGGGAGGGAAAGGGAGAGAGAGGGAGAGGGGTGGAGAGAGAGAGGAAGGGATAGAGGGGGGTAGGGAGAAAACAAAAGGTAAACAGAAAACCTTATTTTAAACCCAGGCAAAGCCGGGTACTTGCAACTAGTAGTAGATAAAACAATAAATTATTATTTAAAAAATCGTTTCATTATTTGTATGTTTTTATGGTGAATAGTAAACAAAATTTAATTACTGAATGTTTATCAATGAGAAAAAATTAAATTTTCAGTCTCAGGGTTAGGGTTTTAAAGATTTCTTTTGTTTGTCACATATAATGCATTATTTTACTCCATCTTTCGATAAACAATAAAGCCTAGATGATTGCCAGAAGTAAAATATAAACATAAACAACATACAACAGTAGGTCTAAACATTGAAATGGTCTATGATACTAAAGTTCAGTTTAGTGAGGGGACGGATGGTCGTGCGGTAAAGCGCTCGACTGTCATCCTGAAGATACCTGGTTCGATAGAAAGGAAATTTTTCAGGTCTTGGCTTAAGTTCCCAATATATCTCCCATGGTGCCTCCCTGGCCATTGCTCTATTGGCTATGGTGGGGATGAAAAAAGGGCACCAAAAAAAACATCCCATTAGAGGTTTATAGAATCTAAGACCCATCATTACAGGGACTTCACACACTATAGTATAGTGTATACCTCAATCGAAACTGAAAATTAATATAAAATGGTATATATTAGTAAAGAGACCTGTAAGTTCTGTAATAATAAGATGCAGCTTGACTAGCTTTAATTAAGTTTCTGATATTTAATTAACTATTGAATTAGTTGCTACAAAAAAAGTCACAAGTTATATCATCTGCAAAGCCTTACTCAAAGCTAATAATGTATTTTAATCAACCTTAATTCATTTATGTTTGTGTAAGAAAGTATAATTTATCATTAAATGTATAAATCAATAGGGGTGTTAAAAAAAAAAGACAGGAAAAAATACTTTAACAGTTGTATCAGACAAAAAACATTGATGTACCGTTTCTCTGTCCATCAGCAAGACTTTCATACCTCCTCCACAACCTTCTATCATTTTGCTCACATACTGCTTTACAGCTAAAATTACATTCATTTTGATGGATCACGATATCATAAAATAATGTTATTAAATTTTTATTTTGTCAAAGTATTAGCAATCTGAAGCTACTCCTATGTTTGCTACGGAAGTTTTCTAAAAATAACAAAATGATTGTTGATTCTTTGGTTGCAAAGTTTAACAAATTTTATAGATGTCGTAATGATAAATAAATTTGTGATTTCTATTAAATAGTTGGTAATTGTTACGTAATTGTATATGACAATTGTGAACAAACTAGGTCAAAGAACTTCACGGATAGTTTGAAATATCTGTTGGGCAGTCTGTTTTTTTTTTTAAGTAGGTGTTGAGCGTGCTGAGAATATTACGACAATGTGTGTTTGTTTATACTGTACACATCAAGTAGATAGATAAACAATAAATGTAGTTGTAGCCATAGGTCATAGAGCAAGTAGATTGGTTTTGTTTTCGAAATTTATTTTTATCATTCTTTTCGTCTTTCGCAAACTAAATACTTTAGTCACCAGATTATCTTAATTAAAAATTAGTTGTCCAACAATGCCAACGGATAAAAAGTTTGTTGTTGTTACAGGTAATTTTTTTTTTATTTAAAGACTTTCGGTCACTTTTTCTTCTCTATATATACTATAAGGCACTTGTTACTCGACCCTCTAGAGGGTCGACTACTAGCATATGTACGGTCGACCCGCTAATTTTTTTTTTCTGTTTCCGGGGATTTTCGTGCAAATTGATATCTATAGGTCAGTGCAAATATACCAATATTTTAATTAAAATAATTAATAATAAAAAGTACGCAGTGTCTGTTATTTTTATATTTGGCATTAATTTTTATCGGGTCTGTCAAAGCCTTATAAAGT
>JAGDYQ010000011.1:11145725-11167054 GCA_021962125.1 Bulinus truncatus
GTGTAATCTCAGCACAGCAGAGCCTACTAGAGAGAAACATTAAAATTTCAATATACAATACAGTGATTCTCAATCTTCAGTATAAAAGAACAACCTGTAAAGAAAGAAAAGAAAAGATAAAGAACATTCATCCTCATCATCGTACCCTGTACCGGTGTGGTCGGTGGAGGAACCCACGGCCACATCAACAGACATATTTCTACATAGTTGTCTATTCTGAGCGTCTGTCTTTAGTTCATTCATTGGTGTGTGTGAAGTCCCTGTAAAGATGAAATCTCTTCGGTCCTATAAACCACTAATGGGACGGTTTTTATGGTGCCCTTTTTTCATCCCCACCAATGCCGATAGTGAAATGGCCATGGAGGCACCACGGGAGATAAACAGTCGAGCGCTTTACCGCACGACCATCCGTCCCCATTCATTGGTAGCCCTGTCTATTGTAATAGTTAAACCAACATTTCCGCTGGTTCTCTCCGCGACGGCCTCCTTCTACAGCTCTTTGAAGAATGGTTCCAGGCAGGCTATTATTTCTTAACACATGACTGGCCCATGCCATCGTGTGTCGCTTTAATTGTTTCCTGTGGGCTTTCAATTTAGAATACTCTTTCCCAAACATTATCAATTGTCATGCGTTCTAGGTAGGAGATTCGAAGTTGTTTTTTTTTTCTTATCGCATTTATTTTCGAATGCCTGTGCAGATAGTAGAATCTCTGTATGATTAGGAGGATCGAGCAGGCGCTAATTGCCCAGTTCCGCACTGGGCATTGTCCTATAGGCGCGTATTTTGGGAGGTTGAAGCCCAATGTCAATACCCTTTGCCGTCACTGCAGGGAGGTGGAGGAAACCGTGGCTCACGTGCTTTTCGAGTGTCCCGGGCTGGCGGACCACAGGGTGGACTAGTCCGGAAGCTTGCTGGCCATTGGGCTTTATGGCAGTCTCCAGATGTTGAGAGACACAGCAAGTCTGATCTCACGGGCTCTAAGAGACTAAGTCTCAGCCCGCAGTTTCACTGAGAGAGTTCTAAGAGAGGGAGATGGGGGGAGAGAGAGAGAGAGAGAGAGAGAGAGAGAGAGAGAGAGAGAGAGTAAAAACTCTAAAAACAAATTGTGTTTACTCTCGATCAAGAAACTATTAATATTTGTGGCGATCCCAAAACGGGGCAGTGTTTTTGTGTGTGTGTGTGTGTGCGTGTGTGTGTGTGTGTGTTGCAAAACTAACTAACTTTGAGAACCACTGATTTTCAACATGAACACTTTGATGGTGGGGTTGTATCTCTAGAAATTGTGTAGATCGAAACCAATATCAATATTGTGACTTATCTGTAGCGATAATAGATTTCTAATTCAGCACCACTGGTAATCGATGATCATGAACAAACTACTGGTAGTCGATTACAATGAACATACTATTTGTAATCGATGAAATGAACAAACTATTGGTAGTTGATGAAATGAACAAACTATTGCTAACCGATGACAATGAACTAACTACTGGTAATGGATGAAATGAACGAACTACTGGTAATCGATGATCATGAGCAAAGTACTGGTAATCGATGAAATAAACAAACTACTGGTAATCGATGAAATGAACAAAGTACCGGTAATCGATGAAATGAACAAACTATTGGTAATCGATGAAATGAACAAAGTACCGGTAATCGATGAAATGAACAAACTATTGGTAATCGATGACAATGAACAAACTACAGGTAATCTATGATCATGTAGCTAAAGTGCTATGGCATGAACTGATGTGATGGTATTAGCTGATGTGGTGGTATTAGATGACATGATGGTATTAGCTGACATGATGGTATAAGCTGACGTGATGGTATTACCTGATGTAATGGTATTAGCTAACAAGATGGTATAAGCTGACATGATGGTATGACATGATGTAATGGTATTAGCTGACATGATGGTATAAGCTGTCGTGAAGGTATTAGCTAATGTGATGGTATAAGCTGACATGATGGTATGACATGATGTAATGGTATTAGCTGACATGATGGTATAAGCTGACGTGAAGGTATTAGCTAATGTGATGGTATAAGCTGACGTGATGGTATGACATGATGTAATGGTATTAGCTGACATGATGGTATAAGCTGACATGATGGTATGACATGATGGTATAATCTGGCATGATGGTATGACATGATGTAATGGTATTAGCTGACATGAAGTATAAGCTGACGTGATGGTATTAGCTAGTGTGATGGTATAAGCTGACATGATTGTATGACATGATGTAATGGTATTAGCTGACATGATGGTATAAGCTGACGTGATGGTATTATCTGACGTGATGGTATTAGCTGATGTGGTGGTATTAGCTGACATGATGGTGTTATCTGACGTGATGGTATTAGCTGATGTGATGGTATTAGCTGACATGATGGTATAAGCTGACGTGATGGTATTAGCTGATGCAATAGTGTTTGCTGAAACGATACTATTAGTTGATGTGTTCTCATTCTACCATGTATCGTTCCTAAAAATATTCCACCGACTCAATTAGAGAAACGTAAATTAATAAACGATCACATTACTACTTTTTTTTTATTTGTGTACTCCATCATTAGTTCTACGTCAAATTACAGGGTGAAACATATTACATCCGTGTGCCGGGGTTAATTACAGCCGCCCTATCCTACACTCTGATTGGTTGTTTTTTTTTTTACTTTATCTGGTTCAAATGAATTTTTTTTCAGAGTATTTAATTACTTTGTTGTACAGCTGCGGAACAAGTTGGATACAGTCTGTTCTTATAGCAGACATTTTATTAAGAGAATCAGCAATATTGTGTGTGTATGTGTGTGTGTGTGTGTGTTTGTATCTGTATGTGTGTGTTAGTATCTCTGTGTGTTGGAATATGTCTTTGTTTTAGCCTGTGTGTGTTTGTATATACATGTGTGTGTGTATTTGTGTACATGTGTTAATGTGTATACATGTGTGTATGTTTGTGCATGAGTGTTTGTACAGGTTGGTTTGTACTTGTGTGTTTGTGTAAACACCTGGCTTATTTATACCTGTCTTTCTGTTGGTACGTGTGTGTTTTTAGCTTGCCTACTCGTTTGTGTGATATCATCTGTTTGCGTACTTGCGGACTGATTTGAGTGTTTTGTACCCGTGTGTGTTTGTGCATGTATGCAGAGTAAGAAAGACGTCATCTAAATAGGTCAGCCTTGACCCCTCACCCGCCCCCCACACCGGGCTGTTTATTAATCTGGTCCACCACTCGTTTCAGGGTGAAGCCCATCACTGACCTCTGACATTATGATGTTTTCAATTTATTGGTATATTAGTTCATGTCGGTACTCCATCCGGCCACCCACCCACCCATCTTTCTGCCCATGGTCCGACCCGACGGTCCAGTTTACGAACCCAATGTGGGCCGCCCCTGGTAGTGACGTCGATGAAGGAAACATTGTGCCAGTGGCGAGTAGGTAGGGTTCAATGAGCCCCCCGAATTATAATAATTTGAGAGCGCCTCATAAAACTTTGTACAGGAGCCACATTACCATGAACGCAAACGGTGCACGGGTCGTGCGGGTCCGGACTCCGGACCCTACCAAAAATCAAGCCACTGGTATTCCACCCTACCAAAATTTTGGGGGCAAACATACCAATTTTCATCTTCCCTAATATTTTGGACCCTACCAACTTCAACATACTGTTTGCGCCCGTGCACATTATCCCATTATTTAAACTTAATATAAGCCGACCATTAGTGAATTGATATTTTGCTCTTCTCAAAACGCTTTAAAATATAGCTAATATTTTTTTGTTATCTCTCTTTACGGTGTAAACTTTGTACAATCAAAAGATCACTCACCCTAATAAGTATGAGCTAAAAATTCATTCAACATAAAATTAGACTCAGATTTCGTGGTTGGGCAGACAGAAAGGTACCGACTGGCAGACGTTTTGTGGACCCCTGTATTAATTAATTGATGTATGGTCGTCACAAAGTCTTTGATTAGTGTATATGTGTGTTTTCATGGACGAGGCGTGAGTGTTGCCGGTCATAACTCTTAGAGAAAGATGAATTGGTGTTTTTTAATGCTATACACAATTTATAGAGTGGCCCAAAATAACTTTTTGTCAAATTTTTTTTGGAGCATTTTGCTTATTGTGTTTCCTTTGACTTCAAAACAGCACAGAAAAAAATTTCATGAATATATGACTTTATTTAGTACTGCCTCATCGACACTGAAATTTTAAATCATTTTTGAATACATTTTGAATGCGAGTATATATATATAAAGCACACAGAAAATGCTAGAAGGTTCTGGAAAGTTTTAGAAAAATCTATACAATTCTAGAAGGTTCTAGAAGCTTCTAGAAAAACGTGGAAACTTGAGAAGGTTCTGTGAAATTCTAGAAAACTCTAGAAGTTTTGATTTTCATACAAATAACCAGCTTTACCAATTTCAATTTAGTTATAAAAATCAAGTGTTATAAGATCAAATGTCGCGGCTATATAAATATAATTCATTTAGTTATGACTACTAGGTCCAAAAGTGTTATTCATTTAACTGGCATAGAAGTTGACACAACTCCTGTTTATTGAGCTAGGTACTTCCCCTAAATGAGCCTACTGGTCAATGGTATGTTTACAAACACAGCCGTCAGGCAGTCAGTTGGTACTATTTTTTCATGACCTATTTCTTTGCTTGTATACTGACCAGTGGACATGCCAATGTTTATTGAGCTAGGTACTTCCCCTAATTGAATCTACTGGCCAATGGTATGTTTACAAACACAACCGTCTTCAATAAGACATTTGGGGGTAGTACAACTGGACCGGATGTACTGCTATTCAAGCGCTTTAAGACGTTTTGACTAAAATAAGATTTTAGTATATGCCACGATGTTCCACTGGAACAAAATCTCGAGCCATTAAAAGAAGTCATCACATTTTGTTCAAATATCCCCCAAATGAAAGGCAACTCAAGATATTTGCCAAGTGAAGATTACAAAGAACTTCTGACTCTGAATCTTATCTTCCTGGGAGGAATCCCCCCCCCTTTCCTTTGGGGTGAGTTTTCGTGTTCCAGGAGCTTATCACCATGCAAGGTGGATGTCTAAAATAATCTACATCATGAAGATTTATCTCTTCCGTCATCAGTTCAATCTGGTTTACATTAAAGCTTGGATTCAGTGTCCCATTATAGCAGACGCACCTCTGAATAATCTGGATTTCATTAAGCTTCTTATTGATTATATGAATGTTTCTCCCTTCATTTATCAGACTGCATTGAAAACGATGGGCCGACATCTATGGTACCTTAGTGCAGAACTCATTCCTCTGGTTCTCTTTTTGCAGCGTGTCTCAGTGGATGAGCAAAACAGCATTGCTGCTTGCTTGAGGCAATTGATGGAGAAATCTTCTGATGATCAGAAAGAAGAAAGGTGCATCCGCAGCACAAATGATCCTTCAGCACTTCATAATGTAACATTAAAGGATTATGTGACCTCGTCATCGCTGCTCTTCTTTAATGCTCTTCTGCTTCCCACAAATTGTCTCATGACCGATGCTTCAAATCGACAACAAACTCAATTCTTTCAGAAGGCAACATCAGTGGTCTCTTCCTTGAAAGTTGTCAATGACTGTGCCGAGCGGGGAAATGCACTGGCGTCATCATTCAACTCATCTCTCACCAAATCAGAGGAGGAAAAGCAGTACTTGCTCCATATTGTTGAACAGCATCGCAAACAGTTTCCAGATGAAAAAAAATCAACTGTGCTGAAGAGATCGCAAGTTGAAGACCTTCAGAACTCAGAAAGCACAGACTAAAAAACTTTTAAAGTGTATTTATGAATGGCGTACTTAGAACTACTCTGCAATACAGTCAGGCTAATGTGTCATGTAACTAGTATTATTTTACTGTTTAATTCCTACTGTGTAATATAATTGTTCTTTGTATCTAAAAAAAACAGCATTTTAAACCTTGCAAAATTTTCATTTAATGCAACTGCCGAATGCCATAAAACATGAGATAACAAGTGAACTAAGGCAGTATTTATAGGAGCCCAAATGGTGTGAAATTTGGTCTATACATGTTTTAAATCGCAGTGAACCAGAAAACTAAAATGCTCATGATAAAAATCAACTTTGTTTTTTTCCATTATAAAGTGAGCCACCCTAATACACATAGGCACGAACAGACATAAATGTATATGTGACGTGTAGAATTGCACTTCTCCCCCACCAACCCCAGTTCACCACAGAGTCAAGGTTCCAGCCGCCATGTTTGTGTAGATTCGTTTCGTCGACGTCGCCTTCCCCCCAATCGTTTCACTGACGATCTCCCCCCCCCCCAAACGTTTCGGTGACAGACATCGTCGTTTTCACCCCCCCCCCCCATAAACGTTGCACCAACGTATTCGCCCAACCTTATAAAAGACGCGAATAGTAGTAGTTGAGTTAGTAAGGTGCTCTGGGTTAGTAAGGTGCTGACAGACATATGAGTTAGACGTAGTTAGTTCGGTGTAGACAGTTCTAAGATTCTAAGAGTTAGTTGTAAACTTGTAGTGACATTTGTTTAAGTAGACATCATTAGACAAAGGACTTATATTGTATATACATATATATTCACCTATGTTTAGAAGCAATTAAAGTTAGATCTGTTGTGTTCATATACCAAGCCTTGGCGTTGATATATTTATTAGTTAGAAAAGTTAACGTTACATATTTGAAAACAATAACGTAACAGTATAAATAATGTATAGATTTGTATACATAATTAGGATAACAAAATATACGACATATATGTATATATAACTGAATGTTACATTTATTTAAACTTGAAGTCACTTTATCATGATTGATTGTGTTAACTAAATTCAATAAACACAGTACCTTAGTATTATCTATAAATATGACTATGGCCGGGTGTTTATAGTATTATAGTCAGGTAAATTTCCGTTCGTGTTTCCTCTGTGTATTTTTGTAAAGGGAATGTCATTAGTGTTATTGTGGGTGTAATTTCAAATATGTTTGTATATGTGTGGGGTATTTGTAGATTATATACATCAAGATAGATGGATGGATAGACAGATAAATAGATAGTCTAGTCAGCTCATCTGTGTGTATGTTTAGGGGCTGGGGGGTGGGGGAAGGGAGGTGTACGTAAATGGGCGTAGGTGTTTTAACAATGTGAGCGAAAGAGTTCTTTCATGTGCGTTTGTGTGTGTTATTAATGTGTATGTGTGCGTTTGTGTGTGTTATTAATGTGTATGTGTGCGTTTGTGTGTGTTATTAATGTGTATGTGTGCGTTTGTGTGTGTTATTAATGTGTATGTGTGCGTTTGTGTGTGTTATTAATGTGTATGTGTGCGTTGTGTGTGTACGTATGTAGCTTCTATAAGTTGACACAAAAATTCACTGTCAACAATATGCTCGTGTCAGTTCATTCCACTGGCCATATTTAGAGGATCAATAATGGCACTGTCGGAAACTGGGGGGAGGGGAATAGGACGGTGTCCAGGGAGCGCATAGAGAGAGAGAGAGAGAGAGAGAGAGAGTGAGAGAGAGAGAGAGAGAGAGAGAGAGAGAGAGAGAGAGAGAGAGAGGGGCTGCAGGGATGAGAGAAAAGGGAGAAGAGAATGATCAGAGATACTGATTTGATTGGACAGACCGGGGGGGATAAACAAAAATTGAGACAGATAGACAGATAAATAGACAGACAGATAGATAGAAGAAGAAATTGATAGACCAGAACGTGATCACTGCTACGGTGGGGGCTGAACCCAGGGAATACACTGCCATGTCTCGATCTACAGCCAAAACGTTCGCCAATGGAGGACTTGTCAGAACGTGAAAAAGGAAACTGGGGAGGATGAAAGGAAGGTGTGGGGATCGCTGGAAGGAGAGAGAGTATGATCAAAGAAGAAAATGGCTCTCAGTTGTTTCACATTCCTCACCCTCTCTGTTACTCCTCTCTCTCTCTATATATATATATATATATATCTGTCTTCCTCTTTCTCTTTCTCTCTCTCTCTCTCTCTCTCTCTATCTCTCTCTCTCTCTCTCTCTCTCTATCTCTCTCTCTCTCTCTCTCTCTCTCTCTACAAAGGACTAGAGTCAGCTACGAGACTCCGTTTGAGATGCGTTGCCATGACAACATGCTCCGGAGTCCCAATTAGTTTCCAGTAATTTTCTTTTCTTCATATTTCAGCGGCTGAGGGGTGGCGGTCGGATTTTATTTTTCCTTTCATGCTGACTAGCACTTGATGTGGGGGTGACGAGTGGATGGGTGGGGCTAAAACACTGCTGTGCACAAAAAGTCAGAAAATTAATATTTAAAGTTTCGTTTTTGTTTTTTTTTTAATTCAAGAAGAAAAACGGAGCTTTGAGCTGAGGTATACAACATGTGTAGCTGTGAGCTGGGGTATACAACAAATGTAGCTGTGAGCTGGGGTATACAACATCTGTAGCTATGAGCTGGGGTATACAACATCTGTAGCTGTGAGCTGGGGTATACAACATCTGTAGCTATGAGCTGGGGTATACAACATATGTAGCTGTGAGCTGGGGTATACAACATATGTAGCTGTGAGCTGGGGTATACAACATCTGTAGCTATGAGCTTGGGTATACAACATATGTAGCTATGAGCTGGGGTATACAACATATGTAGCTGTGAGCTGGGGTATACAACATCTGTAGCTATGAGCTGGGGTATATAACATCTGTAGCTGTGAGCTGGGGTATACAACATATGTAGCTGTGAGCTGGGGTATACAACATCTGTAGCTGTGAGCTGGGGTATACAACATCTGAAGCTGTGAGCTGGGTATACAAAATTTGAAGCTGTGAGCTGGGGTATACAACATATGCAGCTGTGAGCTGGGGTATACAACATCTGAAGAAGTGAACATCTATGGATGTCAGCTGGGTAAACAACATCTGGCGAGCTAGGTATACAGCATTTTGTGAGCCGGATATACAACATCTGGTATGCTGGGTATACAATATCTGGCAAGCCGGATATACAATATCTGGAGAGCTTGATGAACAACATCTGGTGAGCCAGATATACAACATCTGCGTCTATGCATGTTCATATGTGTGTGTGTGTGTGCATGTTGGGTTGGTACACTGTTAAGTATGGTAATGAGTAGCTCATGTTCACACCACTGACCTTCTCATATTTCTAACTGCCGTTTGTTGTTGTTTTGTTGTTGTTACTGTCGTCCACTGTGGTCAAACTAAAAGTGCGCAGGTTGGTTTTGGGGCGTACAGAGTGTAGAATTCATTTGTATGAATGTTGTCCAACGTTGTCACACCACAACAACATTCATTTATAATTACTACAACCAGTGCTCAATTTAAGATAAAAACCAGTGCCGGGGGTGAAAAAAAATGTCTGCAGAGCCGGGGATAAATGTCTATCATTTCATCCCCGGCTGGGATATATTAGCTAAAGCAGAGCCGGGGATGAAAGTTCTCAGTGACGGGGATATCCCCGGCATCCCCGGCGGTAAATCGAGCACTGACTAAAATGCTTTTCATTTTGAGCAAGCAAATCTCACAGACTAAATACTTTAAAGACAACTTGAGATTTGTGTGTAACGAATGTTATTAGAAGCTTAAAAAAATACGAGTATGCTTAAGTCTAAGTGTAAACAGAGGCGGAAATAAATGCGGCCGCAACGGACGAGCACCCGGGAAATGGACAAACGAAGGGCCACAGAAAGACCAAATTTATAAGAATTTTTTGGCCCTTTTTTATGTGAACCTTGTTTTAAGGGCCTAATATCTTTTCCCAGGATCTGGACCTTGAACGCCCTGGCTCCACTTCTGAATGTTAAGTAATCTTAAATCTAGATTGAATAAAGTCTTCCCAATGCATACAAGATCACTTAAAGACTTGCAAAACAATGAATATGTAAAAAATTAAACTTTTGTTTATTTTCTGTGTGGCCGATAGAAATCTGTGTCAATGGGCCAGAGGTCACAAAACTTGGAATAATTAATACAATTAGAATTTTCTAAGCGAAATAGTTTTCAATTAAATTGTCAGGATTTAGATATTTTTAATTTTAAAAACTGATTTTAGTCTTCCTTTAGTCCCCACTATTTTGGAGTGCCCTCCTTTAATCGCCACTATTTTGGAGTGCCCTCCTTTAATCCCCACTATTTTGGAGTGCCCTCCTTTAATCCCCACTATTTTGGAGTGCCCTCCTTTAATCCCCACTATTTTGGAGTGCCCTCCTTTAATCCCCACTATTTTGTAGTTCCCTCCTTTAATCACAACCATGCCACTGAATACATATGTAGGTGAGTAGACACACCCTGAGTGGAATGTATAACACAGCATGCAGATCAGGATTTTTATCAGAATTAGGTCAATACAATTACTATCATAAATAGTATAATGACCATATATAAACTAGTTTTTTTCTATTGTATACATTTTTTTGCTTATTATTATTTTTGTGTGTGTGTGTGTGGAAAATCTGAGTGAATCATTGTGGTTGTGGACAATGACGAGGTAAAATTATGTACAAAATGGCGTCAGGTGTTTGTTTTTTTTTTGTAAATAGCGAAAGAACGGAAAACTTTAAATAACAAAGTATACATAACGCAGCTCCGTTGTTTTGTATAGCGCCAATATGGCGTAATCTATCAGTCATATCACATAGTATGTCATAATGGTCCGTGTAAATATGCCATTAAATATCTGAGAATATTTGCCATTATCTCTCCTCCAATATATATATATATATATATATATATATATATATATATATATATATATATATATATATATACTAATTAAGTTAATTAGTCAACTGGAACTGTTAATGGTAAACTTTTCATTAATGTTTTAAGACACCGTATTAATCACGAAAAATAAAAGCGAGGCTAAGTCCAAATGATCTGCCTCAGATTAAACTCAATTAATTTCATATGCCCATTGTTTTTTTTTCGGAGGAGGACCGAGATGCATGAATAGTAATCGACATTTATGCCATTTAACTTAATTCCTGTAAGTAATATGATAAATTTCGATAAAACATTTTATTTTAAAATACCTCGCGGTTTAATTTTATTATTATTATCATTAATTATCTATTTATTTCACTGGTACCATAGCAAAAAGTCACTCAGAACAAATTAGTTTTATTCTAGACAATGAGATAAAAAGATTCAGGGGTTTCATCAAGCAACAAGCAGTCACCCTAATTGAATCATAAAATTGATGTCTGAGTGACCTCCTGTACAGAACCTGATTACCCTGGCTAGCCATTTTTATCCATTTATGATAAATAGACAGGAAGCAACATTCCAAAGGCTTTGACCATGAAACGCGTGAGGTATGAGGCTGCAAACGTCCAAAGGCTTTGACCATAAAACGCGTGAGGTATGAGGCTGCAAACGTCCAAAGGCTTTGACCATGAAACGCGTGAGGTATGAGGCTGCAAACGTCCAAAGGCTTTGACCATGAAACGCGTGAGGTATGAGGCTACTAACGGTGTGATGGTCTCCCAGTCTCCCAGTTGAGTAATAATGGTGTCCATAGTATTTTAGCCTTATTACTGCATATGTTCAGTTTAAAAAAAGGCCTTTCATTACTATGTGATTCTTTGGTTAAGTCTCTTGTTCGCTGTGCAGTTGATTTCTATTGGTAAACAATGGGTCTTTTCTTGAACACAGTGTCAGCCTTAGACCGATTTGACCCATCTCTCCAAATTGGGCCCAGCGCCTGGCAAGGGCCTCGCAATTTACATTTAGCATTAACAGTAATAGTTGCTATTGTAAAAAAAATAGAAGAGGGGCCTTGCAAGCATCCGTTAAATTGGGCCCCGCAATTCGTTATGCCGGCCCTGCTTGAATATATCAGTGTATGCTATACAAACCATTTTTAAGGGAGGAGCCATTCTGAATTCGGATTTACGACAGCACAACTCAATGTGATCAGATTATTTCATCTTATAATTAAGAGTAATTAAGGGGTGAATTATGCAGTATTAATTCCTTGGCCCTGTATTTATTTTATGTATGCATCCTCGTAGTGCCACCATGAACAACGCTTTACGGAAATAACTTAAAGATGGAAATATGAGAAAACAACTGAAGAAATGCCCCAAACCTCTACACCTTATTGTCATAGCTACACTTTAGTGTCACAGCAACACTTTAGTGTAACAGCTACACTTTAGGGTCACATCTACACTTCATGGTCAAAGCTACACTTTGAGCTCAAGTGTGTGTTTTTGCTTTTCGCAACTATTCATCTATCTTGAAATGAAAAAAAAAATAACAACACAAGCCACTGAACCATGTAGGATCACTCAGTCATTCTAGCAGAGTCAACATCAGATGCCAAATATCATAATTAAGTTTCATTGATTGAACGGTGTAGAGCTAACCGTTCAGCCCAGAATATAATAGCATCGCAACTGCATTCATCTGAATCGGACTATCATTTTTGTTTTCCCACACATACGAGACCATTCAGGAAACGCCAATTGTATTGGTTTTTTTTTTTTGTTGTTCTTCTCAATCGAATGAAGTTCATAGAACAGAACTTTGCAGCAAGTGATAGAACATAGTTCTAGACAAAGGAAAAAAAAAGAAATTTAAGAACAATATATCCTTGCGCCATCATTACAATGCATAAAAAACTCGAGCCAGTAGTAATCGATTCTCTGACATTGAATACACTAAAACATGCATCGATTTGTTATCGATTACAGAATCGTGAACACAATTCTGTGGTCATGTTGACCGGCTTTTTTTTCTGAGTTTAGTTTTATTGAGATAATTTCACCATTTTATCTGTCCTTCGCTTTTTCCCCCTTCTATACTCCACCACGACCCACACACATCCACAAACACAAACACTGTTACAATCATTTTCCTGGCATTTGTTCAACTATTCTACAAATATAATTCTCTCTCTCTCTCATTCTTTCTTTCTCTCTCTCTCCCTCTCACTCTTTCTTTCTTTCTCTCTCTCTTTCTTTCTCTCTCTCTTTCTTTCTCTCTCTCTTTCTCTCTCTCTTTCTTTCTCTCTAACTGTCTCTCTATTTTTTCTTTCTTTCTCTCTCTCTCTCTCTTTCTCTATTTATTTCTCTCTCTCTCTCTTTCTTTCATTCTCTCTCTCTTTCTCTCTCTCTCTCTCTTCCTCTCTCTCTCTCTCTTTCTCTCTCTCTTTCTCTCTCTCTCTCTCTTCCTCTCTCTCTCTCTCTCTTTCTTTCTCTTTACCTAAATCAAACAGGAAAATAATTTTAATTTAACTTGTTTAGCTTGAATTTTGTTTAATTTTGAATTTCCCCCCCCCCCCGCCCTTTAAATTGTAATCATTTTTTTTATTGTCGTTCATGATCTTACCGACATATATAAACATACGGAGTGAATAAACAGATAAAGGGTTAAACACCTTGGTATTGATTGGTTTCGACACACCGGAAGTCGGTTGCAAGCGGCGGAAACATAACTCGTGTCAAGTGTTTATCATTTAATTTACCGTTCGATCATTTTGAAATATCAAAAGTGTTATTGTTTATTTATTTATTTGATCACAAGTTGAAAGCAGTGGGTGAAAGAATCAACACAGGATCCAATCATTTAAATATATGAAATCAAATGGACATGTGAGTATGAAGGCAGTCATTTCTGATTTAAACTTACATTCAATTTGTGTTTTTTACTTTGTTTTTCAAATGAATGTGTGTATGCAGCTGTTGCAGTATAAAATTTGCAATAAATATTTAACCGCATAACTAAAAGTAAATAAAGTAAGAATCCTATTAGACTAATAACTGTTCAGGTCCATTAAATCTATATCACAAGTTATCCACACATCACCCTAACCCTAACCCATAACACTCACCCTAACCCATTTTAAAAAGACATTGACAACCCCCGCCCTGTCCTTTATAACGGTTTTTTTTTATGGACTGACCTCTCCCCCCCCCACCCCACCCCACCCCCACCCTCGTGTGTTATAGTTAGTCAGTCACGGTCCCTTGGCTACTGGTGCAGCCGTCGAAACATTGCTAGCTGGGGTAATCGTTTTGAGTTCATGCCCTAACCCTAACCCATACATTTGGATGCAGGGATCGGCAGAAGAGATCTGCCACAATGCACTTAGCACGCGTGCACGGACAGGCACAGTAACACGAATACAGAGAATCACAACAGGGCAGGGGAAGGGAGTGGTAGGCCTTAAATGTCCCCCCACCTCTCCCCCCCCCCCCCCACTTTCGAAAAATCGGGTGTATACAAAGACCTAAGACTTAATCTGATGGAGATTATCAGAGTTGAGTAAGGCGTTAGGATAAGCTTGCCCGGCTAACAAAAAAAAAAAAAGCACACATACGTAAAAAATAACACACGGCCCGAAAACAGCACATACATTAAGATACATACAATACACGCGCAGAAATACAGGACACACATACACATACAACACACACACACATACAACACAAGACACACTAACACAAACACACATACAAATGAACTTGTTCTAAATGTAATCCGCCAGTGATGTAACAGGTGGTCTGTCGGAGTGGGTGGGAGGGGAGCTTTTCTTGTGACCTTTTGTTTGTTTACATTTTGTCAACCGACATTCAGAAGTGGGTCAACGTTCAGTTCAGGGCAACAAAGAGACTTATTGTAGTACTAGGGGTAAGGGTGGGACGGGGTGGTCTCTCTCTCTCTCTCTCTCTCTCTCTCTCTCTCTCTCTCTCTCTACCCAATAGTTCATTGGAAAGGGTCAACAGTAAAGTTCATTTGAAAAAGATTATAGAAATGGGGGATAATAGTGGACATTGGGGACAATTGGGGGGGGACTATGGTGGACAATGGCGGACGATGGGGGGACAATAGTGGACAATAGTGGACAGTGGTGGAAAATGGTGGACGACTGGGGACGATGGGGAAAATGGGGCAAAATTATGGACAATGGTGAACAATGGTGAACAATGGGGACATTGGGGGGGGGGGGTGTGTGACCGTAACTGAAACCTCCCTCGTTTAAGACGTACAATATCGCCACTTCCTGAGAGAAGGAAGAGGTGGGGTGGGGGGGGGCCTATTCAGAGTCAAACAGATGTTTGTGGGCCTTAGTCAAATGTACGTATCCCTTGAGATATAGAACAAATTCAATCCCAGCACATACTTACAAGAAATGTTTCCGGAACGTCGATCGATGTTAAGGAAATAATAAAAATTAATTTAACCACTCGTGCACTATGTCTCATGCATCAATCAGTGTTTTTTTTTCCCAAATGTTTTTTTTTCCCCGGACTCCATCGGGAATTCACCGAAAAAAACCCGAAACTGAATTTTTGTGCGGAATGGTCCCTGCCTCGGGCTTTAGTTGTGGCCTGAGCGTTCTCAAAAATGCCGTAAGAAAAAGTGGTGAAAATGCCGCCCCTTTTTCTGGTGGGAAAAAAAAAGTGCCATCCGTGGCAGAAAGCCCCCCCCCCCGCCGAGGCCCCTACATATTTACGCCCCCAGGGCCTCTCTGAGAGCCTCGGAGGCCTTTTTTATTTGCCTTATCTTATGAACGGCTCAGACACAAATTTACAGCTCCAAATATTTTTTGAAATCGCTTTAATACACTATTCAAATGCTAATATTTCATTGGTTTAATAACATTTCTGATGTACTGTTTGTAAATCACAACACTACATAGCCCAAAGTTATCAACTGAGAAGTGTACTTTGTCAGGCTCAACAATCAAGTTTTTATTTTTCTTCTTCTCAATGATATTTTCAAAATCAACTTTCATTTTAAAAGCCCCAAATTTCAGTTTACTGGTAGGAAATGTACCCAACTTATATTTTCTTTAGGGAAATAAATGAATTTTATTGACGTTAGTTCAAGAAAGCGTTGTATTTAAAATATTTTTTTTTCTCTGAAAACCTGCAAGTCAGGATTGTGTTATTAGAAGGAATTTTGGGATGTAGTGTAGTATTGTGTCAGTCTGTCCTGGAATAGTGACGTTTAGAATGTTTAATTTAAAAAAAAAAACATGCTTTAATATTTAGCCCCAATAAATAGGGATGAATAGAATTCTTGTGTACATCAAACTAAATGGTTTCATTAGCTCATTCCAGAAAAATGAAGATAATAATAGTTGTCCCCCTTTAAACTAGTCTATGGTCATCTAGAATATTTTTTAGCCAAAATTATTTTATATTCGCAGCCCCATGTCATCTGACCTGGAGTATGTCATATGCAGCTAAAATATGTCATCACTAGAAACTGCAGAATGTCAGCTGTAATCCGTATGATGTCAAATGCAGCTTTAGGCTTTCTGCCAGATAGGTCTAGCCCGCGTGAAATTAGTAGAAAACGCATGCGCGCACACACAAACATACACACACATACGCTGATGACCAAACTACACATATCTCAAGCACTTGTAAACACTTGCTGAACACATAAGCATACATTCAAGAAGTAACACACGAACTCAAGCGTTTGCATTCTTTCTCCACACAATCACGTTCATTCACCGACTTTCTACAACAATATTCGTTCATTATAGAAGAATTCTGTAGACGAACATTGTGTGATGATTCAGCATATCTATAGGAGACGGGTGGTCGTGCGGTGTAGATCGCTCGACTGTCGCCCAGAGGGGTCCTGGGTTCGAACCCCAGTAAGAACCTTGGGATTTTTTCAGGTCCTGGTGAAAGTCCTCAAGTCCACCCAGCTTTATCTGGATATTTGACTTTAAGTTAGGGAAGTAAAGGCGGCTGGAGGTTGTGCTAACCCCACTATCCCTTTGTATGATGAGGTTTCTACACCAATGTGCTCTTTGGGGCTTAAGGGAACTTTTAAAATAAAAACATCTTCACTTATATAATTTACACCTATCTAAACCTGGAATTTCGGTCAAAGATGGCATTGGTTGACGACGAGTCGCTGATGGCAAAAATAAAATGTCTTTCATTATGTCACCTCCATTTATTTCAGTCATGGGTTAATTACGAATGGACCATTTGTTCTATTAAAGCATCTTCATGTGCAAACTATTTATTTTACTAATTTTATATTACTTTGAAGCAACTATAAATGAGACTAAATTAATTGAAATAAATTAAATCACAGTATAAACGTTTTAGTGTATTTTAGCTCCACTTATTTCACAATTTGACGGAGGCATGGTTGAGTGGTGTACAGCGCTCTTCTATCGTCGATCTGAGAGCCCTGTGCTCGAACCTTGGTTAGAACCAAGGGAAATTGTACAGGTCCTGATAAAAGTTTGTTAAGTCCCTTGGGTCCACCCAGCTTTAAATGGGTCACCTGACTTTTGTTGGGGGAGTAAAAACGGCCGAGCGGTGTGGCTTGTGGTGACCCCACAATCCCTTCACATGGCGAGGTTAATGAAACAGATGAATTCTACACGTCATCTGCCCCGATGACCTTTTAGGGGAAATAACATTTTTTGTTTGTTTTTACATCATATGTTTAAGAGGGAAGATGTAATCGATCATTTTTATTCTACCTGCGAGATAACGGTCGTTTTTTTTTTTTGTGTATTTACTATTGATGACTTAATGAACCAAGGCTCTACTGTAAAACAATTTTAGTTTAAAACTGGCTGGAAATTATTATCTTTTTTTTATGAAATAATTAAAATTAGTTTCTAGTATTGAAAATTAAAACTCACATAAAAGGTGGCACTCAGCGACAGCTGGAGAACTTCATTTCAATATTACATTCAAGTTTTTGGACCGTCACTTTACACTTCACTCATCACAGCCATATTTTAACTATCTGTTGTGGCCTCACTAAATGGCCGGGACAGCTTGTAAATTTTTTTTTTACATCTGCTCACAGATCTGCGCACAATTTAAATATATCCTTTTTAGTTTTGTTTCGGTTTTTTATTATACTTATTTTTATTCTACTCTAAATCCATTATTTGTATTTTTTTGGATGGCATGTTATTCTCAAACAAAACAAAATACACCCGTATGCGCGACAGTTGCTGAGTGTCTGAAGCCAACAAGTTAAGGGTTAACTAAGCTAAAAAGTGTTAAAACGAAGCTAATAGGTGGTTTTACATTACCGCGCCACCTGTTGTCTGAACTTGTTATGTGTTATGTGTTATGTGTTATGCATCCGTTTAGAATGTGAGGCCGGCTGTTATTTTATAATGTCAAACTGTGGCGTGAACGAGGGAGAAAGAGGAAGAGGGAGGGAACAGAAATAACAATAAATGAAACATGGCGATTTAACATTTTGTAGTATATTAGGGTGTTTTGTAGAGTCGACTGTCCTGCTGTATTAACGGGCCTGGTTTAAAGTTATATCCGGCTTAGTTTAAAGTTATATCCGGCCTAGTTTAAAGTTATATCCGGCCTAGTTTAAAGTTATATCCGGCCTAGATTAAAGTTATATCTGGGCTAATTAAAAGCTATATCCGGCCTAGTTTAAAATTATATCCGGCCTAGTTTAAAGTTATGATCCATTAGGTCATAGTGATGTTAGGTAATAAAACTGATGGGGGTGTTGTTTTTTTTTAAATAGTGTGGTAGGAAGTTAGTGTTTATAGAGTTCTGGCCTTTCCCGGTTTAATGTATCCGGCATGACCTCCCACCGTGTTACACAGTCAAGGGTCTGTTGTAATAATAATAATCTTAAAATGTTACGTGTTTTTTTTTTTATTATTATAAATAAAAATCTCTTCTATTTATAAAACTTTTCTGCTAACATACCTTGGCTATGCCCGGGAGACCCCATCTCTAGTAGAGTTCTACACCCTTGGGTGATTCCGTTGAATGTGATGCTCTCTGAGTACTTCTGAACGTCAGCATCGTGGCCTCCCCGCCCTCCCCCGCCCCCCCCCCCCATGATACGGCTACATAGACACTACCAGCTGTCTGGCACGTGGGTGGGGCAACGTGGGAATATGTCGCCAGCATCAGGAACTGACGAGTTTTTAAAAAGAGGGGGCGTACAGTAGCCGTCTTTCAGGGTTGAGGGGGTGAACAGTAGCGGCCTCTAATGGGGGTGAGGGATGAACAATGTGTTTGTGAAGTCCCTGCAAGGATGAGATGAAATCTCTTAGATCCTATAAACCACTAATGGGACGGTTTTTATGGTGCCTTTCTTTCATCCCCTACCATAGCCGATAGTGCAATGGCCATGGAGGCACCACGGGAGATATATCGGGAACTTGAGCCCAAGACCTGATAAATTTCCTTGGTCCTCACCGGAGATCAAAACAGGTAACTTCAGGTCAACAATCGAGCTCGTTACCGCACGACCATCCGTCCCTTAAGGTGTGTACAGTGGCGGCATTTAAGAGGGTGAGGGGTGAACAGTGGCGGTATTTTAGAGGGTGAGGGGTGAACAGTGGCGGTATTTTAGAGGGTGAGGGGTGAACAGTGGCGGTATTTTAGAGGGTGAGAGGTGAACAGTGGCGGTATTTAAGAGGTAGAGGGGTGAACAGTGGCGGTATTTTAGAGGGTGAGGTGTGAACAGTGGCGGTATTTAAGAGGGTGAGGGGTGAACAGTGGCGGTATTTTAGAGGGTGAGGGGTGAACAGTGGCGGTATTTTAGAGGGTGAGGTGTGAACAGTGGCGGTATTTTAGAGGGTGAGGTGTGAACAGTGGCGGTATTTTAGAGGGTGAGGGGTGAACAGTGGCGGTATTTTAGAGGGTGAGGGGTGAACAGTGGCGGTATTTAAGAGGGTGAGGGGTGAACAGCGGCGGCATTTAAGAGGGTGAGGGGTGAACAGCGGCGGCATTTCAGGGCAGCAACTATAGCGACGGCCCTAGTCCCTGTATCTAACAGGAGACCCAAGATATGAGATACTTGTGACGCGGATTATGGCCGACATTTCGGTTCTCGGCCCCAGCCAATGATACTTGCCCCAAGGCCCCACGTACTGTTAAAGCTTTTGGGGGAGGTAGTGGGCATCTAGCTTTGAGTGACTAAACAGATTTATATTTAGCACAATTCACACTTAAGACACATCATAACAGTTCTATTCACTAGACACTAGCATGACCATATTCAGCGTGTGCAAAACTAACGGTGAATATGTTTCCTATGTATGTATCATTTCTACTAATCTAATTCTAATTTTCTTTTAACTTTTTAACAAAATGCCAACCATGATGTAAAATAGGCCTAACTCCACTCTATATCTTAATGATCCCTATAATTATTGGGTAGAATAAAAAAAATGTATTGAATTGAGCCGTAATGTGCTTGACGCCGAGAATGGCCAATCACTTCCTCCCGATCTCCGGTAGTTGCCGATCTGTCTTAATGATAGGCGGGAAACCAAATGTACCGCCATACGTGGCGCCGTTGTCTGTTTGATCGGTGTCATTCGTCACTGGCCTATACAACATCGCAGTGTTTACTGTTTAAACCTTTGTTTTTGTCATCTATCATTTAAAAAAAAAAGAATGCGTGCATTATCTTTTTTTCAATGGTGCGCATTAACTATCAGTGTTGTTTCATGACTTTGAATGTTATCGAACGGCATTTTTTTTTGGTTATCGATATGATCAACCACATGCCTTTAAAAGGAATGGACATAACAATGTTATCGGACGTTAACTGATGTCCAGACACTCCATGGAGCGATGAATAATGCACGCTTGATGTGTTGATATGACCCTAGATGTGCAGGTCATAAGTGTCAACATGACCTTAGCTTGCCATGTGTTGTACTCGCACTGTGTTGTTGTAAGTTATCTTTTCCGTTATCTGAAGGTGTTGATTCAATTTTTTTTTTTGCTCATGCAAGGTATGCCAGGGCGGCAGCCATACAATCACTGGGGGGTCACTGACAGGCCATAGCGTCAGGCGGCCCGCCTTTTGGCAGGTATATAAATATATGCAAAATAAATTTCGAAAGCAACCATCTTGCCCTAAGGTTTTATAACTCCTGACAAATGTATGGTTTGCCCGCCTCCTCGCGGTGACCTCCTAAGTGCGGTAAAATTTATTTGAATAAACACCAACTAGCTGGCGTAGAAAACATATGCGCCATAATCAGCTTTTTGGAAAGGCACATTTTCTATAAGAGTATTTGTTTAAGAATGTTTTGTTGTTCTATTGTTGTTCTATTGTTGTTCAATTGTTGTTCTATTGCTGTTATACTGTTATTATGCTTTGTTGTATTGTTATTATATTGTTTTTATATGGTTGTTATAATACATTGTAATTTTGTTGTAAGATCTCTTCATTCACACATTAACAAACCAGCGACATGGACATACTTATCATTGATATATAAGACATACTTTGATAATTATTGTTGATCTCGTATCTCGGAAATGAATGGTTTGGTTGGGGAAGCAAATAGAGTAGTCAGATGGACA
>JAGDYQ010000011.1:11167554-11179867 GCA_021962125.1 Bulinus truncatus
TTCCTATTTATGTCCCTTTGCTTACACGCTTCTTACACAAAAATTAAATAATTTTGTACTTGATGAAGTGTGTGATCAGAGGGGCCCCCAGTTATTGGAAGGCCCAAGACAACGGTACTCACAAAGGGGCGCCAAATGGTATATTTTGCATTCAATATTATATGGTTTCCGGAATGGGGCGCTGCGGAAGTGTGCGGGCGTGAGTTCGCTCGCTACGCCACTGCAGCTCAAAGAAGTGCTGGCTAGGGATAGGGATGATTTTTAATTTTCTGGAAATAATCTGCTTGGTTTTGGTGGTCGTGCGAGAAAGCGCTGACTGTTGACTGAGGGTCCTAGGTTCGATCTCCACTATCTCAGGTAAAAAGGTGAAAGTTCCCTCCCATGGCCGGCACTATCGGTTATGGTGGGGGGATGAGAGAAATTACCCATGACGGTCCATTAGTGGTTTTATAGGATGTACATGATAAACATCTCATTCTTACAGGGACTACGCAGATATCTATCAGCATCACCGTAGTACCTACTAAGGTAACAGTGGCGTATCGGGCTTAACTCGCGCCCGGGGCACAAAAACTTTTAATGCTGCCCCCCATTTAAAACCATTACATGGTATATATAAAATATACCATTTAGCACCCGTGTCAGTAGCGTCCCCACCCCCACCCCCAACTTTGTCCCTCCCCCTCCTCGACGCCACTGCTAGGTAGGTGGACTCCACACTAAAATTACGGTACATTTCTATTAGGAAAATCATACTAAGACTTTCGGGTACCAACTGATGATGCCTACTGGTGATACCTGCAGGTAGTACCTACTAATGATGCCTACTTATAATACCTACTAATGATGCCTACTGATATTCCCGAGTGTTAATGCCTATTGATGATGCCTACTGATAGTTCCGAGTGTTAATGCCTATTGATGATGCCTACTGATATTTTCGAGTGTTAATGCCTGTTGATGATGCCTACTGATAGTTCCGAGTGTTAATGCCTATTGATGATGCCTACTGATAGTTTCGAGTGTTAATGCCTACTGATACTTCCGAGTGTTAATGCCTATTGATAATGCCTACTGATATTTTCGAGTGTTAATGCCTGTTGATGATGCCTACTGATAGTTCCGAGTGTTAATGCCTATTGATGATGCCTACTGATAGTTCCGAGTGTTAATGTCTACTGATAGTTCAAGTGTTAATGCCTATTGATGATGCCTACTGATATTTTCGAGTGTTAATGCCTGTTGATGATGCCTACTGATAGTTCCGAGTGTTAATGCCTATTGATGATGCCTACTGATAGTTCCGAGTGTTAATGCCTACTGATAGTTCCGAGTGTTAATGCCTATTGATGATGCCTACTGATATTTTCGAGTGTTAATGCCTGTTGATGATGCCTACTGATAGTTCCGAGTGTTAATGCCTATTGATGATGCCTACTGATAGTTCCGAGTGTTAATGAATACTGATAGTTCCGAGTGTTAATGCCTATTGATGATGCCTACTGATATTTTCGAGTGTTAATGCCTATTGATGATGCCTACTGATAGTTCCGAGTGTTAATGCCTATTGATGATGCCTACTGATATTTTCGAGTGTTATTGCCTATTGATGATGCCTACTGGTAGTTTCGGCAGTGTTAATACCCTACTGATAGTCCCGAGTGTTAATGCCTATTGATGATGCCTACTGATATTTTCGAGTGTTAATGCCTATTGATGATGCCTACTGATAGTTCCGAGTGTTAATGCCTATTGATGATGCCTACTGATAGTAACGAGTGTTAATGCCTACTGATAGTTCCGAGTGTTAATGCCTATTGATGATGCCTACTGATAGTTCCGAGTGTTAATGCCTACTGATAGTTCCGAGCGTTAATGCCTACTGATGATGCCTACTGATAGTTCTGATTGTTAATGCCTACTGGTGACGCCTACTGATAACATTATCGGTATTGAAGCAGGCCTAGAACACAAAGTGCCGGACAGTCCAAGCTGAAGTCCATTAAAAAAAAAACAAATAGCAACTCTTTTGAACTGTAAATTGTTCTTTTGTTGTTTTAGTCATAGTTTACTATGTAACCGTCCCGTTGCCATGGTTTCAAAATAAAAGAGATCCGTCAATGGTCTACACATACCGCACACACATAACACACACATAGCACGTACATGGCACACACACATCACACACACACAGAGCACGTACATGGCACACACACAAAGCACACAGGAAGGGTTTTCTGATACATTAACATACGAATGTATAGTAGACAGTGATTTCTTTAGTATTATAGAAGATTCTCCACATGCCTGTGTTGAAGTCAGTTGTAATATAGAAAAAAAAACATGAAAGTCTTGATAATACTGTTGTACGATTTAATACATTTAGTTACATCTTGAAACACATGTTGTTATTATATACTTCCGTGTGATCAGTTTGTGTATAGGTCAGTATAGGACAAAACACAATTCATTGATTTAAAAAAACCAAAACTACATGGTTAATGTGCAAGTAGAGGGTGGAACGAATATGAGAGTAGCGTTATCAACAGAACAGTAGATTGGTATCGATCCTGCCCTTGTGTTGATTGCAGGTAATCGCTTTCATTAGTTGTCTGGCGAGATCGATTATCATATCCTTTCGACAAACGCAATTCTCAATTCTCTCAATGTTTTGCGTCTTTTTTTTTCCTATACGATATTCGACATGGATCATTCTGGAAACAAATTATTTGCCGTGTGTTGTCTAATGGTGTCACTGAATGTTGAGGTCATGTTGACATCATCGGAGCCAGTCTTTGGTCAGTATGTTTAATTACATTCAGTATGTTTTTTTTCTCTTTTCATTTACACACACACACACATACACACACACATATATATATATATATATATATATAGATATATATTATATATATAACGTGATTCGATTTTTATAATAATTACTCCAACGTCTGTTTTATGTTGATTTTTTTATGCAAATTTAATGTTATGGAATTTAAGGTGTAAATTTAAAAAAAAAATTATTTCAATAATTTTTGAAAGATCATTTTAAGACAATGACATAAATTCAAGAAACACAAAGTTTTACTGTACCAAAATAATTGCGTGACTGAGGAAAGAGAACTTAACTTCAGGTATAAAAGTTCATGAGTTATCTTTCCACTTCCTAGGCGCGAAATATTATCAACACAGACGATTCATTTTGATATGATTCTTAGGTTCGCATTGTTTTGAATTTAAAGTATAATGGCTATATATAATTATATTTCAAGATTTTATATGAAATTACGAAGAAACCGGTTTTCAAAAAAAAAAAAAATTACCTTTTTAATGTTTAAATTTGTTTTTTGCGAATTTTTTTGAAAATATGCTAATCGCGAAAATTTTGGAACGTAGAATTTTGTTTTATTTTTACAAAGGAAAATATTGACTATTTAATGCGACTTTTTAGTGCGATTTTTTTTTACTGCGACTTTTAAAATACGACATACTTTGTAACTTATCCTCAAATGACCTAGCAGTATATAAAATATAGATGTACAATTAACATATTGTCCATTTTATCAGTTGAAAGATGAAGAACACAAGCGTTCATTTTTTTTTATTCTGCTTCTTTGTTGGCAACTATTAGCGTCATACAACAGTTGGCAGTATCACATAAACAAACATGAAATACAAATAGGTATATGTTTGTATACACTGTTATTACATTTTGAAAAATCCCATAGTGGTGGTCATCAGTGACGTCATCGCGACCAACAATCAAAACATCGTCCCAATACTGAAGGAAATCACCAGCCACAAACGTCCCAGACGTCTCCAGTTTGTGACAGTTGTGTTCAAAAATGACACAGAGGCCGTGGACACAGGTCTGTAGGCAATGGACACGCCATTTTGTGTTAGTGTACAGCTCTTTAAATGAAAAGATTATTACCTTTATCTATCTATCTATCTATCTATCTATCTATCTATCTATCTATCTATCTATCTATCTATCTATCTATCTATCTATCTATCTATCTATCTATCTATCTATCTATCTATCTATCTATCTATCTATCTATCTATCTATCTATCTATCTATCTATCTACTATCTACTATCTATATATCTATCTATACGTCAGTCAGTCTGTCTATCAATCAGGTTATCATTATAACTGTCTATATAATAGTCTCTTTCTATCAGTAAGTCTTTGTGTCTGTCTATCTACCTATCTATTTTAACTAACCATCTATCTATCTATCTATCTATCTATCTATCTATCTATCTATCTATCTATCTATCTATCTATCTATCTATCTATCTATCTATTTATCTATCTATCTATCTATCTATCTATCTATCTATCTATTTATCTCTCTCTCTATCTCCATATATATGTGCTCATTTTAGTATGTCGTATGTGACCTCATTAAGATCTCCCCTCCCCCAACTACAGCAGTTTTTTATTTATTCTCTGACCTACATCTAGTGTGCAGTTTAATCTCGTCCGGAGCTGCTGGACTTATTGACCTGTCCTCACCAAAATTATCTCCCTTGCTGCTGGCCCTAAGTAAAGATCTGGGCGTGGCGTACATCTCAATGGTGGACAGCTCCTACTACTATTACTACCACTTTATGAGTGATAGGTTTGTGAAACAATTGTAGTTGTCGTTTGTTTTGTTTTGTTTGTTTGTTTTTGGTATCAAGGCTTTTTGTTTATACTTTACTATTTGTCTGCATGTGTGTGTGTGTGTGTGTGATTACTATCGTGTCACCTTAACTTTTGACCTGACAACACTAACATTTGTCCAACGTGCAAATATCAAATGACAATACATTACATTTTTTTAAATAATTTCCATAAATTAACTCCTGTTGAATTATGAAGTTAATTACTTTTTAATAAGTTATGTTTATAATGGGACAAATAACGTCCAAATAAATATGGAAGCACTTTGCCAGTGCATAATTGTGCAGAAAAAGTGAGATCATTTTTGTTAGTCGTATTAAGACTTACAAATTTTGATTAAAATGTGAAACATATGACAGCAAGCTTAATTATTTTAAAACTAAAATGTACTAAGTAAAAAGATATTTGAAAAATCTTTTTTTTTTTAAACGCATTGATGAAAATGCACTAATAATAAGAATAACTTCCTTAGATCATACAAAGTAAATACATTAAATTACAGTAAAATATTCTGGACTTAGTTGGCTGTGTCTTTCATTTCATTTCTAGCTTGAATACATTTTACTGGACTTAATATACTGAGCGTTATATATATATTTACATCAATTGTGTAAATAGCGAAAAAAAAATAACATCTATATAGACAGCTAGATGGGTACCCAAGCTCATAAAATTTGTATAAATGTGTATTGTTATTTTTTTGTGTTATAAATAATAACGAAAGATTTATAAATCACAATGGAAACTTTTGGATATGACGGCCATTGATGGAACGGTATCTAGTAACTAGGTCAGAAATAATGCTAAATTTGGCCTGCGGGCCATGTACGGGCTATGTTCGGGCCATGTACGGGCCATGTTCTGGCCATGTACGGGCCATGTACGGCCTTTTTTGGCTCTTGATAAAAGAAAAACAAAATCCTTGAATGTGTTCAGGACAAGTGAGACAACAATGCGAGGGGGGAGAGAGGGGGGGAAGACAGCGTGAAGAACCAGTTGAGGACCTCATTAGATAGGATTGTTTTCTAAACACAATCACTACATTCATAGAATGTACAACGCAGTATCAGGGCCGATAGGATTGTTTTATAAACACAATCACTACATTCATAGAATGTACAACGCAGTATCAGGGCCGATAGGATTGTTTTATAAACACAATCACTACATTCATAGAATGTACAACGCAGTATCAGGGCCGATAGGATTGTTTTCTAAACACAATCACTACATTCATAGAATGTACAACGCAGTATCAGGGCCGATAGGGTTGTTTTCTAAACACAATCACTACATTCATAGAATGTACAACGCAGTATCAGGGCCGATAGGGTTGTTTTCTAAACACAATCACTACATTCATAGAATGTACAACGCAGTATCAGGGCCGATAGGGTTGTTTTCTAAACACAATCACTACATTCATAGAATGTACAACGCAGTATCAGGGCCGATAGGATTGTTTTCTAAACACAATCACTACATTCATAGAATGTACAACGCAGTATCAGGGCCGATAGGGTTGTTTTCTAAACACAATCACTACATTCATAGAATGTACAACGCAGAATCAGGGCCGATAGGATTGTTTTATAAACACAATCACTACATTCATAGAATGTACAACGCAGTATCAGGGCCGATAGGATTGTTTTCTAAACACAATCACTACATTCATAGAATGTACAACGCAGTATCAGGGCCGATAGGATTGTTTTATAAACACAATCACTACATTCATAGAAAGTACAACGCAGTATCAGGGCCGATAGGGTTGTTTTCTAAACACAATCACTACATTCATAGAATGTACAACGCAGTATCAGGGCCGATAGGGTTGTTTTCTAAACACAATCACTACATTCATAGAATGTACAACGCAGTATCAGGGCCGATAGGGTTGTTTTCTAAACACAATCACTACATTCATAGAATGTACAACGCAGTATCAGGGCCGATAGGATTGTTTTCTAAACACAATCACTACATTCATAGAATGTACAACGCAGTATCAGGGCCGATAGGGTTGTTTTCTAAACACAATCACTACATTCATAGAATGTACAACGCAGTATCAGGGCCGATAGGGTTGTTTTCTAAACACAATCACTACATTCATAGGAATGTACAACGCAGTATCAGGGCCGATAGGGTTGTTTTCTAAACACAATCACTACATTCATAGAATGTACAACGCAGTATCAGGGCCGATAGGATTGTTTTCTAAACACAATCACTACATTCATAAAATGTACAACGCAGTATCAGGGCCGATAGGATTGTTTTCTAAACACAATCACTACATTCATAGAATGTACAACGCAGTATCAGGGCCGATAGGATTGTTTTCTAAACACAATCACTACATTCATAGAAAGTACAACGCAGTATCAGGGCCGATAGGATTGTTTTCTAAACACAATCACTACATTCATAGAATGTACAACGCAGTATCAGGGCCGATAGGATTGTTTTCTAAACACAATCACTACATTCATAGAATGTACAACGCAGTGTCAGGGTTGATAGGATTGTTTTCTAAACACAATCACTACATTCATAGAATGTACAAAAGCAGTATCAGGAGCCAGATAGGATTGTTTTCTAAACACAATCACTACATTCATAGAATGTACAACGCAGTATCAGGGCCGATAGGATTGTTTTCTAAACTTACAATCACTACATTCATAGAATGTACAACGCAGTATCAGGGCCGATAGGATTGTTTTCTAAACACAATCACTACATTCATAGAATGTACAACGCAGTATCAGGGCCGATAGGATTGTTTTCTAAACACAATCACTACATTCATAGAATGTACAACGCAGTATCAGGGCCGATAGGATTGTTTTCTAAACACAATCACTACATTCATAGAATGTACAACGCAGTATCAGGGCCCATAGGATTGTTTCTAAACACAATCACTACATTCATAGAAGTGACAACGCTGTATCAGGGCCGATAGGATTGTTTTCCCTAAACACAATCACTACATTCATAGAATGTACAACGCAGTATCAGGGCCGATAGGATTGTTTTCTAACCACAATCACTACATTCATAGGAATGTACAACGCGTATCTGTAACGATAGGATTGTTTTCTAGAACACAATCACTACATTCATAGAAATGCTTTACCACGCAGTATCCAGGGCCGATAGGGGATTGTTTTCTAAGCACAATCACTACATTCATAGAATGTACAACGCAGTATCAGGGCCGATAGGATTGTTTTCTAAACACAATCACTACATTCATAGAATGTACAACGCAGTATCAGGGCCCATAGGATTGTTTTCTAAACACAATCACTACATTCATAGAATGTACAACGCAGTATCAGGGCCGATAGGATTGTTTCCTACTACTTACAATCACTACATTCAGCAGAATGTACAACGCAGTATCAGGGCCGATAGGATTGTTTTCTAAACACAATCACTACATTCATAGAATGTACAACGCAGTATCAGGGCCGATAGGATTGTTTTCTAAACACAATCACTACATTCATAGAATGTGCAACGCAGTATCAGGGCCGATAGGATTGTTTTCTTAACACAATCACTACATTCATAGAATGTGCAACGCAGTATCAGGGCCCATAGGATTGTTTTCTTAACACAATCACCACATTCATAGAGATGCAACGCAGTATCAGGGCCCCATAGGATTGTTTTCTAAACACAATCACTACATTCATAGAATGTGCAACGCAGTATCCAGGGCCCATAGGATTGTTTTCTTAAACACAATCACTACATTCATAGAATGTGCAACGCAGTATCAGGGCCCATAGGATTGTTTTCTAAACACAATCACTACATTCATAGAATGTGCAACGCAGTATCAGGGCCCATAGGATTGTTTTCTAAACACAATCACTACATTCATAGAATGTGCAACGCAGTATCAGGGCCCATAGGATTGTTTCTAAACACAATCACTACATTCATAGAATGTACAACGCAGTATCAGGGCCCATAGGATTGTTTCTCTTAACACAATCACTACATTCATAGAATGTGTAACGCAGTATCAGGGCCCATAGGATTGTTTTCTAAACACAATCACTACATTCATAGAATGTGCAACGCAGTATCAGGGCCCATAGGATTGTTTTCTAAACACAATCACTACATTCATAGAATGTACAATCGCAGTATCAGGGCCGATAGGATTGTTTTCTAAACACAATCAACTGCATTCATAGAATGTGTTAACTTCAAAGTATCAGGGCCGATAGGATTGTTTTCTAAACACAATCACTACATCTCATTGAATGCGCTTTTCAAACGCAGTATCAGGGCCGATAGGATTTCGTTTTCTAAACACAATCACTACATTCATAGAATGTACAACGCAGTATCAGGGCCGATAGGATTGTTTTCTAAACACAATCACTACATTCATAGAATGTACAACGTGCAGTATCAGGGCCGATAGGATTGTTTCTTAACACAATCAATACTACATTCATAGAATGTACAACGCAGTATCAGGGCCCATAGGATTGTTTTCTTTAACACGAATCACTACATTCATAGAATGTGCAACGCAGTATCAGGGCCCATAGGATTGTTTTCTAAACACAATCACTACATTCATAGAATGTGCAACGCAGTATCAGGGCCCATAGGATTGTTTTCTAACTAGTCACTACATTCATAGAATGTGCAACGCAGTATCAGGGCCCATAGGATTGTTTTCTAAACACAATCACTACATTCATAGAATGTGCAACGCAGTATCAGGGCCCATAGGATTGTTTTCTAAACACAATCACTACATTCATAGAATGTGCAACGCAGTATCAGGGCCCATAGGATTGTTTTCTAAACACAATCACTACATTCATAGAATGTACAACGCAGTATCAGGGCCCATAGGATTGTTTTCTAAACACAATCACTACATTCATAGAATGTACAACGCAGTATCAGGGCCCATAGGATTGTTTTCTAAACACAATCACTACATTCATAGAATGTACAACGCAGTATCAGGGCCCATAGGATTGTTTTCTAAACACAATCACTACATTCATAGAATGTACAACGCAGTATCGGGGCTCTCTCTCTCTCTCTCTCTCTCTCTCTCTCTCTCCTCTCTCTCTCTCTCTCTCTCCCTCTTTCTCTCTCTCTCTCTTTTTCTCTCTCTCTCTCTGTATTTGTGTGTGTGGGGGGGGGGCTAAGGGCCTTATTTCTTGCTTGCACTGCTATCTATCCATCTCCCCAACCGTTCCGGTCCTGAACTGTGTAGACAGTTAACATATGATATGTGATAAACTATATATGTGGTAGTATATTGCGCCTGGCTATTTATATGTTATAGATTTTCACTGATTTGTATTGGTTTTTATTTTTGTGTGGGTGTTGGTAACTATTAGTTATAACGATAAATGTTTTGGTTTGTGTATTGTATTTAATATATTATATGTGTTTTTTTTTTTTCTTTAAATACTGTTTTGTTATTATGTTTTCTTGAAGGTTTGTAAGTAATGGGACAAATCTGTCAGTAGAGCCGGCCAGTACGCAGATGCTGCAGAAATTGCAGTGGACATTGCCGGACGATGGGAGAAACTAAACAGCGTGGCATTGTTCTATGATGATACTTTTGGTACAATATTTTTTATGTTGTTTTTCTTTTAACTCTTCTTATTAGCTGAAATGTTTTACTCTCGGCCTAAATTAAATGTTTAAATCTGGAACTTATTGGAATTATAGGTACGTAGGACAAATAGATGAATATTCATATAACGGGTGGATAATTTGTTGAATGGAGGAAATATATGGATGACAGACGGATAAAAAGATATGATATAGATAGGCAGATAGATAGAAATTTAGATGGAGAGAGAGGTAGAAATATTCATAAAGATAACAGACAGACAAACAAACAGGCAGTGAGCAGACAGACATACAGATTAGATAGATAGATAGATAGATTAGATTAGATTAGATTAGATAGATAGATAGATAGATAGATAGATAGATAGATAGATAGATAGATAGATAGATAGATAGATAGATAGATAGATAGATAGATAGATAGATAGATAGATAGATAGATAGATAGATAGATAGATAGATAGATAGATAGATAGATAGATAGATAGATAGATAGATAGATAGATAGATAGATAGATAGATAGATAGATAGATAGATAGATATCATAGCTGATAAAAATTAGGTATACAGGACTTATTATTGTGTAACTGAACTTAAAGACTGCATTCAATAACAGATTAATGGATCTATATACATAGAATCAGACAGTTGTGCATCAAAAATGAACTTAAAACATTTTTTTTTAAATAATAAACGAAATAAGAAAATGGACAGTTATTGTGGGTGTTCATCAAAAAATCCCCAATAAAAAAGACCTGACCGTGTGTGGGTGTTACTACTTATATATTCGAGCTTAGAAGATGTTCCAGCTTAAAATGTTGCCATGTCCTTCTTACTGACCAGACATACAGAACACACCACGCCGGGTGCTGACCAACGTCCCTGTACCACACATCTACCTGCCACTGTCCACCAACACGAGCCAGACTGAGAGACAGATCGATACGTTGATCAAGATCAATATCAAGACAGTTCTGATCATAGCCGACAGATTCAGCGCTCAGAGTTTCTTAAGTGTGGTAAGTTGAACTCATTAACCCCATTGTTTGTTTATTTACCGATCTCCAGACATAAACATCAGCACGCGCGCGCGCAACCACAAATACAAATACATAGCTGAAGGGAGGGGGAAGGAGGACACAATGATCTATTAAAGACAAGATATAAGTCTGTCTGTTACATCTTTGGTGTTACTTAAATACAGGACTAAAGTCTGTCTGTTACATTAATGGTGTTACTTAAATACAGGACTAAAGTCTGTCTGTTACATCTTTGGTGTTACTTAAATACAGGACTAAAGTCTGTCTGTTACATTTATGGTGTTACTTTAAGACAGAACTAAAGTCTGTCTGTTACATCTATGGTGTTATTTAAAGACAGAACTAAAGCCTGTCTGTTACATCTATGGTGTTACTTAAATAAAGACTAAAAGTCTGTCTGTTGCAAATTAAATATCACTTAAATACAGGACTAAAGTTTGTCTTTTACATCCATGATGTTGCTTAAATAGAGGACTGAAGTCTGTCTGATACATCTATGACGTCAGGACTAAAGTCTGTCTGTTACATCTATGGTGTTACTTAAAAAAGTACCAAAGTCTGTCTGTTACAACTTTGGTATTACTTTAAAGACATGGTTGAGGTCTGTATACTAAAACTATTGCTTTTACTTAAAGACAGGATTAAAGTCTACAAGTTGGGTTTAAACTGTTGCTTACTATACAACAGGACAGCGAAAAGTACTGGAATTTAAAGCTGTATGACAGAGTATTTATAATAGCTTGGGGACATTTCCCTTTTGAGCATTCTGAGAGCCACATGAGTCTGTTGGATGAGTTAAGTGCAATTAAGTTACCGGAATGTGGCTCTCATTGGTCAAATGCGTGGTCAGCACTGGTTAGGTGGCCAAATCATTGCATCGATGAAGTCAGGTGAACACAACTAAACATACATATTTTGGAATACTGAATACTGATTGTCGCATTTTTAGAGAAGTGGA
>JAGDYQ010000011.1:11180367-11354817 GCA_021962125.1 Bulinus truncatus
CTATAAACTGTAATAATAGTAATAAGTTTAATTTCATCAATTCTTTTATTTGGTAATGCTTTGAGTTTGGCATAGCCTTTGCAGCAAAATATCAATAATTATGTAATATTATTTACTATCATCAAATAATTGCTGCATCTGTTAGTCTGTAGACTTAGTATAGTAGAAGGGTGGCCAGGCAATGAGGCATGAGCTGATGCAGTGGCTTAGCGAGAGGAGGCAAGTGGGGTCATCATGCCCCGAGCGCTACTCACAAAGGGGCACCAAATGGTCTGCAAAACATATAATATTATATGGTTCTAATGGGAGGGGGGGCGCTAAAAAGGTATTGTGCCCCTGGCGCGAGTTAAGCTCGCTGCGCCACTGGCTTAATGAGAGCGGCATTCCCATTATATTATTTTTTACTATTAAATAGATTTTGTATTTTTCATGAATTCATAATTTTACTAAAAACCAAATTTATGTACATGTATAAATGAACTTTAAAACATGGGGCATAAAGCTTTAGATGACCTCTCAGTGATTTAAAAATAAAATATATCCAGTGTTATACATATAATGATAAATAAAATACACACATAATTGTATAAAAAAATAGTTTTTGTTATTTCACATATCCTTTGATCGAACTATTTATTTTTCTCTGAAAAAAAAGAGGGTAAAATTCATTGCAGATTTATTCTTAAACTACTTTAAAATATATTTCATAGGATTTGGCCCATTTAAAGGACACAAGGTGAATGCAAGCTGGGTTTCAGTGCAAGAACTGTATAAGATTGGCCTTGGACTGGATCAAATTGAGCTTGTGATTGTTGAAATACCAGTAATATATGAGGAGGTGAAAAAAATTATCCCTGAACTGTGGAAAAAATATAACCCTGTGGTACGCTTGAACAAATATATTCAGTTGTTTGTTTTTTTTAATAAATAATTACATTGTATTAGTGCGAAAATTTTTTTTTTTTTAAAGTTTTTCTTTCATAATGGATAAAATATAATACTAAATTGATAGTATACACATTATTTATTTTAGGATTTAAAAAGATGCTAACTAAGTAATGTTTTAAATAGCTCATGGTTCATGTTGGTGTATCTGGAGTGGCAACGGAATTAACTTTGGAGCAGCGAGCACACAATGATGGTTATACCAGAGACGATGTTCAAGGAATGATTCCACACACACAGCGTTGTGTTGATGACTTTTGTGAGAATGTCATTGTGTCTGGCATTGACATGAACCAGGTTTGTGTGGCAGTTAACAGCACACAACACAAGGTGACGTCTGTTGTGTCTCAAGATCCTGGCAGGTAGAAAGATAAAATTGATTTTTTTCTCAGTTTAATTGTTGTCACACTAGGTGTGTCATATCAGGGGCTTCCTGTTCTTCAACATGTTACTTTAACTGTTGCCAGTCACAACTGTCTAATGACCACTTCCACCAAAAAATAACACTATATACAATAATGCAATATAAGTTTTTTAATAAGACATAAAATCTGGTCTGGCCCAACAATGGTTCTACATCGACTTTCAAGCTACACATTTCTTTCTTACAAGTCCAGTAACACACCCACGCACATCTCATCCATTCACCAGTTAGCCACTACTTCTCTCCCCTGACCATTAGTACCAAGATTGGTAATGCATGACCTACACACAAACATGCAAACACAGTCACAATGTGACAATATTTTTACTAACTTGAAAATGTCTGTAGAGTAAAGCTCAAAAACAGAATCACACCTCTCATCAATACCGTAAAAGTATTTTATGTACCCATTTTCTTTTTAATAGAGATAGGATTTTCAATTCAAGACATTAAAAAAATGTATTCATTGTCCTGCACAATGCAGACAGTTTATTAAAAATGTTTCTAATTGTTGTATCCCTTTAAACATAGTGGATCACCTGGGCAGATGAAGAAGATTTTGTCAGTTTCTGTGGCTGAAGCATTCTTGGGATTAGCGTGGCTAGTGCAATAACTCTTTTTACTTATGTGACATATTCTTTTTAAGCAGAAGCTTATCTCAAATGCCCACACTTATATTTTATTGATTAAGTGGCTTTTCTGGATATTTTATTTCATTTAAATTTTATTCATAACATTACACATGATGTCTTCATTCTCCAAAATTGTATTATTGCTTCAGAATCTTTGGCCTTTAGTTTTTCCCAATACATGTATTCTGTTTAAAATAGTTTTCACCTTTTTTTTTTATTTCTGCCAGATATTTGTGTGATTTCACCTATTTCCAATCATTGCATATCAATAAAAGTTGTACAGCCTTCATACATGTACCTCCACTGGATAAATACCCAGCTTCAGAATTGGCTCAAGGACTACAGGTAGCCATTCTAGCCATGTTGAAGCAAATATGTCTATAATATATACCAATAATTATGTAAAAAGTTTGAAATATATTTATTATTATTGAAGTGGCTGTTTCATAACTGACTTTGTATGTGAAACATTTTTCATATTATGTTATAAATATTTATGTTTCTTTCAAAAGGATATTTTTTTTAATAACAAATACAATTAAAGTTTAATGATATTTTTATACATATTTTTATTTAACCTGTATTTAACAGCCTTCAAAATTTTAAAATTACATTTGTGATCATTTTTTAAAATACAATCTGGGATTTTGAATTGAGAAATTTCTTTTTAATATCTATGACATACATGCGTATACAAATTAACTCTCCTTTGAACCCTAGATTTAATCTAATTAAAAAACTGAAGAAAAATATTTCATTAAATCATTACAGCTATCTATTTATATTAAATTTGTGAGATTGATGCTTATCTCTGCTCAACTTGCATTCATTTGTCAGCATTTTTTCTTCAGAATCGTCATTTTTTAAAATCTAATATTTAAGGTGTACATTAAGGGTGGCCCAAAAATCCAACTTCGTGACACAAACCGGGGCACCCTTTTTTTGTGATCCTTTGCCTTAGGTAGTATACTGTTAAAATTTTACAATTAAATTCCAAGTAGAAGGGGATGCTCACAGGCCTCATTGTTTTACCTTTTATGGCATTTTACTCGATTTTGTTGACTGATGGAAGTACAACTTTTTTTCACTTATGACCTATTTCATGCTGACCTAGTTCTCATTTTCGATACATGACTTCCTGTTTTTTTTATGAACATTGTGCTGATGGAAAATCAACAAATATTTCTTACGACAGCAACAAGCTATAGATGGTAAATCAGGTTAAAATGAAACAGAGAGCTGTGAATCATCCAATAAATTTGAAGTCCTAGATAAATATGAACTGTGAACCAAGTCCATGCTCAACTAAAAAACGGACAAACAAGACAGAGTTCGGGTATCATACTTCCTTGTTCACTAAGCATGTCACCAGTGCCTTGGATCGCAACCAAACGTCTGATCGTGAAGTTTTGCGATTAATGATCCTATTGCTGCAGCGCTGGGGCATGATTCTTCATCTTTGACAGTTTCACGAAGCACCATACAAAGAGCTAGAAAGAAAGCCAGGTGTAAACAAGCAGCAGATATAAAGGTTTCATTGAAGCCTGACTGTCCTCTAGTTCTACACTGGGATGGAAAAATCTTACCTGAAATCCTGGGTCTTGGAGAAGTTGACCGCTTACCGATACTGGTTTCTGGTGACAGCAGTGAAAATTTACTAGGTGTCCCTAAACTAACATCAGGGACAGGACAGAATGCTGCCCATGCTATTTATGGTCAGTTAGAACAGTGGGCATTGGTAGAAAGCATCCAGGCTATGAGCTTCGACACCACTTTTGTCAACACTGGTTGTTTCAATGGAGCTTGTGTACTGCTTGAGAATTGTATTGGTCGAGAACTATTGTCTGGCATGTCGTCATCATGTTCTTGAACTGGTATTGGCAAAGGCTTTCATTTTGTGTTGCGGTCTCTCTAACTCACCAAACATACCTATCTTCAGAAGATTTCAAGAAGTTTGGGGACACATAAAGCTTGACAACTTTAGCCTTCAAGTACTGATGTTTTCCGAGAAAACACAGAGAACTTCCTGACAAATTTCGTTGACTTGAAGTTCCAGGTCAGAGATGATTATGAAGAAATTATTGAACTGACAATGATCATCTTAGGAGATCCACCAAAAACCATTCACTGGAGAGCAAAAGGCCCTGTACATCATGCTAGGTGGATGGCAAATCTGATCTATGCCATCAAAATTTACATCTTTCGTCATCAGAGATAAATTTTCTGTCTTACATCCAAGGAAGAGAGCCAACTCAAACGATTTGTACAGTTTGGAACCTTGTTGTACACAAAGTTTTGGATTCAAGCATCCTGTGCAGCGGAAGCTCCTGGATGAGATCTTTTGCTCTGGAAGGACCTGCAGCAATATCAATCTGTTGGTCACGACATCAGTAATGCAGCACAAAAGATTTTCCAGAATCACATGTGATATCTGTCTGATGAGACTGTCAGCCTGGCATTGTTTTCCGATGAAGTGTCACCAATTGAGAAACAGTAAATAACAGGTTTTGGAATAGAACCTAGTGAGTGACATGTTCAAGGTGATTCATCATTGCTCCAAAATGAAGGTGTCAGCTTGGGTTACTTTTCCACAATGCGTTCACAGAACCTGCTTACAAAGCTACACATAGGCAACTCCTTTCTAGTTTTTCCTCCAGAACAGTGGAATGATAATATTGAATACCAGAAGGGTAAGCAGCGCATTAACGACTTGTGTGTGGTCAACGATACTGCAGAACGTGGAGTTTAACTTTTTGAGGAATATAATAGACTGCTGACAAAAAACGAAGAAGAAAAGCAATTTATTTTGCAAGTTGTTCTACAAAGAAGTCTGCCATCTGTGTTGTTTCAGTGTAGACAATGTACTCTGACTCTTCAGCACTCTACAATTTACATTTTATGTTGACATTTTCATTACTTAACAGTTACATTACAGTAATGGCATGATTTGAAAATGTAATAAAAAAAATTCAACAAAAATGCGTTTTTTTAATTAATATAGCAAAACTTTGTAGCTCTTGAGCATTCCCTTCCAATAGCAGTAGGAAGCTGAAATTGTTGTCAGTTACTAAGTAAGTCAAATGGAACTCAACAAGAGGGTGCCCCGTTAGATGTGAGAAACTTTATTTTTTACCATATGATTTTGGGCCACCCTAGTGTACATGTACAGTGGTACCTTAGGTTACGTATCCCTCAGGTCCCTAAAAAATTCGGGATACGAAAAACGTCGACATATTGCCTTGGGTTATGAACCAAGACAAAAGAGAGAGAAATCAAGGTTTAACTTTGAAGACAAACGGTTGTTTTTATAATTGAAGGCCTTGTACAAATAACAATATGGCCTTGAATGTCAATGGCAACAACTTGGAAAGGCTGATTGAGGACCACAGTGGAGAGCTCACTACAGATGATCTTGTGGATCTTAAGAATGAGCAGCTATAGACATGAAAGGAGGTGCAGTTGTCCAATGATAAGGAACTAGTGATCATTTCAATTAGGGAGCGACCGATAATCGGATCGGTATTAGTATCGGACCGATATTGGCACTATCGGTTAATATCGGATCGACCGATTTTTGTAGGGAGTGACCGATAGTCGAACCGATATTGGCACTACTCGGACCGGCCGTTTTTTGACTGCCGATACATTGTTTTTTTTTTCACAACAGAGTTGCAGAAAAAAAAAATCCGTAAATAACCCTATTCTATAACCAGATCAGACAAGATTTTAAAAAAAAGAGGAAAAAAAAAACCCGTACACAGAAATTGTCAACGATATGACCTTGAAACAATAGGATTGGCATTTTTTAATTCTAATGTATGACCTTGAATGATACAATTAGTGAACATCTGTGTGTATTTTTTTTTGGGATGGGAATTTGGGGGGGGGGGACAAGACTTACGTGTGGGCGAAGTGTTACGAAATATGACAGGGAAGGGGGGGAGCATGGGTTGACATACGTCATTAGCTGTAGCACGAGAAAAACATGTGTTTTGCATTGTTGTTGATTACAAAAAATATCGGTATCTGTATCGGTAAAAATGCTGGGGAAAAATATCGGTATCGGACTATCGGTAAAAAGGCATATCGGTCGCTCCCTAATTTCAATGCCAGTATTAAAGAAAATTTTAGCAAGTGGGCATCATTTTGAATCATTCTCCGAAAAAACATTTGGCTAAAATGGCAGTAAACCTGATTAATGATTGTGCGATGGCCCACTTCAGAAGAAGTCTTCAGCAAAGGAAGTGACAAAATTCATTTGATAGTTTCTTGGTGTAGAAAGATCCCCAATTGGCAGCCTAGAAACAGCAACAGAAACTCATGTATCTAAAGATTCAGAATGGCTAAGAATGTGACCAATTTCCCATGATTTTTTTCTTGGTGAGAAAGATACACTAAATCTTTTTATTATTTTATATTTAATTTGTTTCATTGTTTTATTTCTCTTTTTTTAATTCATGAGGTATACACAATTTTTTTTGTGTGTTTTGTCAGCTACACGACCAGGTGTTTATAAAAAAAAAAGGATTCTTACTTCCTGAAATGCATTGTCTCTATTTCATTGATTTTAAGGTTTTGGGTTATGAATATTTTGGGTTACAGAATTCTGGAATGAATCAAGTTTTTAGCCCTAGGTACCACTGTACAAGGTTTTATAGTGTTGTTTATTATCTTTCCTTCTCTAAAGGTAATGTAACCAGAAGAGTCAAACTATTTTGATCTAATCAAAGATTTTTTTTAAAAACTGTAAAAGTTTCCCCCCACATTCCTTCAGTATTTTTTATTGGTTGCAATGTTTTAGCTTCATTCTTGTGGTGATTAATTGAAGAATTGTAATTCAGTTAAAATATTTTAATATTATTTTATTCAGACTGTATGAATCAGAGAATAGCAAATTAGTTAGGAGGGCTTTTTTTTTTAAAGAGATGTCTTTCTGGGTTTTATTATTTATGTAAAAATAGAAGATCAAATACCTCTGACTTGTTCACATTAATAAAGACTAGAGAAGTAAATTGCTGATAACTCCATACATACTAACTGAAGATTAGAGAAATTAATTGCTATTAACTGGGTGGAGACTAGAAAAATCAATTTGAAATTAGAGAAATTAAGTTATTTAGCGTTATTTATTTATATACGCGAAAATTGTTTTGTGTGAACCTGATTTTAAATAATATAGTTGCTTTGATCTCACATTTCCATCTTTGTTCTCTTAATAATTCCTAAAACTGAAAGAAAATATATATGATTGTTGCTATTTAAAAGTACAGCGAACCTAAAGGGTTATATATCTCTCTTTTTACATATATATATATATATGTATGTATGTATACATTTATCAAAATTGCATTGCAAGCGCTTGATCATCTACCATAAATGTAAAATGAATGATGATGCACATTTTTTCAAAAATTTAATCTCTCTAGTCCATGTAAATTATTTATTTAAACAATTTTTTTTTAATCTAAAGCAGATAAAAGTGTGAAAACATTAGCAATAAAATCATTGTTACACATGTCGTTTATTATTTTTTCAACTCATTTGTTAAAACAAAACAGGCCTTGTAAAGTTTGGTTTGAGTTTCTTTAGTATGGCTTTTTTATTTTTTCAATCACCATTGATTGAGTTTGTGGGAAGATTGGCTTTTATGTTGTACTTTAAATATTCTGGTTCTCTAAACCCTTTTTTGCAATGGCTGATAATATTTTGCTTGGTGGACACAATTCTAAGTGCTCCAGGCAGACTTTCAATAAACCTGATGGTGAGTCTTCACAAAACATTCAGAAATAAAAGTTATTTTATTGCAGATTACTTCCACTAAACTCTGTACATATACTGTCAATGCTCTTTGACTTAAACACCTGCAAGGTGACAAAATCTACATGTTCTGTCAATGATCTTTGACTTTAAAACCTGCAAGGTGACACTCAAAATCTTATCAGTTATCTCAATTTTAAATATAAAGAATGTAAACATTTGCTTGTCTGCCCTAAGCCATTGTGTGTGTTGATTTATAAAACTTGAGATAAGATGCATAGTATAGCCAAAATGAAATACTTTATCTCCCACTATTTAATTATTAAATAGATACTTAAGTATAAGTGGTAACTCATTAGTATGTTGGCTATTAATACTTTGTCAAAATTGTTTAGTTTTTTTTTTGCCTAGACAACACACTAAGTGAAACATATATTTTTCTATTTTTAATCATTCAATAGAAACTACAATGCTGTTGAAAAGTTTTTTCTAGTATTAAAAATTGTGTCATTAGAATATTAAAAAAAAAAAGAAAATGAATCTGATATACATTCATTTTGTTTTAATTAATGGGTTATTGTGTTTACTTTGACTATTAATTTTCAAAAAATATCTCATACTTGTACGGCAGAATAAAAATAGAAAATGAGCTTGTTTTTAAATTGTTGGTTATAATGTACAGTATTTTTTTTTTATCTTGACTGTCCTCCTATAAAATATGAGAAACAAAACAGAAATCCATTGTTATAGAGTTGTACATTTAAACAATACATGACTATTTGTAGTGCCAAAATATCATGTCTGTTATATATTACACTGTTGTAAAGCCATACTCAACATCAGCTATGATCAAATCTTGTTATTATTGATGAGATGATTTATAATTATTTCTTTTAGTTACTGGAAAACCCAAGTTTCTCCCAGATTTAGCCCATGTATTAAGTTTACAGGCTCTGTTTTTATTATTTCGTATTTTTGTTTATCATAACAAAAAAATTTGTGACCATGTATATTTGCTAATAAAAGAGAGTATAATATCTGTGTATTCTGTTACTCTTGTCAGTAAGTCTGCAACAAAAAATGTATAGCCTTTTCCTTTTATGAACTGTTTCATTGAAGTGAATTGTATTGTTTTTATGATCTATATTTAATTTTCTGTTATGTTTAAATGTCCTTTTATTTATGAAATTCTTAAATGGTGATTGTTTTATTTTTTTCTTGTTACCTGGCATATTTAATTTTAGGCATACCATTATTCTGTACAACAAAGTTTATGAACTAAAATTAAAACAATACATCAATTTCACATTGACTTTTGAGTGCGTTAAATTAAAATTCTAAGAGAAATAAATACATACCAAAAAAATTTCTAAAAGGTTTAAAAAATTACATTTCAATCTTTATAAATTTTATATTTGTCATCAGTAAAAGAGAGATGAACTTTTTTTTTTATTTGCTCTCAATACATTTATTTTTTTCCCCAAGAATTTATTATTATTATATCGCTCGACTGTAATAATGTATTTATTGGTTATGTATTCAAGAGTTCTTTTCAAACATCTTGACTGTTGTAATGTTTTCTCAGTAAGCCTTTGACAAATTGTGCAATGCTTAAAATTTATTTTGTAAACATTGGTATCAAATAAACATTCAGAATGCTTACAATTTTTTTCTCTTTTGCTGAAGTATCAAGGGAGGCAATCCAGGAGGTGAATGAAAGCATTCCAAAACCGCAGTGGCTACGGTACCATCAAGCACCATTATATTAGGGTTAGGAATATTGCTGGTGCCCGTTTTTTTTTTCGGGTACCAGCAATTATATTAGGGTTAGGAATAGGATTAGGGTGTGGAGCAATATCTATTGCTGGTACCCGGAAAAAAAAAATACGGGGTCCCGCTTGATGGTACCGTAGTCACTCCGTTCCAAAAATTCATCCAATTGTAATACACAGCCACGCCACTGTCAATTTGACAAGATTTAGTTAAAGCTAATTCAAATAATGGTGAAAAAAATGATTCAATAAATCTCATTAGTGAGATGCATGCAGCCACCATTAAAACATCTTTTCGTCCTTTCAAATGCTCAAAGCTAGAAATTAGACGCAAAATACAGTACTCCTTGAAACAATTTATTTTTTTATTTTCTAGGTCATGTCAAAAAGGTAAATGATGTTATGTCTGTCAGGATAAAAACACGTTCTCTTCCATTTTCACAATGATTGAAGGATAACAAACAGCAGGGCTAATATATATATAGAAATATATTATATAGGACATCAACATAGACATTTAGAAAATAATATATATAAATACTTATTATTACCTAAAATTACTCAATTTTGAGTTCTTTTAAGTCCACCAGAAAAAGAATAACCATTTAGTCCGGTAATTTTTATATAGATTATCATATAAATGTCAATAATTTGTACATAGTTGGACTATGTAAACAATTTCAAGGCCATTGTCATATTCAGAATAAAAAAAATAAACATGGCAGAAAAAAATGACAATGTTTATAACACATATATATATATGGACATGTTTCATATCAGTAAATTTAGCTTTAAAAAATCGTAAAATAAATCTTTATTCAGCATTGTAGTATAAGTTTTAGCAAGTGAATAGTTCGCTTTTTATTGAGTTATGCAAATCTTTAGTTCATAAACTAATCACACAAATAATGATAGCCCAGTGTGTAAATGAAATAAAGTTTTTAAGGATTTTATCAATAAATATTGATGAAAGTATGTATTGTCTATATACCTGCTTAAAATAATACAGACCAAACCACAATTTAATTATGCACAAGGTTTTACATAACCATACCGCTAAAAACATTGATGAAATACTAATACACTTTCTTTTTTTTCAGCAAAAATTTTATGAGGTAGTTTTGTTTTGTTAATAAATGTCCAAATTTGTTCACTTAATGCAAACAAAACTACAAGCTAAACAAAAAAAAATTAATATTTTCTTTCATCTCCTATACTTCAAAATGATATTATTCTTTTGTGTAAACCAATTCAAATGTTTTCTCACATCAATTTGATGGTCAAGAGTGTCAAAGAATTTCTTGCTAAATGCTACAGTGATAAAAGGTAAAAAAAAAATGTAGGATATTAGAAGGCAGTGTACTTCAAAGGACAACATGAGATAGTCATGGAATATTACTGAAAGCTCAACCTGATATAAATATTTCAAAAAAAAATTTCACCAATCATCAGCTTAAGCTACCTTACAGTGACTTTAAAAAACATAGCTGAATATAATTGAATATTGTATATAAGGAAACTAGCTAGCCACAGAAGCATAAAGAATTAGAAGCTGGTCATACGTTTTTGATCAGGTGGGGGGGGGGGGAGGGGTGCAGACATTGTTTGCCCCATGTCAAAAAGAAAGAAAAAAGTATATTTTTTTAATGAGAAAGAGATTTGTAAAGAATAAACAACGCACAAACTTATTTCAAAGTTTGGAATCAAACTGTATAAAATTTACAGAAGAATTGTACTATGTATATATAAACGTGTGTATATTTATAAATATATATATATGTATACATAAATAGAATAATATTCATATATTAGAAACTAGCAGATATTACCGTTTGATAAAACAGTAGTATAATAAATGATTTAAAGCTATCACAACTAGCATATCATTATGATGAAGATGATCATTGCTGCCAGCAAAGAGAAAACCAACAAAAATAAAAACTTTCCGCAGAGCTCAACACAACATGATTTTATCACTTGCCGATACAGATCAATTAGGGAGACTTGTTCACAGATTTTTAAAACTAATGATTAGTAAAAAATATTTAAAAACTCAAGAACTTGTTTAAACATTTCGTTTAGTAAATTATCATGTATTCATGTTGTTCTTTTAATTAACCAAAGAAATTTTTTTTTAATAAATTAAGGCTAATCTGATAAGTGGTTTATTCTTCAGTCTGTATTCAAATCTTAATCTTATATAAAAACAAAGACTTACAAAAAAAATAGAGAATAAAAACATTTTTGAATGTTCATGATTTCCTACTGAATCCTATTGAGACAATTGAAAGTACAAATTATGAAAACAGCTTTTGTAATATATTAATAAATTTAACAATAAAATAATTTTTAAAGTGTGTTAATCAAGACTGTTCTTTTTATTACATCAGCATTTACATAAAAACCCCCCTGATATAAACAACAGAAAATTATGCAGTTTTTTTTTCTCAAATAAATTATGCCAGAAAAAATATGAACACATTATTTGTTTCTAAAATAACAACACAATGGGACCAGCCATACACACAAGATGGTTTTTTTTAGCTTCCAGATTATCTTTAAAAGAATACAGACTAATGGATCAAAATTGTAAAAAAAATATATAAGTATATATTTATAGCATTTAATTATGAATATTGCGAACAAAAAAAAACATCCCACATTAGCTTTAATAGCAGACAAAATGTTCTTTGAAACAGAAATAAAAGTCAAATTTTTGTATAGCATTTAAATAATAGATTAATGATTATTGGTAATATTGGTCTCTCTTCTTAGTTAAGTCTTATTACATGCAGATTTTATTTAGTTTGATATGCTTTTTACGGAATGAAAAAAGTCAACCAAAACATTTCCAGAATATCTGTAACAAAATCTGGAAAAATATTTATGGTCTCAAAAAAAAAAAGATACAGAAGAGAAAAAGAAGAGGGTCACAAGATAAATTCACATAACAAATGACAAGATTAATATGATTATGGAAGAAAGACTTCTTATGACTTTGATGCAAAAGGCATTCAAGTGGAAAATTGCAGCTTGTCAACAAAGACAATGAAATTCAGACATTTCTGTCATCAAATTGGAAATGACAGGACAATACAGTAGCTTTATAATTTTTTTTTTCACTTTAGTTATGTTATTTTTCTTTTAACAAATAACAAGTTTGTACAGAAATATTATAATAAAACAATAATTTTTTTTTTCAGCTGTGCATTCAAAAACATATACATTTTTTTTTTCAAGACCATATCATAAACATATTTTACTTCCATGAAAGTTGGCAACATAAAAAAAATAGTTATACAATTAAAAATGTTTATGCAGGTTGAAATGGATGAATGTTGGACAACTTGTATGTGGAAAATCATCTGCACATATATCACAATAAAGTTTACCGGTAGGTATTGTGCTGTCACAACCTTTCCACAAACACAATGTTACCGCCAACATGTAGACTAGTCCTTGACTCTGTAGAGTTGACCAATATAGGCTGGTGCGTTTGACCATTGGTCGGTTCTAATGTCCTTTCACTGTGTCCTTTGGCTAGCGTTGAAGCCACTGGTTTTGGTTGGTGCATCTGTCCGTTAGTTGGCTGGTTCACACCATCATTCTGCCCTTTGACCACTCTGGTCAGTACCACAGAATTGTGTTTCTCCTTCACACGTTCCCTCATATTGATCCCGCTGGTTATAAGTTCACCAAAACCAGCTTGGTGGGCAAAAGCATAACCTGAGCGAACTGACCGTCCACTGCGGCGGATGGTAGAATGGCGCAAGATGCGCAGATCCCTGCCGAATTTGGATTTAGACTTCTTCATTCTCTGCCTAAGCCTAACTCTATCAGAAAGTGTTGGACAGACATTGGTTGTGTAGAACCTGTAGGCCACCATGGGCACAATCAGCAGGGTACTGGTAATTAGAAGACAGAACCAAAACTTGGACAAGCCAAAAGCTTTGAAAGCCACACCTGAGTACTTGTATCGAATGGCATCTGAGTAGAAAGCCAAGTGGAAACAGAAGTAGTAGATTACACTGCCCCATATTACAAAGTGATTGAAGCCAGTCCAATAGCTGGTATCCAGGGCACACTAAAATAAAAAAAAATGTAAAAAAAAAAACAACTTCAACATAAGCCTACAGAAAGATTTTTATAAATTTATTTGACTTTTAAGTTTCTTAAATTTTAAAAATTGAATTTCCATATGGATTAACAGGCTTAAAGTTATACCCTAAAAGAAAAACTTTAAAAATTATTTTTCAGTACTTTATTTCCCAAGTAACTATATATACCTGTATACTGTAAGGTTGTTTTTATGTGGGGGATACAGATACATTCTACGTTCCACAAAAATTTTAATAAATCACTTTAAAAAGTCTATATTTTCCTTTTAACAAAAGGGTATACATTCTCAAATTTGCATAACTTTAAAAATTTTGCAAAAAAAAAAAAAAATGTCAGACATTTAAAACAAAAGTAGATTTCATAAAATTCCTTTGGAATTTCTAATAAAATATCACAGTTGTATATAGCCATAATACATAACATTTAAAACTATGCAACTTTAAGAATTATAATAAATATATTAGTTTGATAAACTGGTCAATGATGAGCATATTTCACGCCATGGAATTCAGAAAGATAAATCACAAAATTTTATCAAAATTGATAATTATTTTCAAACCATAACAACTTAGTAAAATCTTCATAAAGAAAATTGAAAGCTCCTTATTTAATCTCCATATATTTAATGGCTATTATTATGTTCTCCTTATAAAAATTTCAGTCAAAAATGTTGATTAAAAAAAAACCTAAATTGATCATAATTTTTTTATTGAGAGCTTTTTTTTTTTTCTTTTTGATCTATAACTCTAATTTTGCACATTTAGAAAGATTTCATTTCTTTCAAATAAAATATATACTTATAAGGCAGTATCTCTATAAGTTTAATGGTTACAGACGCTTTAGTCACACCACCTGATTTTCCACCAACATTTTCATTCCAGCCCCAAAGGTCACATTAATTGCTGAGTGTGTCTAGTTCAAAGAAAACAAATAATAAAACATTTTTTCCCGCAAAAAAAAAACACTTGTATTAATCTTACCCTTAGATTAACCGTCACAACAAGTCCGGCTGCGACCACAGTACCAAAAGTTTGTACATCTGTCACATCTTGCCCATTTGAATCTACCCCCATGAGAAATGTTCCATAGGGAATGAAGAAGAGGACTAGAGATGATATGACACCTTCCGCCACACTCCAGGAAAACACTTTCTTGTTAAATAAAGTGTTCTTCATTCCAGGTTCGTACAGTTTAGGATATCTCACACAGTAACTATCATTGACATCCTGAAATAACAATTTCAGCAAAAATATAGAAAATAAAGCAAACATGTAAATTAAATTTCACATAAAATTTTAGATATTTAATGTGGAAAAATTAATTTTAATAGGTTAAGGTAGGCCAACCTTTCAGCTCCTTTTAAAATGAGATGCAACTTAAAAATTCATACCTCCATTTAGTTTACCATTTTTCAAAGAATCTCGGGCTCAGAGTACCACTTCTAATCAAAGTTGCCACTATTTAATGAGTCTTATGCCTTAGGTTGGTTATCCCTGATTATGTTTTAAAATGTGTAAAGCTATAAGCAGCTTACCTGATCAAATATACCCAACACTAGTACAGGCAGCGAAGTGTAAAACACGTTATAAAGGGAAATAAAAAACGGATCAAATAATGTCTGTGGACAAAACAGATTTTGAGTTACACATTAATAAATATATAAATTTTTTAACTGCTCAGTATCATTTAAATTTCAAACGAATGTGACAGAATTAAGAACACTATGTATTTTAATTTACATTAACCATCTAAAGCTGTGCTGCAGTGAACTTTTACAACTATCAACTAAACCAACCTGTGCAGAAAATCCACAAAAAAATGCAAACCAGAAATGACAAAGTGTGAAGGCAAAATTCTTATAGAAGAAATATTTCAGGAACTTGCACATTCGTAGATAAGACCAGCGCCCATGCACCAGCAGCAGACGTTCCAAATACCGAAACTGAGCAATGGAATAGTCACTGGCCAACACAGCTTGCATGCCCTCCTGTCCACTGATACCTATCCCTATATGAGCCACTGAAATAAAAATGATAAGATGTGATCCTCTTCGAGATAAAAGTCTGGTTAATAATATGTATTATTTTTTAATTTTATTATCAAAAGTTGCTGTTTTTAATCATTTTGAATTCTGACTTGCACTGCATTGAAAAAAAAAAAATTAGAATAAAAAATCTTTCTAATCTTTAGCTTTATTTAGAATCATAAGTCTAAAATAAAGTTTACAAGGAAAAAATTTAAAAAAAAAAAGAGCCAAAGTTCAATCAACTAATGTAAAAAAAAATAATAATCCAGCTTACTTTTGATCATGCTAACATCATTTGCACCATCACCAATGGATAGAGTGATGGATTTTTTGTGCCGTTTGACTAGGTCCACAACAAGTGCCTTCTGGAGTGGAGTGACACGACAACATATCACAGCTTTACACATGCAGCTCAGATTGAGCATTAGCATCTCCAATTCAGGCTTGAGAGCTTGAGCCTGTGGGGAGTTACCCAATAAACTAATTCAATGATAACACTTCAAACTAATTCAATGATAGCATTTCAAACTAATTCAATGATAACATTTCAAACTAATTCAATGATAACATTTCAAACTAATTCAATGACAACACTTCAAACTAATTCAATGATAACATTTCAACTAATTCAATGATAACACTTCAAACTAATTCAATGATAACATTTCAAACTAATTCAATGATAACATTTCAAACTAATTCAATGATAACACTTCAAACTAATTCAATGATAACATTTCAAACTAATTCAATGATAACACTTCAAACTAATTCAATGATAACAATTCAAACTAATTCAATGATAACATTTCAAACTAATTCAATGATAACATTTCAAACTAATTCAATGATAACATTTCAAACTAATTCAATGACAACACTTCAAACTAATTCAATGATAACATTTCAAACTAATTTAATTATAACATAAGATCTACATAAGGGGCGGTGAATAGGATTGTATCAAAGTGATAAAAAAAGAACAATTAAAAAGAATGTATATTGTATGCCAGAATTTTGTTTCTATAATAGTATGTATACTATAATTTGTTTTTGTTGATTTTTTTTTTTAATTTAGCGGTTCAAGAAAATTTTCTGGGGTGCCATGTATTGGCCATCCTTTGTCTGAATCATTCCTAAGTATTGGCCATCCTTTGTCTGAATCATTCCTTACAACAATTTAGAATGTACATGTTAATGAACATCAATAAGCTTAAAACATCATCAAATTGTTACTTATTGAATTATTGTCAGTTTTCTTAAATATGTCAATGATCCAACTTTATTAACCAAATCCAATTTTAAATTCATGTGTGCCATCCATTTAAAAAATGAAAACATCAAACAATCCAACTTGTTTTAACTTCTATATTTTTATCATTTTACTTACCAGACTATGACCATTAATGACTAGTGCGAATTCCCCGAATTCCTCCTCAGGCATAGCCACGTTGCCATTTTCAACACTCTCTCTGGCTGTAGGTGTATCCCCAGGTTTAGCAGATCCATTTCGAAATGTTACATCATTTCCTGGTCTTCTGTTCTTTGCGGCGATGATTTCCTCAAGAGCCTTTTTCATCTGTGACTCCACTTCTTCAAGAGTTTCTCCGTCTATGATGAAAGGTTCTTCCATTTCATCAGTTAAAAGGCGGCATGAATAACCAATGTTGATTGCAGTCTCTGTATAGTGCAAAGAATAAGTCAGTGTTAAAATTATTGTCAACAACATAAAAGGGAAAAAAGATGTACATGTATATAGTTTAACTCTTTTTATCTGAAATCATTTAATATGTCGGGGACGGGTGGTCGTGCCGTGTAGAGCGCTCAACTGTCAAACGGAGGGGTTCTGAGCTCGAACCTTGGGATTTTTTTTCAGGTCTTGGTGAGAAAGTCCTCTAGTTCACCCAGCTTTAAATGGGTACCTGACATTTAGTTGGGGGAGTAAAGGTGGATGGGCGTGGTGCTAACCACACAACCCCTTTACATGCTGAGGTTACTGAAACACATGCATTCTACACTTCATCTGCCCCAATGAGCTTTTTATTTTAATATGTCAGTCTTAAATAGAAAAAAGAAAAGAACTAATAAATCTTTCATTCATTATAAACATTCAAACTTTAAAATTATGCTCCATATTTTTTTGTGTGTGAAATAAATGTTTTTAAGTAATGATGTACCAGATAAAACTAAATGGCTGTTTTTTTTTTCAAGATGAAGTCAGTTGAATACAAAGTAGAATTTGGAGTAAATGGTTGGTAGTAAAGACAGTAACAATCTTAAACAAGAACTAAATGTGGATTGATAACTTAGAAAAATTTATAACATGAGAATTGAGAAATATAAATTTATTGTTTTCCTGTAAATTTTAAGTTAAATAATCTATATCTCTTAGATTCTTTGAAACTATATATAGTAAGGCTAAGTAGAAAATTTAAGACAATTGACAAACTTTTATGCATTCTCATTATTTAGCTTTGGTTCAAACTGGTAATTCAATAAGGAGAATTATTAATGTTATATGATGAAAATTTATTTTTTAAGCTGCTAAAAGTGAATGTTTTAATTAAAATTCTCTTTCATCCTTTTATGAATGAAAGAGAATGTTCATTTAATGGAGAAAGTGGTACAGTGTATACTATTAGTGAGACAGTACATGGAAAAAGTGGTACAGTGTATACTATTATTGAGACAGTACCTGGGGAAAGTGGTACAGTGTATACTATTAGTGAGACAATACATGGAGAAAGTGGTACAGTGTATACTATTATTGACACAGTAAATGGAGAAAGTGGTACAGTGTATACTATTATTGAGACAGTACCTGGGGAAAGTGGTACAGTGTATACTATTAGTGAGACAGTAAATGGAGAAAGTGGTACAGTGTATACTATTATTGAGACAGTAAATGGAGAAAGTGGTACAGTGTATACTATCATTGAGACAGTACCTGGAGAAAATGGTACAGTGTATACTATTATTGAGACAGTGCATGGAGAAAGTGGTACAGTGTATACTATTAGTGAGACAGTACATTTAGTGCTTGATCCTTTTAGAAAAAAAGACAAAAGACAAAGTTATACCTCAACTGCTCCTACCTTGTTTATCTCCTGTCAAGACCCATATTTTGATACCAGCTATAGCAAGATTGGCAATTGTTTCTGGGACGCCATCTTGGAGTTTATCTTCAATGGCTGTCGCTCCAAGCAGAATCATGTTTTGCTCTATTTCTTCATAGACTTCATCAAGTTTAGCATCACGATCATCCATGGATGTGCTGTGGTGGAAGATGAGAGGCAAATGTCTGGTATCAATAGCTTCCAGACTCATTCAATATAAAACGAGAAGTTAAATTACAGTAATAAAAATATTTGAAAACTGTATTAATTTATGAATGAAATTATGTCTAGTACTTCTCAAACCAATAGATAAATTAGAAACTTTTTCAATAAAGTATATGTGTCAATTTATACGTAAATATAACATGTAAACAAATAAAACAAAAAATAGTCATTTGACTAAACTGTAAAATAAAAACTGGAAAAAAAAAATGAAACAAATACAAAAAATATCATAAACTATTGTAGTAGTTATTTATTAACATCTTTACCTAATGAATTGTAACCTGTTCAAAAAAAACCCATTTTAGTTTTAGCTAAACATGAAAACATGTTGACTGCATATTCATTTTGAACAAAAAGTTTGGAAAAAAAAATGACCAAATAAAGTTTTAAGTAGACAACTTTGTTTACCTGGCTTCATGATGTTTCTGGCGCCAAATCTGATAGTATGCATCATCAATTAATTTATAAGCCAACACTAGTGTTCTAAGACCAATCTGGGCAAAGTCCTATACAAAATAAAAAAATTTTACTATCAAAAACTTCAATTTTTTATTTTGATGGAATTCTAAAGGAAAAAAGTCATGATTTATATGTTTGAACATCTGCATTAATATAGAGGGTCCATTATTAAATAAATATTTATCAGCTGCAGAGGCCCTAGCTACTCACATTCAGATGGTGTGTGGTCAGCTCTTTCAATTCCTCACACTTTCTGTCTAGCAGGCCAAACATAATGGTATCAGCACCTTTACACAGCAACTGAATCTTACCATCTTTTCTCACAATCACCTGAGGAGTGGGTCTACTTATAAACAGAACTACTCTTAAAAACAGGATATTAGGATTGTCATTTCTTAACTCTATTTTTGGGACGAGGGGGGGGGTATGGAAAGTAACATAATCATTGTGGGGCAGAAGGGGGGGATGTGATGTGAAGTGAGCAAAACTGGGACAGAGTGGGAGTAAGAATCAGAGGAAAAAATAGACCACTATCTTGGCTATACTGTTATTTTTAAGAAGGAAAAATAAATTCATTGAACTGACGCATGTGTCTGAATGCATAATTTTAATATACACACATGCTAATGCTTAATGCAGCTGTAACAATCTTAGAGAGCTCAGCCATATTCAAAAATGAATAATTTTGCCATTTTATAGAATAAGTCCTAGCTAGACCTATATGAGTGGCTTGCAATACAGCTTTATTTATAAAATATAAATACTATAAAGAGCCGGACAACAGTCAATTGAACAATATTTAATGAACAAAAGTAATTAGATAATAAAAATTGCTCTTTGGGAGCCCGCACAAAACTCTTGTTTGAAAACAAATAACACAACATTTTCATTTTCATTATATTGTTTAATCATTTGTTAATTTCAATTAAATAAATTAATCAAACAGCAAGTTATAAAGGTCATGATGACAGTCAGAAATTGTTTGACTGCGTGGAATTTTGATGACACAATTCATAGGGAAAAAAATAATATCAGATGTTACAATTAAAAAAAAAGGGAAGTAATTGAATTTTCCCATTGTATGGCATTCACTTTCCTCTGTATTTATAGTCTCATAGCTCTTCTTCGCATTTGAGAATCCAAGAAATCAATAAATATCCAATGAAATGGTGAATAACTATCTAGGAAACATTGAGTAATTAATTTGGGGTCTTGCGTTATAAAAGATTATGTTTTTAACTTGAAACTATGGGAGTTGCAGATGGAACAAAGGAAAAACTGCTTAAAAATTTCACGTGAATTGGAGGTTTTGTATTATAAAAGATTATTTTTTAACATGAAATTTTTGGGAGAATATGTAGAAATGAAGTTAAACAAGGAAGACATCTTCAAAAACAGCCCAATTGACCAAAAAAATTTGCACAGGGAAATTCCTAACACTTAGGTTACTTTCTTCAAAATATTTATTCTATTCTGCCATAACTTTTTTCTGCTTTAACAGGCTTGTCGTCACCTCATATACTAAATAAATTTCCTGTATTTTTATATCAGTTAAATAATGAAGCAAACGGAATCAAATCTATAATATAACAATGCAGGCTTGTTACATGGGTGGGCATTAGAATACAACAAACTTACTGAGTGCCAAGTAAACCTAAATATAAATTTTAAAAAAGTCATCCACTTACTGACATTCTTTTTCGAACATTGTTAAAATCAAGAATATTAAGAAGTTCATAGGTTTCCTCTTGGCCCTGAACTTCAATAGTTATGGTACTAGGTGTTCTAGACTGCAGAGGCAAAAAAAAAAAAATTGTTCCATGTGACATACAAAAATATTTTTTAACATCGCTATAGAAGTTATTTATATTTCGTCATATTCCACGCTGCAGTGAAAGAATGTGTATCTATCACAAATATTTTATGAAGATAAAAACTGAAAAAGCTACTTGGGGCAAATGTAAACAAAAGGTTTGCTTCATCATAATCTTGTATAAAATATATTCTACCAATATCTAACGGTCTCACCTTAAAAACAAAACCAAAATTTCTAGCAGCGGAGACCAATGCCCCTTCATCAGGCGACTGTGCTTGATACTCCAGTGAGCCTGCATTTAAAAAAATAAAAGATTTTGATGACCTCAAGATACATTTACTTCTGAAACATTTTTATTTTATCAATTATAATCATGTGTATGTATATAATCATGTGTATGTATATAATCATGTGTATGTATATAATCATGTGTATGTATATAATCATGTGTAAATAAAGGCCTTTGAAGATTTTTATATGAAATTTTTTTAAGCCAGACTAGCCGATGGCGCCAAACGCTTTATGTAGTAATGTAAAGTTAGGTAAAGCTTCCTTAGCCCTCGGTTGGCCCTAGGGGAAGATGAAATGTTTTTGTAGTCACGGCATAATAAGGGGGTTGTGGGGCTGCCGCAATGCCCAGTTGGTTCATACATTCATACAAGAAGTGTTTTTAACCTTAATAGCCTGCCTCTAAGATCTGGGTTAGGCGAGTCTGGCTTAAAACCCTACATATGCCAAACCTATCCACTTAAATGACTTATTAAGAACTTAGACTAATGGACAAACATTTTACCCAAACAGTGCCAGAAGCCATGATAGCGGTTAAAGTTTAGGAGCTAATTAAAATTTTTTTTTTTTTAATTTAAAATCAGATAAATTTTTAAGATATTTAAACAAACCCTTACCATCACTTTTGACTTCTGGCATGACAGTGTGGCACAAAGCCAGCAGTGTAAAAAACATGTGAGTCATTTCATTATTGTTGGTGATCTCATCCACCAGATTAGAATCATAAAACTCAAAAGATTTCTCTGCGTAAGGATTCCATGACAGATCCACTTTGGGAGTTCTCTGTAATATGATAAATTAATTATTTTTTTAAACTACTCTCATAAATGAAAAAAAAAAAAAAAAGAAAATCTCTTAGAATTTTTAAGACAAATAAACCAATTGAACCAATGAAAAAATTAAAAGAAAATTAAAAGAAAAAAAAATTAATAACTTTCTCAAGGTTAACAATTTTAAAATGAATACAAAAAGTTTAATTTAAAATTAATTCATAAAAAAATACAAAATGAATGATTTTTTGAGAGGAAGTTTTTTCTTTTTATTACAAACATAATGGTATGATAATTGAATTATTTTTTTTTCTGCCTCACAGAAAACAAGGCCTTCAAGGCTGATGGCTAATGCTTTACAGGTAAATATCTAATACTGAGCGTTAGCTTTACCTCTGTGATTTCTAGTGCATTTCCTTCTGAATCAACTGGATCACCATAGGAACGTCCATTAATAGAACATTTGTTAAATGTCATTATATTCTGAAACAAAATGAAAGAAAAAGAGCATAAAAAAAGAACATCATTTCTAAAAAATGTAATTAATAAGAACACAACCTGTTTGCCAATTAAAACAAAAATAACAAAAATTAAAAGCATTACATTTGATTTAAATTAGTACTGAACGGTGGCAGATGGGGCTCAGAGAAATTGCCTAGATTGTCAATGCATTAAAATTGTTCTGATGGCAGCCAGTTCTGATGGCAGTCAGTTCTTCTGGCTTGTGGCTTTTGATAAATCAGCATTGGAAAAACTGGTTTTTCAGATAATTTTTGAAGCGTTTGACAAGTTTTTTTTCGAGTTTTAAATGTTAGTTTTCTTTGTTGTTTAAAAACCGAGGTTTTTTTTAAGCTTTGAGTGACCCTCCCCCACATGCCAAAAAGAAAAAACAGAAACAGCAAAAGAACAAACGCACAAACAAACAAGCGATTATGTACAGAGAAATATGGCAACACTGTGTGACATTCCTGGAAACTACCTACAAAAGACCAACCCTAGTTAAATGTCAGTGCCAGTGTTAGATAGTGAGATTTTTGTTTATTTTTTTTAAGTTTCTTCTTTCCACTTGCTGCCAACATCTATTAACACAGAATTTTTAATGCTGCAGAGCAGTCCTCATTCTTGGTAGGCAAACTGGTTTACAGGTTATTTATTTCAAGTCACAGGGCGATAGTTTATGGTTTGTTTCTGCTCACCTCAATGGACGTTTGGGATTACATTCTGGTCAATAAAAACTCTCCCACATTGCTAGAGTCAACTGAAATGTGAATCCCAAATTAATAGAACAGTCAAATTGAACTTGCTGTGAGTATAGAACAGTAATGACAGCTGCATACCACAGTTTAACACAAGATAATTAGTCAGCTAATTTATTCATGTGGAAGAATTTCCTACAACATAGAGATCAAGAGTCATAATAAACGTCCAGTTGGATAAGCGAGGAACTATAACACATTACCTCAGAAGTGAAAAAACAAAGTCTATGAAAACAGGAACAATATTTACAGAACCCATCCAGTACCTTGCATATGCTGATGATATAACATTGATAGGAAAGCAAAGCAAGGATATAGCAAAAGCATTCATAGAATTAGAAAGAGCAGCTCAGAAAGCAGGTTTAACACTAAATGAATCAAAGACTCAATACATGCTATTACAGAGAAATAAAAAGAAGGAAAAGAAAAATCTTTCAAAATCAGTGATAAAGCATTTGAAAGTGTAGAAAACTTTAAAGACCTGGGATCAATCACAAGTGAGAAAAATGATATAATGAATAGAATATATTACACTGCATAAAATACTGAAAAACAGACAGATCTCCAGAAATAAATAAACCATATACAAGACAATGACCAGCAGTAACATATAGTAGTGAAACATGGACCATCAGCAAACAAGCAGAAAATTTGCTAAACATATGGTAAAGGAAAATTTTTAGGAATATATATGGGCCAGTAAAGGACAATAACGAGTGAAGAGGTAGAACCAATTCAGAACTGTACAAACCATACAAAGAACCAAATATAACAGCTGAAATCAAATTGAATAGATTGAGGTGGGTAGGGCACATAGAAAGAATGGAAAACAACAGAGGTCCAAAAGCAATATATAAGGCAACACCCAATGAGAAAAGGCAGAACAAGAAGCAGATGATTAGAGGAAGTGGAGAAAGACCTTAAAGCCATAGAAGTGAGAGAGTGGAGGAAGAAGACCATGGATCGGGAAAAGTGGAGAAGAGTAGTATGGCAGGCCAGGGCCCTAAATGGGCTGTAGAGCCAAAGGAAGAAGAAGACAGATCAAGAGAAAAGTGTTCTTACATCTAGCTCAAATCTAAACCTATTGTAAGATAGTATATCAGACTGGTCAACATTGGAAATTAGAACCCAGCAGCATTGCCAAGAATTTTTGACAGAAAACAAAAATATGTCAGTGATCACACAAGAAAAGCTTTGCAAAAGAGGTATATTCACTGTCAGATTTTTTGTAAATCTTCAAAAAATCAGTTTTGCCTTTTTTTTTTTTTTTTTGAGAAACTGACCTTTGGCTTCAGTTTTTGTATAATCCCTGGCAGTACCATAACCAGCTTAACTACGTTTTCTTCAAAATGTGGGGAAATTTGTACTAACTATTTGTATTCTATGTGGCAGATAATTGAAAGGATAATAATCAAGAGAAAGTCCAACCTGGGTTAAAGTTCCTGTTTTGTCAGAGAAAATGTACTCTATTTGTCCCAGCTCCTCATTTAGAGTGGTAGTTCTTGCTTTGGCTGGTGTATCTTTCTTATCATAGTACATTTTTACATCCCAGTTAATCCAAAGACTGTGAGCAAGACGAATAATTTCAACGCTGAAAAGAGAAAAAGTATGCGAAAAAGTTATACTGCATAGTGCTAACAGATGAAACATCACATTTACGTGAAAGAACATTTAACTGCATTTTAAAAAAAATGGTTCCCTACCTTACATAAAGAGATATAGGCACAACAGTGTTTAAGATGATAATGTAAGATAAAAATACAAGGACGGCAATGGTCACAGATCCAGAAACTTTATCACTGGATACAAAGGACTCCCAGGGGAGATAAGCTGTGAATTTGTTGCCAGTGATAAGCTCCCATACAACACAAGCTATAGTACATATCAGGCACATCACCACCAAAAACAAAAATATCTGGAATCAAAGATAAAATTAGTAGAAAATTTAAACAAAAAACATGTCTTAATACCATTATCATAACATATACAATGGAAAAACACAAAAAGTATATATACCACATAGTATATACCGTATTTCCCCATGTATAAGCCCCCCCCCCCTAATTTTTGGACTGTCAAGTTTTGAAAAAAATATTTTATTAGAGAAACAAGTTAAAAAGAAAGAAAATTTACAAAGGAACAAAATTCAAGATTCATAATAATCACTCATACACTCATCATCATACACTTTTTGGGCTTGAAAATTTTGGAAAAAAGGGGTGGCTTATACATGGGGAAATACGGTAACCATGGCTCTAAATCTTTTGGAAGTCATGCTTAAATTAAGCCTATATGCGCTTTCCATTATCAAAACTTTCAGCAGAACATGTCAGGAAATCTAAGCAGACTTATGAACACTAAATGTTTGTACAACTTACTCCGATAATAAGAAGATTCATAAGCCTATCAATATTGGTCCTCTTGAATTTGGATTTGCCACTGTTCATCATCAGCTTGGTGTCTCTGCCAGCAAAAATCACAATGCCATAGCACCACTGAGTGTTGCGAAGGATGCAGCCTCTCAGTAGGATCTTTTCATTATCCAGTGAATAGGTTTTGTTGTTCCACTGCATCTTACCTTCAAACTTACTCAGCCTGTTGTTGGGTCTCACTTGTTATCTCAGCTGATTCACAGCAATGAGAATAAAAAACAAACTCCCAATTATAATTATGTCGATTATTTCCCCAACATTACCGCAAATACTTTTAACATTGCAGCAATCAACAGCCCATCAGAGTTTAAGGTAAACTTAGAGGAAATCTTATAGAATCTATTCATTGTAAAAATATAAAACAGAGATGTTACACTACAGAATTTTTCATTTTTTTTTTTTTTTTTTGGTTTAAGGAAAATTAAAAGTGATTAAAACCCTTAGCATCAATTAATACAACTTTTTTTTTTTTTTGTAAAGGACAACATTTTTATTTAAAGATATAAAATGTAACAGCATAATAGTAACTGGGACAGATGGCTAAGTGGTGTAGATACTCGACTGTTGACCTGAGAGTCCTGGGTTCGATCCTCAGTGAGAACCTTGGAATTTTTCCAGGTGTTATTTGGTGCGAAGTCGTCCCACAAGGCCACCCAGCTTTAAATGGGTACCTGACTTTTAAGTTGGGGAAGTAAAGGTGGCTGGGCGTTGTGCTAACCACACAATCCCTTCATATGCCGAGGTTAAAGAAACAGAGGAATTCTACACTTCATCTGCCCCGATGACCCTTTAGGGCTAAGGGAACTATACTTTTTAAAATAGTAACTAACCATTGAACTCTGCCAATTTGGTCAAATCATCTCCAAGTTCAGCTGTGTCTTCAAGAGCTTGACGCACTTTTAAATTGGTTTCCCTTTGACAACAAAAAGAACATTTTATGTCAAATATTCTGCAATATAACTTTATTTAATTAATTTCATATTTGTTTCCTTTGTTTATATGGTTGTCAAAAGGTTCTAAAATTTTAACTTTATTTAATTGCAATTACATTTGTTTACCCTTTTACACCAAAAAGAAAAAAAAGCAACTTATTTCATAGTTTCTGCAATATCAGTCAGTTCACTATCAACTAAGTGTGTAGACCAAAATTCAAATTGAATACGAAAGAAGCATTACTTATTTGGAAGATTTTCACAGCACTTTTTTTTTTTAAGACCTCATTATTAAATAAACTTTTTCCAATTACTGGTTAAAAATTAATCGAGTCATATATATAAATGAATGTTTCCATGAAGTATTTGAATAATTAAAAACGAAAATCTCACCCGTCTAATTCAGCAGTCTCAATGTAACATAAACTATGAGGTTCACTTGTTGAGATAAGGAACAAGTCCGCCTGAAATGTAACAAAAAAAAAAAAAAATCAAAGCCACTGTACATCAATGGAATTAAGCATATAGAAAAAATATAACCTACATTCATTTCTTTTTATTTGATTTTTTTTTTACGTTATATGTTACAGCATAATTTTTCTCTTTTAATTGTAAAAAATCTTTTACAAACAGGTTTAAATGTAAAGAATCAGAAATTTATTTGAATCAACTATTTTTTTCAACAGCCGAAAAATGAATGAAAACTATATGATGTAGCCTAATTTCATTAAAAAAAATTTTCTGCATGATGCTTCATTTCTCAAAAAGGAATATCCATTCGTTGAATAATTTCACTCAGGAAATTAATAATGCATACAAGATGTGACATAAAAATAATATGAAAGACTGACGAAGTTACAGATAAATGTAGACAGATTAATAAATAAATAAAAAACATTATGACATACTAATGAATCTGTTTAATCTTGACTGCACCAAACTAAATTATCCAGCCAGTGAAAATAATTCAATTATACAGCTCTTTTATGATCAGGATAATAATAGCCTTAGGCAATGCATACCACAGATGTAAAAATAAAATCAAGAAAGAGACACAAGTCTAGACTCACTGCAATGAAATCATTGTTCTTGAGCAGGATAATATCTCCAACATTCACTTTATGCCATCTCTCTTCCACGATCTTCTTATCTCTGAGCACATATGACCGCCTGTTGTTTACCTGATCATCGCTCCTGTGTCGTTGCTTTAGGAATAATTAAAAACAGACAATCAGACAAATCTATTTAAACCTGTGATTCTATTTAATTAGACTTTAACGGCTATCCTCTTGTAAATAATATTGTTTATAAACTATTTACAAATATACAAATAACAAAAAGCCTTAGATCTGATTTTAGTTCTCCTTATTTTCTTTCACCACAAATAAACATAAATTACAAACTGCTTTTATTAAGGATTTAAAGCCACAATAATTACACTTGCAAGATTTGGGTCGTGCCAAAACAATACCGTCTTTAAAGATTTATTTGAATGTAATGCAGTTATGTTCACAAAACAGAATGTTATATAAATTAATCTTGACTAAATTGATATATAATTATCTTTTTTTTTTTTCTTATAAACAATTTTCAAATTAACAATTAATCAGTAATATAGCTGTAATTCACCCTACAATAACAATTTAAATAAATACACATTTCACTGTATATTAGTGGAGTGAGATGAGTAGAGTGTATTGCATTCACTTGCTAGTAGGAAGCTATGGCCAATGACAATAACAGTACAAGTAAAAAAGTTGATTTTTTTACCAATAGCATTGGAAAAAAAAAAATAATTTTATGCATCATAAAAATTAACAATTTCTGATATTTAAAAAAAAAAAACAACTTCCCACCAACTAACTACCTGGGAAGTCACTAAAGAACATCCCATTTCTACAATAAATTTGACTTGAATTGTTATTCCCATTTAACAATCAATAATTAATGTTAGATAAGTTTCCTAATTACCCTGTTAGTTACATTTTTATGATTCATGCAAACAACACAAAAAAAAGTCTTACACAAATAAAATGAAAATAAAAGACTTTCTTTAAAAAAAAACAACAAAAGTGGGGGAGACTAAAACATTCATAAAAAAAAATAATCTCCTTAATTACACCTGCTATGTAATGTATCTTTTATAAATGTATCTTAACGGTGTATCATTATACAGATATCTGACAGCTCTACTCAGCTTGTAAGCAAGATTGAAATAATCAAGCATCAAATATTTGTTAAATATAGCACCAAAGTTAAAACTGTGCTAGATATGGGGGGATAAAGTGTCAGAAATGTGATCATTTACAAAATAAACCACCATAAAAAAAAATTTTCATGGAAATGGTTGGCAGGTTAGGTCAACATCAATGAATAATAAATTAATGTTCAGATTTATTCTCAACATAATTCAGCTGACATAATTCAGCTTACATTTAAGTTTTTACTAGCTCACTTGTTTTATTTTTAACAATTATTATCAAATGAGGATCTATTCTTAAACTCTGCAATGTCACTCTGTAAACTATGAAAATTCTGTTGTTGTTTTTTAACAATGAAGGTTATTTAAATTATAAAAGTTAATGCAACCAAGCAGCATGCCACTTTGACAGGTAATATAATAATGTATCAACTGTCATAAAGCAAAGATATTGGTAGAATTTAACAGCAAGCAAAATTAAATATGGCGTTTACTGAAACAGCTAAGAAACTTTTTTTTTTTGTTTTCATTCCTTTTCAATATTTGTGAAGCTTAAAAGAATAATTAATTCTCAAATTGATTTCCTTCATTACTTTGTAATTGAAACTTAATTTTTTTTGTTCAAATATTTAAAATAAGTTTAGGCAAAGCATTTAAAGTTTTCTCTAGTGTTTTTTGTGTAAAAAATAGTTAAATGGTAAGTAAAAATAATGCTGACATTTCTATTAGTGCAACATGTGCTGAAATGAATATTCATATTTCTTTAACAACCATGAATCATGGGAAATATGAAAACATTTCAGTCAGTGAAAATGACTATCTACACACACACACAGTGAAAGAGCTGTGCAAGCAAAATGACATGCACCTTCACAAGAGTTAACAGCATTCCTCTAAAGTAGAAAGTAATATTTCAAAGTATAGGACGAGATAAAGGTACAAACTAATTTCAGTCAAGTTAATCCAAAAAAAAACACTTTAAAGCTTTAAAGAAAATATTTTTTGTATCTTTTTTAAATAAAGTAACACAAATTTTTTAAAACTTTTTGTTGATTTCTCAAATTTTCCAAACATCTTCCTGCAAAACTCACATAATCGTCGAGAGCATCTTTTAGAGCTGAGAGCAGCAGCACAGCCGCCAGAGGGATTAAAGTGGTAACAGGCGTCAAAGACGATATGACAGGCAACATCTAAACTCCAACATATAGCCCCAGCATCAAAATAGAAGAAAAATGAAAAAAAAAAAGGGAAACATTGGTAAAAAAAAAATTGTATCAAGGATGGAAAGTTTTTATTTTAAGTCATCACTTGAAGTCAAAGTGCTGGGCTCAAACTGTCCTATGCTGACGAACCACTAGTCTGTGAGCGATCAATAAAAATTCAAAACAATGTCACTTCAAATGAGCATTTAAGTTTACAGAAAGCAACAGGAAATACATAATGCAAAAAAAATGTTTTGTTTTCTGCATGTTTTATCAGGAAATAAATCTTATCACAGCTAATAAAATTTATTTCCAAAGACAAACTGTACACACACGACTGTCTTCTGGTTAGAAATTGAATAGAGAAATAGGGTAGAGATGATGAGACAATAATTTACTCGCAAAGGTCAGTAATAAATTTACTTCTCACCAAACAGTACTACAATCACAAAAACAAATAACAAAAAGGATTACGGATGAAAACACTATGGTTCATAATGCTTTAATTCAGGCAATAGGAGTTGTTAAGCTAGCAGATCTAACAGCAGTTAAAGGTTTAATGTGATTATTTTTCAGCTATATTTATCAAAATGTGAATCTAATTAGCTTTAAGCATAGCGCTAATGCTGTCCAATGTGTAATCATGTATGCTAACTGATTTCAAATAATAAAACTAAACTACAGTATAAACAAAAAAATACTTCATCATCTGTTTACATCAAAAGAATAAACATCAACAAATGATGGAGTTGGAGAAAAGCTTTAATAGATGAAGGTTTTAAAAAAAAAAAAAGGTGCCCAAAGCTCAGAAGCATATAATTTGTTGTAGTAATCTGACAGTCACAGCATTAGGATAAACGCCTAACACTGTAGGCCATGGCCAACAGTTCAGATTGAGACTACTCTAGGCTATGTCAGTGTAATTTTGCTAAATGTTACATGTTGAGCAGTGGTCGCTACAGAGACTTGTAGAAGAAAATAAGATTTTGTTTAAAAAAAAAAAAATAGGAATATGAGAGTTATTGTAAGTACACTTAAAAAAAAAAAACTACCACTGAAAATTAAAATAAAAGATGAAAAAAATTGTTAAAGGGAAATGAAGAGGGGGAAAAAAAAAATTAACCACCACACACAGAAACAGATTTGTGTGTTGTTACCAAACTATAACAAAAAAAAAAAGATGAGAAAAAAAAGTAGGATTGAAAATAATGTATATATATAAATAAATAAATAAATACAGATACTGTAAGCCAAGATAAATAAAATATGTATATAGGCATCACTCTTTTTGGTGAGAGCTAGGGGAGGTGGAGGGGGTGTAAAGGGAGGCTAGACTTACAAAATCATCTATAGCTTCCTTAATGGCAGAAATGCTCAGCACAAACACCAAGGGAATAACAGTGGCTACTGGCTCCAAGGAGGAGATGGCTGGTATCAACTAGTGGTAATGATAACACACACACACACAAAATAGTTCTGTTAGTGTCCAATATGGTACATAAAAATAAACTAAAACTTACTGGATAAAAATATAAACACATTTTAAAAAAAAAAACGGCCAGCTTGAAGTACAGCATGCCTAATGCAGTTTAATAAAAATAAGAAAAGAACTCCAAACCATGTAGTCAAGTTTTATTAGCGTTTTCTAATTGATTTTGTTTCAAAACAAAAAAATAATTAAACAGCTTTTAAAAAAAAATTTAATTTAAAAAAAGCTCAAACATAAGCATGTCAACATGTCAAAATTTTTTTACACTATGAATTTTTTTTGTTGGTTTTGATGAAAAAATTAACCTTCAAGTCTCAATAGACCGCTCTTTTTTATGTAAAAGAAATAATTTTTTTTTTTCACTAATTACTATTAATTGAGCTCATTAAATTTCTTTGTTTTTAAATTTTTTTTTTCATCTTAACCATTAATAAGGTCAATGAAATAATATTGCAACAACTATTAAGAAACATTATCATTTTAAATAGCCAGTAAAGCTATTCTTAATGAACTGTCACACTGAAACAGTAGCAAAGTGTGTTTTAAATATATAATTTTTTTAAAAAATAAAATGCATGCGTCGCAAGAATTTACCACAGTCAGAGCCAAATTAAAAAATTTAGAAAAGAGTTTTTTTTTTCCTTTAAATAAACTGAAATACTTCAAATGTCCTAATGTCATTTATGAATAATGTAACCTTAATATCATATTGGGGGAAATATGGAACTAATACACAAGCTAGGAAATCAGACATGAAGAAATATAGAAACGTCCGCAACAAAATACTAATGTATTACTGACAAATGATGAAACGGCTAGTGACTATTCACTCATTGGCCTGCTCTTTACATTAAAATGTTTACGAAAAACATACTATAAAACTATTTCTATTTAAAATAGAATAAGTTAATTTATTATTTTGGTCTCTGTAGAATTTCAGTCAAAAAGCATGATAATTATTCTTTCCAACCCCCGAATTTATTTTTTTTTATAAATTCGTTTCATAAATGTCATTAAACGATGAAGCTGCCATCACGCTAAACTGAACACAGCTTATCGTTTCCTCTCTATTGTAATTCAGACAGCGAAAAAAAAAACATACACCGTCTGAATGCATTAATTCCTTTAATCTTTTTTCCATTCACTTAAGTGAAATGTATGAAGCTGAGGAGACATTTGTGTGTAGAGCCTCAATGCCCAAAAGAGAGAGAGAGAGGAGTGGGGAGTCAGGGGGAGGCAGGAGGAGTTTCAAAGTGAGGAGTGCATTAGCTGTTGGTTCAGATCAAAATCATTGTGACTATAAAAAAGCATACAGTCGTTCAATGCAGAAAACAAATATTAAATGATCATAGAGTGTAATGAGACCAAATGTCCTGGCATGGGTGGCCTGATCTGTGACAATTACTAACACACACACACACACTAGGAGATGAAAGGCTAAGAGATAGTCAAGTTCTACTTAAGCACATCAATGGTGACAGAGCTAACATCTTTGGTTAGGTACAGAGAATATGAGGTTGTACTAGTTACAAAGCAATCAAAAAGAGGGCTTATTCGAGGTTTGAAAATAAAATTATATTATTTTGTCTTTTTCTCTAACGATACCTGACCAGATAGCCATGCTGTTTAATGCATGTGTCTGAGTTTTAAATTTACCGACCCTAACCCTATCAACTAAAAATGTTTGTCTGGTTATTAAGGATTCTGTTTGAACGGCAGCACCTCGTTAGTGTTTCCCCTGTTTTTGACAATGCTTGAAGTTTTGGAGTTCCAGATTTAAAAGCTTAGTATGAAGGGGAGGGAAAACTGCAAGTGGAGTCACATAAAGAAAGCTTCTAATATTTCAAATACCACCTCTTATTATTCATTCATAAATTTACCTTTCGGTCATTTATCAAATTTACATAAAGACAGTGGCCTAACTAGCCTAAGTGGCACACGGGGCGTAATCTGAAAATGCCGCCCTACTCCTGGGCGAAAAAAAGAACATTGACTAAAGTGGTGAAAATACATCACCAGTCTGGCAATAAAGTGACTGCCACCCCGAGGCACACAGCTCCCGACTAGTTAGGCCACGGCATATAAGCCAAAAGAAGGAACACATATCTTATAGATCAATGTTATAGTGATGTTGTAGCAATAACGGAATTTATTTATTTATTTTTTTTATACTTATCAAAGATGGACCAGATCTCACCTGAAGAACCAGGAGACCCAAGAAGTAGGCATTGGCCAACCTCTGGAACTGCTCAAACAAGTTCTTTGGAAGGAATGTAATGATGTTGTACTTGGAAGTGGAAATGTAGTTGTTCTGGGGAGGGTGGAAGAAAGGAAACAATAGTAATTAACACATTGTCATGGAACAAATCATGGCTGCGTGGCTGTTCTAATAGATGGGCTAAAAATATCATACAGGGGGGCCCTCATTGCCCAAGGACACCTTGTATAATTAAATTTGATGCTAAAAGAGCCTGGGCAGGTACTTTTGTCTGGGCCCCCATAATATCTTTTAACTCTCTGACTAGGACCACAAAATATCTTTTAACTCTCTGACTGAACCACAAAATATCTTTTAACTCTATGACTAAAAGAGCCTTGACAGGTACTTTTGTCTGGGCCCCCATAATATCTTTTAACTCTCTGACTAGGACCACAAAATATCTTTTAACTCTCTGACTGGACCACAAAATATCTTTTAACTCTCTGACTAAAAGAGCCTGGACAGGTACTTTTGTCTGGGCCCCCATAATATCTTTTAACTCTCTGACTAGGACCACAAAATATCTTTTAACTCTCTGACTGGACCACAAAATATCTTTTAAATCTCTGACTAAAAGAGCCTGGACAGGTACTTTTGTCTGGGCCCCCATAATATCTTTTAACTCTCTGACTGGACCACAAAATATCTTTTAACTCTCTGACTGGACCACAAAATATCTTTTAACTCTGACTAAAAGAGCCTTGACAGGTACTTTTGTCTGGGCCCCCATAATATCTTTTAACTCTCTGACTAGGACCACAAAATATCTTTTAACTCTCTGACTGGACCACAAAATATCTTTTAAATCTCTGACTAAAAGAGCCTGGACAGGTACTTTTGTCTGGGCCCCCATAATATCTTTTAACTCTCTGACTGGACCACAAAATATCTTTTAACTCTCTGACTAGGACCACAAAATATCTTTTAACTCTCTGACTGGACCACAAAATATCTTTTAACTCTCTGACTAGGACCACAAAATATCTTTTAACTCTCTGACTGGACCACAAAATATCTTTTAACTCTCTGACTGGACCACAAAATATCTTTTAACTCTCTGACTAGGACCACAAAATATCTTTTAACTCTCTGACTGGACCACAAAATATCTTTTAACTCTCTGACTGGACCACAAAATATCTTTTAACTCTCTGACTGGACCACAAAATATCTTTTAACTCTCTGACTAGGACCACAAAATATCTTTTAACTCTCTGACTGGACCACAAAATATCTTAACTCTCTGACTAGGACCACAAAATATCTTTTAACTCTGACTAGGACCACAAAATATCTACCATTTAATTCTCTGACTAGGACCACAAAATATCTTTTAACTCTCTGACTAGGACCACAAAATATCTTTTAACTCTCTGACTAGGACCACAAAATATCTACCATTTAATTCTCTGACCTGTCCCTAAATATCTCTGGAAGTCTCTGTCTACCCCACCCACACACACCACACCCATGTCTCTTAAGGTCTAAGCCTATGGCTTCCAATTATCTCTAGGAGTCTCTGCCTAGGGTTCCCCGCCCCCCCCCCACACACACACAACTGCTGTGATGTTGATTACCACTGACCAGGTAAATCAATAGTATGTGAGTCAAATCAAAAACTTACTGCATAGCCGAATTGTGCATTGTACTCCGGATCATTCACCTTGATGATGCGTTCTATTTCTGTGGAAGAAATCACAAACACGATTACAGTCAACAAACAATGAAATGGTGGGTGGGGGGAGGGGAGGGAGAACTAAAGGTCAACAATTATAACAAAGTTAAATTTGACCCAGCATCACATATACAGGCAACATTTCATCTCTTTAAACCTTTTCAAAAAAATAAAAACATGACGAAAAACTTTTTTTTCTATGTATGTGGTACATTGTGGTACGGTGTGGTACAGTGTGCGTATTAATGTAAGCATTGTGTAGAAATAAATGAAATATAAAAAAAAAATAATAATAACAGAAGTGAAACTTGTGTAAACTCTGCTTACAGTAAACACACATCCACATTCTAATTAACAAAGGAAGTTTATAGCCAGGCGATACTGTTCAGCAGACATTGTAACACCCAATGCTGATAAGGCCTGGCCGTAATAAAAGCCCACTAGATATTCGGCGTCAGGACATTTTGCGTGCCATTTGAGCTGTCTGCCGGTGGCAAACTTCAGTGGCCAAAAAAAAAATGTGCCAGGTTGCACAACATTTAAAACAAAATAGATAAGGTTAATCAATAGGAATACAGCGAGAGTGTGGGCTGGGCGGAATGAACAGCTGAAACGACACACGATACATTTCATAATTGCCAGGTTACAAAAAAAAAAAAATTAAATATAAATTTATTTCTTGATTTTATATCACACACTTCACAGTTTATGTTACAAGTAACTTTTACCATTTATAATATAACGAGCTAAAAACAATCGTTCTACACAAAATCAGAAAACGCCTTGAACTCTGTGACCTATCACCTATCTAATTACTTAGAATCAGTCGTCCGCAACCTTTTTCATCGCGAGGCAGTCAAACTCGGCTAGGCTGCACCTGTATACAATTAAGTGGGTTGGGGGTGTGTGTGCGGGGGGGGGGTCATGAATTATGTTATCGAGGTCATAATTGGAAGGTGGTAATATATTATAGATATTTAAGGGGGGTCTCAGTGAGAGTTTACAGATATTGATGGGGGGGGGTGTCGTCTTAGACCCCCAAATATCTTTGTAAATCTTTTAACACCAGGACCTTCTAATGACGGGTTTATTTATTGTTTTGTCGCTTGTCTTATCATATGTATGTCCCTACCAACTAAAACATTCAATTGTAAGTCATTCCATGGTACAATAATACACTTGTCCAGGAGGTAATTACAACTGAAAACATAACATTTCTAATTGATAGATTGTATTTGTAAATTGTAAAATGGCAAAAAAAAATGTTTAATAATTAGATGATAATAAACCATGTATTGTCTGGGCTACATAGAGGCATACACGAACGTAAAAACGGAACCCGTGCCATGAAAGTAATATTCAAAGTAAATAGTCTATGTCTAAAAATGGAAAAGTAAAAAAACTTGAGCATTTAAAGATGTCATCTAACTTTACTTATACCACAGTAAATACCAAGAATGTCATCTAACGTTACTTATACCAAGACTAACAAATGCACCTGGGTTATGGCCGTTGGTCGATGATGGTGTATAGTATGTAATACATCTAAAATGTTGGTATACCGGTTATACCAGCTGAACTCAAATGCTTAAAAGTACAATACCAGGCAAAAAAAAAATAGTCACAAAAAACGTTCCTAAATGTCATTCATAGTACCATTTGTGCTTAAAAAAAAGACGACTACGACCATCACACAATCAGAGAAAGCTTTTGTCGTTATTATTCAGGTTTGTTCCGTGTGTGGAGGGGGTGGGCATATCGCCATAGTATGTTGTGTTGTTTACGAATAAATAATCATTCATAATGCTAAAAAAAAAAAAGACAAACCAGGGCCGAAAAAATCCTGATTGTGTGTTGATTAAATATTGTGTGTATATCAGAGATGAGCGGACAGCGGACGCGTCCGCTTGCGGACGCAGATCCGCAGACTTTTCCGAATCCGCGGACTGACAGCGGACGCATTGTATGGTTAATTGCGGACTCGCGAACTGACGCGGATCTTCTTTAGCGTTACCATAAAAAAAATTTCAAGTCATTTAAACAGCTAAATTTCAGCTATGCGGACGCGCGAACTGGTCCGCAGACCAATGTTGTAATATTCTGCGGACGCGGGCGCGGATCATTGATAAAAATCCGCGGACGGACGCGGACGCTAAATTTCAAGATCCGCACACCTCTGGTGTATATGTTTTTTTTTACTTTCCGAACAATAATGTTTATCTTCAGATTTATTAGTTGTGAGATGTGTGCGATTTGATTTTAATGAAATATTTTTTATAATTTGTGAATGTAAAATAACCAACCACACACTGATGGCAGGATGATGTATTGGCAACACATGCCATCCAACGTGTGTGTGTATGTGTGTGTGTTCTAAATGCTGTTATGACCAGTCCATCAATGTCACAAGTCCTGCGCACCTTAACGTCAATTAACATCCCGGTGTCATACCGCAAGAGGCGGCAGGTTGGGATGAGTGGGGGGTGAATGGGGGTGGGAGGAGGGATCATCGGTATAAACCTCGTCCAACCTATCAAAACCTCGACAGTGACGTTCAGTATGGAGTCGGGATGCAAAACAGATTTGAACAACCACCGATGAAGTTGGTATAACACATCACTACGAAACATTAAGTGCAATGTCTTCAACTTCATTACTAACTAGTCCCGCGGGTACCTCCAAGGGGTAAAGGTTAGCCAGGGGGGTACGCAGCGGCATGTAATTTTGGTTTATAAAACAGCCAACAATGTGAAGATGGTCGCCAGTTTGTAGCCGGACTCGTCACCTAACCCCCACTGACCCAAGTATCACATTAGGTAAAGGTAAAAAGCACACACACCATCCTGAAAATAGGTGCATCTAGTCGCAATACTTTGGTGCGCGGTCGCCAAAAAACGTTGAGAACCGCCGAACTAGTCTATAAACAACCGACGTCTGTCATGACATTTGATTTGATTTTAAAAGTACACTGAGACCTGCTGACAAGTAAACAAGGTAACGTAATATGTCACATAACGGCCCCTCAAGGGGAGGGGGGTCAATTTGTTTCGTTCCATTTGATTTTTTTTTTCCCACTCCGTCTCGGAAAGACATCGACAGAGTCCATCCAGAACACAGGCGGGTATAATGGCTGCCTTTGTAACGGTGAGGCTGTGACCTCAATCAAGATGGCGAATTGAGTTACATACAAGGCAATTTGGAAGGGGGGCAGGGGGGGGGGCTCTAAACACCCTCAGGGTGGAGGGAGGCTCAAGTTTAGAAGCCCGTTTTTTTTCTCAACTATTTTATTTCGTAAAGACAAATGTCGAGTAGTTCTCCTCGGGGATGCAAAGACACCTGGTCTGCTTCGGAGACCCATTTACCGTGTAGGTAATTTTAACGACAAGTTCTTCAAGGTGCTTCCGACGGATGTCGTGCGTGTACCGACGGAGGTCGCGTGTGTGCCAATGTCGTGTGCGTACCAATGGATGTCGTGTGTACCAATGTTGTGCGTGTACCGACGGATGTCGTGCGTGTACCGACGGATGTCGCGTGTGTAACAATGGATGTCGTGTGTACCAATGGATGTCGTGTGTGCCAACGGATGTCGTGTGTGTACCGACGGATGTCGTGCGTGTACCGATGGATGTCGTGTGTGTACCCATGTCGTGTGTGTACCGACGGATGTCGTTGTGTGTACCCATGTCGTGTGTGTACCAACGGATATCGTGCGTGTACACATGTCGTGTGTGTACCGACGGATGCCGTGTATGTACAGTGAATACTGGCAGAGGCGACGTACAAATTAATCGATGCATCTAAGTACATTTGATTTCACACACACACACCGTGTTCGTCACAGGAATTACTGGTGGTGTGTGTACTGGTGCCAGAGTCTCACTATATTTAAACAGTGCACTCATATGCCGATCATGTGATTCGATTCTGGTGGACTAAAGACTGGGTCAAGTAACTCAAGTTGGGGCAAAAGCGTAGACCCCCCCCCCTTCCATTACACAGAGACACAAACTTACACACCTTCAATTAGGCACGAAAACTACTTTTTAATATTAAATATCTATTAGTTATTATCAACATGAGTCACCCACGCTTCTAATGCTACATTATCGATGAATCAATAAAGTTAGCTTTTAAAAAAAAAATGGGGAAAGTGATGACATCATTGACTAGAATGGCATCCTACGCCGTTCGGAGTGAGAGTCCATTAATAAACTGTTCCCACTAATTACTATAACTAAACAGATAGTGAGTGTGACAGAGGAAATAAACATTCTACTCTTTGCTAGTACATGGATTATAGACATGGACTGTGCAGCTCTCCATACTGTTTTCTGTCCGGGAGTTTTTCTACATTTGACAACGCCACCCACCCAACTCTGCGCTGTGCCGACTAAAAATAACCACATTGTCAACTATAAGGTGGTGGGGGTGTGTGTACAAGAGGGGGGGGGGACTTCTTCACAACCACCTGTTCAAATCTTTATATCATTCCAACAAGAGCTGTATCCGTGTGGGTGGGTGCAACCGGTGAACAAGACAGATTGATGATGCACCTGTAATTTAATTCCGTTTTAATATCTTTTTTTTTTTAATTGTAAGAAAGATCGAAGAGAAATAACTTAGTGAATAGCAGCAACATATAATGTCACTGTTTAAACATCGCTGTGTACACGCCATGATAATGTCGCTGTGTGTATACATCATATAATGTCGCTGTGTGTAAACAACATATAATGTCGCTGTGTGTAAACAACATACAATGTCGCTGTGTGTAAACAACATACAATGTCGCTGTTTAATTCTGCGGTACAAATAAAATAAACTTTCAATGAAGTGCAGTCACATAAATCGAAATGCTCATCAATAAAAACATCTTGACAAAATAACAATGGTCGAACGAATGGGAGAGGTGGGTGGTTACCCTACATAAAAGCAGAACAAAAATTAGCCTTTTAGCCTTACCCTCTTTGGTCTTGTTTAAAAACGGCAGGTGATACTGGGTTCCGAACAGGGTCCTGGTGCCCATCACTGGCTTCACACAATCATTATACACCACCACAGTATACACAATCGTAATACACCACCACTATAACAAACAATCATAACACACCACCAATATACATTCCTGTTTACAAATCCATAATGATGTCATGCTAATGGGCAGATGCCAGAAACTATTCCAGCCTTTGAAATGAAGATATAAAACCGTACACAGTGTCTGAACGCACAAAGTGTCTGAACGCTGCTGTTTTTGTTATTAGTCCTGAAGCCCGCTATTTGTACTCGTGCACGTGGACAGTCCCGTACGTATGTTTTAGTGTTACCTGCAAAGTACGGCCGGTGAATTATATTACAACACATAATACCAGAGACTGGCCTGTCGTGTGAATCACAAACTATAACTACAACTACTAGGAACGATTCGCTCTGACCCCACCAACCCCCACCCCCTCACTCTCCCTCCACGCTAGCCGGTATTTCACACGGAGATAACCAACCTATTGCTTGTGTCAATATCCTCCTGCCCTTCCCTGTCCCCAACTCCACTTAAACCTGGAAAAAATCTCACTGATTTCTGCAAATAAATGCAGGAAACGGGAAAAAAACGTGAAAAAAAATGAGGAAGCGAGGGGTGGGTGTGCGGGGGAGGGGTTTGGCGATCACTCGCCCCATTTAAATATCACAAATTCTGTCCCTGGAACAATCTATACATGGTTCAAACCACGGCATAAACAACAATACACGCGCGCACAGACATCCTACGAGATAGCCAGATAAAAGAGTTGAGAAGGGAGGAGGAGCTCCGTGAAAGGAAGGTTCGAACCAAAGTCGAAACTTTGGGCCCCTGGGGTGGAAAGGGGAGGGGGAGAAGGTTGAAGCATTGATCTTCTAGATACAGTGATAAATGTGTTTAACAATTAATACAGCCTAATGTAAACCACACACACACACACACACACACCCTCGCCCCCAAAGCTAACTTCTAAAGTCCATCGCAGCTAGAATGGTATGTCATCTGGCACAGAAATTAGAGGGACCTAAATGTTCATACGTTCAACGCAGCACATTGCAGCATGTAAATATATTAGCTGCAGCGCCCCCCCCCCCAAGTATGTTTGTTGGTTTAGTTTTTGGTTGGGGCCGGGGGGGTGTGATAGACAAGCAATGCAGTCTTATTTCTTTGGATGTGCAAATAGTTATCATGTTTACCAACACAGACGCATTAAATATATAGATATATATAATAATTGAACACACAATTGAAATTCAACAGGTGGTGCAGGGCGGCCAACTTTTTTTCACAGACAATTATCCAGAAACTGGTGGGGGGGGGGGAATATCTAGGTATGTATTGGCATGTATACATTCATATAGCAAATAAGCACAATTTTCCAACTTAAAGTGAAGGGAAGAAAAATATCCAGATGCATAAGACGGTAGCAGTTTCGTATGTCTAGAAGGCTCAAAAGTATCCAGGCCTAGATATAAATGAACCGAATTGGCAGCCCTGGCCGTGGTGTTGTGCACAATGATGAGTATCGAACAGCACAAAAACACGCCCAGTGAAATAAATAATAACAGCAATCGCATGTAGTACTACTTGTATTGTTATATATATATATATATATATATATATATATATATATATATATATATATATATATAACAAGCAGACTGGGCGCTAATGCATTTACAACACAATAAACCGATCAATAACACTTCTATAAATATACAGTTACACACACACACACCTTTATAGAAAATTAACGCTCGCAGTGAATGAAACGCGAAAAAAAGAAGAAAAAAATAAGCAGTCAGTTGTTTTTTGTTTCAGAGGAGCGGCTACTGGCCCGGATCAAGTCGGTGTCTATTTTTATCTCGGGTGTGTATGTCAACATTAGAACACACTAGACTGGCTATGTGCGTCGTCCAAATAGGACCATGGTCACGGTCGTATGTATTTGTTTTTCAGATCCGATTCCAAGAAAATAACGAAAAAGATGCAGAGAAAGAACACAGATTTATTTTGTTTGTTTGTTTGTTTTCCCCATCAGAAGAAAAAACAACAACTTTAAAGTAACTCTTCACTATCCTGAGATTAAAAAAAACACAGGTTCAAGCGCAAGCAGACGACGAGAAATGAAATGTGAGCGGAAGCTGAGACGAACGGAGAAAAGAAAATGTTCAACTAACCACAAGGCAAATACTACATGGGGGAATATATCAAGCATAGATTAACTTATCATTATTGTTGTTTTGTTGTTGTTGTTTTTTGCGAACAGAAAACCAAGATACACACACACACAAAAAGTGTCGACACTGAAAGATTATCCCAACAGAGAATTAAAAAAAAATCCGAACTTGAAGCAACAAGTGCAGAAAGACTGGTAGAGGAGCATACGTAGCACAGACTAAATGTTTACATCCCCACCACCAACACACCGGCACACCAGCCGCGTTACTGGCACACACCCCCCACCCCACCCCCAAGCTCTCATTTTTACCTTTACGTTTCTAGGTCAAAGAAAAACTACCGCAGCCCAAACAGGCAAATAAAAAAAAAAGACGAGCAGACGTGACGAAACGGATTCGTTATAACCGTATGGCCACCAGACGACACTCGACAATTTTTTTTTTGCATTAGTGATGAGCCTGTATTATTACTGGCCCATGTTTTCTATTCACTAGAATATCTTGCATTACAAGTTCAAGCTCATTAGAAACTCATACGCATAAAAAGCATGCATACGGCCAGCGTCAAGAAGTTGTAAAAGCGGAAGATTAAAAATCGGTGGAGCAAAAGACACGAGGGGGAAAAGAAATGGTAAAAAAAAAATCAATAGCCTGAAATAAATATGTGTGGGCAGCGACCGTAATGAGAGGGGGCTGGGGACTAGGAGATTGGGTTACTAATCAGAAGGGACAAAGTGTTACTGGACAGGCGAGGCTTGAAAGAGTAAAAGGGGAAAAGGGGGGGGGGGTGTTATCAGGATCTTCAACGTGAGTAGGGGTGCATGCTACTATAAGCTATTTTCTGTATCTTTCAACTTTAACGGCAGGCTACACCCCTTCTCAATTACAAGATATTTGGTAATGGGGGGGGGGGGGCAAAGGAAAAGGAAGTAAGGGGGGGGATTTAGAACGTGAATGCAAATATGCAAAATAGATAGATGTGTCTTCCAAAGGAAGTAAAATAAACTATGGTAAAGGGAAACAAAATGGATTGAAACCGAAATTCATGTGGTGAATTTTTTAATTCGTGACGCAGATCATTGGGTTGAAAACTTCAGAAAAAGGGGCGGCTGAAACTGTGCGCATGAAAAAACACGAGGCAGAGCGCGCGCACATTAAAAAAGAGCGCTTCATCGTTAAAGGAATGCATGGACACCTCAACACACATATTTCTTCATAGTTGTCTACCCTGAGCGGCTGTCATTCATTGGTAGCCCCTGTCCATTCTTTTATATTGTCAAACCAACATTTCCCCTGGTTCCCTCTGCGACGGACTCATTCTGCAGTCCCTTGGAGAATGGTTTCAGGCAGGCTATCATGCCTTGACACATATCCGAACCCTGCTTAGTGGGCTATATGTTGCACACAAACATCTTTTCCATCCAAAGTTGCACAGGAAATATTTTTTTGCCGAACACAGCTGTCAGCAAGGTAGAGGAAGCATGGATGAGGAGCGTTCGAACTCTGAGCATCTGGAATTAAGTGGATAGTTCATGCTCATGCAATATCCAACTCATCTGGAACAGAGGGGAGAGTTCATGCTCCTGTACCGGTCATCTGGGGTAGAGGGGAGAGTTCGTGCTCCCGTACCGGTCATCTGGGATAGAGGGGAGAGTTCGTGCTCATGTACCGGTCATCTGGAATAGAGGGGAGAGTTCATGCTCCTGTACCGGTCATCTGGGGTAGATGGGACCGTGTTTGTCAGCCGGATTGTCAGTGGCGCTCTGGTGCTGATCTCAGTTGGTGTGACACATGTTCCAGCATCAGTGAGTCTCCTACGTAGTGTTATTGCAAGTCTCTTCGATGGCGAGAATTTAAACAAATTAAAAGAGAGATCTGCATAAAACTGACCCAGCGATGATTAATAGGATCAAGAGATGGACATGTCATTATAATTGGAACCTGGGATGATGCTTAAGGCCCGCCACTGTGGTAACAGAAGGTCCACCAGTATACTGTGGTAACAGAAGGTCCGCTAGTACACTGTGGTTACAGAAGGTCGGCTAGTACACTGTGGTTACAGAAGGTCGGCTAGTACACTGTGGTTACAGAAGGTCGGCTAGTACACTGTGGTTACAGAAGGTCGGCTAGTACACTGTGGTTACAGAAGGTCCGCTAGTACACTGTGGTTACAGAAGGTCGGCTAGTACACTGTGGTTACAGAAGGTCGGCTAGTACACTGTGGTTACAGAAGGTCGGCTAGTACACTGTGGTTACAGAAGGTCGGCTAGTACACTGTGGTTACAGAAGGTCGGCTAGTACACTGTGGTTACAGAAGGTCCGCTAGTACACTGTGGTTACAGAAGGCCCGCTAGTGTACTGTGGTAACAGAAGGTCCGCTAGTACACTGTGGTTACAGAAGGTCCGCTAGTGTACTGTGGTGACAGAAGGCCCGCTAGTGTACTGTGGTGACAGAAGGCCCGCTAGTGTACTGTGGTGACAGAAGGCCCGCTAGTGTACTGCAGTCAAAAATGAATTTTATTCCATCAGTTTCAAGAACCTTTACTTCTAAAAGACTCTACTCTTCCTTTTATTTTTGGACCATGTCACCAGACGCTGGGCACTCACCTTGTCTCACATTTTAAACCACAAGAAATCAGAGATCACTTGCGTCACTCGGTAGCCATGCCAACCGAGCGGTCAGTCTCGAGGTCACCGAAACCACCCTCTCACCAATGGAAGTGAGAAAATTGGCTTAAATACTTTAATGCCTGACAGCAACGTTATGTTACAAACTGACAGTGGCATGTAGATGGCTGAATGATGTATGGGTGGCTGGTTGGTTGTCCGGATGGACGAAAAGGACTCATATACACAGTATATAAATGTGTGGACAGACAGACAGACAGACGGACGGACGGGTGGATGGATGGATGGATTAGATAGATAGACAGACCGACAGACAAACAGACAGACAGACAGACAGACAGACAGATAGATAGATAGATAGATAGATAGATAGATAGATAGATAGATAGATAGATACGTGCATGTTAGCCGATGTACCATCCTAACTTGCTGGAATACCTACCCTGTATGCATAGTGTTGTCCCCGACAATGACAAGAAAAAAAACCATCTTTCTGTGAGTCGTCACTGTGATATAGATATCATTCAGCGTGATGGCATGACAGTGTGACACTAAGCCTCACAACGGAACCAGTGTACGGGGGTGGGGGGGGCTAAAATATTTTCCGATGGGAGGGGGTGGATGACAAAGTATCTCTCCAGTTTTTTTTATTTTTACATTTACGAGTTTTTTATTCCACAGCTGTTTAGAAACCGGAAAAAAGGGGGGGGGGGGTTTCTATGGGGTGCTGGGCTAATTATAGTGATGATGTCAGTAGATAGTGAAGATGTCAGTATGTAGTGAAGATGTATGTAGTGAAGATGTCAGTATGTAGTAAAGATGTCAGTATATAGTGAAGCTGTCAGTATGTAGTGAAGATGTCAGTAGATAGTAAAGATGTCAGTATGTAGTGAAGATGTCAGTATGTAGTGAAGATGTCAGTATGTAGTAAAGATGTCAGTATATAGTGAAGATGTCAGTATGTAGTGAAGATGTCAGTAGATAGTAAAGATGTCAGTATGTAGTGAAGATGTCAGTATGTAGTGAAGATGTCAATATGTGGTTAAGATGTCAGTATGTGGTTAAGATGTCAGTATGTAGTGAAGATGTCAGTATGTGGTTAAGATGCCAGTATATAGTGAAGATGTCAGTATATAGAAAAGATGTCAGTATGTAGTGAAGATGTCAGTATGTAGTGAAGATGTCAGTATGTGGTTAAGATGTCAGTATGTGGTTAAGATGTCAGTATATAGTGAAGATGTCAGTATATAGTGAAGATGTCAGTATATAGTGAAGATGTCAGTAGATAGTGAAGATGTCAGTATGAAGTGAAGATGTCAGTATGTAGCTAAGATGTCAATATGTAGTGAAGATGTCAGTGTGTAGTGAAAATGTCAGTATGTAGTTAAGATGTCAGTATGTAGTAAAGATGTCAGTATGTAGTGAAGATGTCAGTATGTAGTGAAGATGTCAGTAGATGTTGAAGATATCAGTAGATAGTAGAGATGTCAGTAGATGTTGAAGATGTCAGTAGATGGTAGAGATGTCAGTAGATGTTGAAGATGTCAGTAGATAGTAGAGATGTCAGTAGATGATGAAGATGCCAGTAGATGTTGAAGATGTCAGTAGATAGTAGAGATGTCAGTAGATGTTGAAGATGTCAGTAGATAGTCGAGATGTCAGTAGATGTTGAAGATGTCAGTAGATGTTGAAGATGTCAGTAGATAGTAGAGATGTCAGTAGATGTTGAAGATGTCAGTAGATGTTGAAGATGTCAGTAGATAGTAGAGATGTCAGTAGATAGTGAAGATGTCAGTAGATAGTAAAGATGTCAGTATGTAGTGAAGATGTCAGTATGTGGTTAAGATGCCAGTATATAGTGAAGATGTAACTATATAGTTAAGATTTCAGTATGTAGTGAAGATGTCAGTAGATAGTAAAGATGTCAGTATGTAGTGAAGATGTCAGTATGTGGTTAAGGTGTCAGTATGTGGTTAAGATGTCAGTATGTGGTTAAGATGTCAGTATGTAGTGAAGATGTCAGTATGTGGTTAAGATGCCAGTATATAGTGAAGATGTCAGTATATAGTAAAGATGTCAGTATGTAGTGAAGATGTCAGTATGTAGTGAAGATGTCAGTATGTAGTGAAGATGTCAGTATGTAGTAAAGATGTCAGTATATAGTGAAGATGTCAGTATATAGTGAAGATGTCAGTGATAGTGAAGATGTCAGTAGATAGTGAAGATGTCAGTATGTAGTGAAGATGTCAGTATGTAGTTAAGATGTCAATATGTAGTTAAGATGTCAGTGTGTAGTGAAGATGTCAGTGTGTAGTGAAGATGTCAGTGTGTAGTGAAAATGTCAGTATGTAGTTAAGATGTCAGTATGTAGTTAAGATGTCAGTATGTAGTTAAGATGTCAGTGTGTAGTGAAAATGTCAGTAGGTAGTTAAGATGTCAGTATGTAGTTAAGATGTCAGTATGTAGTAAAGATGTCAGTATGTAGTGAAGATGTCAGTATGTAGTGAAGATGTCAGTATATAGTGAAGATGTCAGTAGATAGTGAAGATGTCAGTAGATAGTGAAGATGTCAGTATATAGTGAAGATGTCAGTAGATGTTGAAGATGTCAGTAGGTGGTAGAGATGTCAATAGATGTTGAAGATGTCAGTAGATAGTAGAGATGTCAGTAGATGATGAAGATGTCAGTAGATGTTGAAGATGTCAGTAGATGTTGAAGATGTCAGTAGATAGTAGAGATGTCAGTAGATGATGAAGATGTCAGTAGATGTTGAAGATGTCAGTAGATAGTCGAGATGTCAGTAGATGTTGAAGATGTCAGTAGATGTTGAAGATGTCAGTAGATAGTAGAGATGTCAGTAGATGTTGAAGATGTCAGTAGATGTTGAAGATGTCAGTAGATAGTAGAGATGTCAGTATATAGTGAAGATGTCAGTATATAGTAAAGATGTCAGTATATAGTGAAGATGTCAGTATATAGTGAAGATGTCAGTATATAGTGAAGATGTCAGTATGTCAGTATGTAGTAAAGATGTCAGTATATAGTGAAGATGTCAGTATATAGTGAAGCTTTCAGTATATTATTAACTTATGATCGCCAGCAAATTACTTCTCTTCACTGACATTCATAAATAAACATATATTCATGGACTTGAAAAAAACACACACGCGCCCAGTTATTATTTTTTTTTATTTCCCCGCTGATCATAATTCGCTCCCCCCCCCCCCAAAACCCCTTTTCTTTATTTTTCCCTTCTCAGCCAAACGACCGTACATTTCAAAATTTGCATTCCCTTCTACACTGATCACCTGAATTCTGGAAACACCAAACCAGTCAGTTCTGGTCTGTCTAAACCAGACACCACTGCATGCAGTCCGACATCTATACAACATGGCGGGATATAATAAAAACATAAACAGTTCCTAGCATGGGCGGCACAGACAAATACATTTCAGCCAGTTATGTGCTGTATATGTTGAGTCTGGATGCACAAGTCGTATATATTTATTTTTTGTTAATTCCGGTAATCGCCTGATCTTTACAATTTCAATAATAATTAATCATCCCCAGGTTTATTGTCTGCACATTGGTCCATGTTTTACCTGAACATGTTCAGCGTTGAGCGGGAATGTTTAGACCACACACACACAAATCAATCTAATTACGTGATTAATTAATGGTTGTAGTTGTTTGTTTGTTTTTTTTTTTAAATCATTATTTGTTTTAATCTGGAGGCTTCACAATTGAACAAACACTGAACGAATCAATTAATTGAAGGATTCCGAATTCCAGGGACGAGCTGGTTGTCGGGGGATCAGGAATGTGAACGTAATTGCAGGGTATCATTCTATTCACCCACCTGGTGGAACCAGATGACAGCGGCCAGTTCATTGTGTGGGTTCATACAACACTCTACGCTTTGGGGAGGGGAGGGGAGGTGTCAGAAATAATCATTATAATAATGCACGCGGCTGTGAAGACACGTACAATAGAAAACAATGGGTTTACTTCAAACAGTCTACCGCCATCAAGTCAGTACTTCTTTTTTTTTTTTTATTTTTAGCATTTAATAGAACAAGCCTAACACACCGGCGGATTGGGAGGAGGGGGGGGGCGCTTCAAATAATAATAATAACCGATGGACTATCAGACATTGAGGACATCTTGCAGAGTTTAGACGGACAATTTCCTAGGTCTGGGGTGGGCAAACCTAGAGGGTTACATTGAAATCTTGATTGTTATCGGCGGGCCGCATATATATGAAAATATGAATTCAAGATACTGACCATGTGTATTTGTCATATTATTTCAAAATCACACTCTATTACACATGCACATTACATTTTAAAATACGAACCAAACAAGTTGATAATTAGATTTTACTATTCATAATTATTTCTAAAAAAAATGTTACTGTTACCTGTCATAATAATTATGAAGAAGAAGTACAACTATGATTAATGAGAAGTATGTCACTGTTCACAATTTTGGAAAATGTTCTTGAACTGTGGAACCAGTTTACTGATTGTTTTTCGCATGACTCCATTTAAATTGCAGTCAGTCAACATCGACGTTTTCTTAGACTTGTTTATTTCAAATAGAAAAAACTCTTGCTCACAAATGTAGTGGACCAAAATAGCGACAAAAGCTTGGCAGCAAAGTTTTTAAGGTGTGGAAATATCGCTGATGTCAAACATCCTTAAAACTCCAGCAAAAGAACTGACTTGAAATTTTCCTTCAGGTCATAATCTGCTTGTAGGTCAAGCAGCTCTAACTAACATTCTCGAGCCATAAAACTGATTTAATATCACTAGATTAGAATCAAATAGTCGGAATAAAATTTCAACAATATAGCGAAAAATCTAAACAAAGAAAATTATCAACGACATAGGATCGCAACATTTACATATATACGGGCCGCATAAAATACTCTGACGGGCCACACGCGGCCCGCGGGACGTAGTTTTCACACCCCTGTCCTAGGTAAAACATATATATATATATATATATATATATATATATATATATAGGAGGGAGTAGGGAATGAACAAAAGTTAAGCAGGAAATATGCAGGATGGCGCTGTACCCAATCCAAGTTCCCGCACATTAGTCGACTGGTCAGCCAAAGCCACTTTAAATACATGACGATTTACGGACAACGTGGAGGTAATCGCCTGATCTTTACAACAACGTACTTTCGGTCATCATGGACGTGAAACAAACATCCCACAGTTATGCAAATGAATGGCGGAAACTAGAGGACGGGATTTATGACCACCATCTCAAAGCAGATGGTTAGCCAGCTGCAAGAGAAGGGGAGACAGTAGAAGCAGGAGTAAATAGCCAACACTTTCTGAAAGCTTTGTCTCTTTCTTTCCATTTAACGATCGAAAATTTTAACTACTAACTAGGAAAGGGTGGGTGGGGGGGTATGTAGTCTATTGTGTTGGGTATTTTTGTATGTCTCATTAACTTAGGAGAATAAAAAAAAATGTCCACGTAATAAATTTTACCAGCATTTCCAATGGGTTCGCGACCAAAACAGATATCCCCCCCCCAATAAAAATAGACCTCTTTCGAATGAGGTCAACTACATAGAAAGGTTTCGCTGATGTGTTGCTGATGTTGACAAAAAAAAAAAATCACAGCCACAACATCTCTGTGGATGATCCCCTGCATCTGAGTCCATGCGGGGGGGGATACTTACTGCCCCCCACCCGTACATTTACACCTCTTTTTATTACTTGATGAGATTTAATAAAACGTCACGGTTTTTTTCTTAAACAATAAACATATAAATCATAAACATACTAGGCTAAAAACGTGATGCAGATTGGGCCTGAATGTATTCATGGTCAAAAAGAGAGGGCTTACAATTAAAGGTAGTTTCAAAAGTCCACCCAGCTTTAAATGGGTACCTGACTTTAAGGTTGGGGGAGTAAAGGCGGCTGGGCGTTGCGCTAACCACACAACTCCTTCATATGCCGGGGTTATAGAAACAGATGAATTCTACACTTCATCTGCACCGATGGCCCGTTAGGGAGCTTTACTTTTTTTTTTAATTACAATACTAAATATAAATGTATCTTTACTGAGGCGGTCTACTGCTAACGAGTTGATTCAATGGAATGTTGAGTGAATCAAACGCTTCAGCCACGTCTCAGTCCCACAATACAGTCAACAACAATAATAAATAAAACCACTGGCATGAATACAAGAGTTATGAAATCGATGAACAGATACAAACGTTATGAACAAAAAAAAATTGCTTGACCACACAGTGCGCCACCCGCTTACCCACCCCTCCCCCCCAGACATCTGGTTTGTGTTATCTCTATATCTCTTAAACCCCCCCCTCTCCCCCATTCCACCACCACCACTCCCTACCACACCCTGTAACAGTTTTCCTTTGTTTCACAACGACCTTCTCGGGGCGACTTTTACATTAGTAATTTTCTACGCAGTTTAAAGACCAAAAATGTTAAAGAATCGACGGGTAACTTCCAGATATCAATCTAACACACGCGCGCGCACACACACTAACACAGACTAACACATTCATTGATCTACAAAGTAACTGACAAAGACCAAAGACAGTAAGAACAACATTTTTTTTTTTCTTCAAATAAAAGTTTAGACAGAACGAAAAATGATCTAGTACTAACCTCCCTTCTTCTGTAAGACAGAAAAAGAACGGAAATCCGCCTGGGACCATTGCAGCATACTCGATTCTAATGAACAAACGATACGGACATGTCGGTTGCCGGGCCTTCAACAACACACACATACATACACATATCGCACACGGCCCGGGGTCCAGCCCCCACGACTAAAGAGCAGATCGAGAGGACGAACGAACGCCTGTATTCGATGCCGCCACCACCACGATGGATCCAGTTGTTTGAATTGTTATTTGTTTCCGTCGTACAGTGGAGTTGATTACAAAACGGATCCAAGCAAGCAAGACTCCCTAGAGGGTGTGTGACACTGTTGGGAATTCCTATTTTGTTTTATTTCAGAACACAAATACCAGGGAGTGAGTGAAGTAAACAAATACAAAAAAAAACAACCTCCAAGACGTGAGTACACACACACACACACCCCGGGAATGTGGACCAGAGACAGTGAGGCGAGCCGTGCAGCATCGTCTCGCGGATCAATACACATCCGGGTGTGTTCGGTGGAACTCGTCACTGTGTATTACACTGACTCCGTCATTCATTTCTTCTTGTCGCGGTATTCTACAGATTGTTCTCCATCGATTTGTTTATTGCTGTTGTTGTTGTTTTAATCTTACATCTTAAGAGGCTTCAACGTCCTCCCCCCCCCCGACCCAAACCCTTTCATACAGGCACTTAAAACACTTATGTGTATACAAGTTTTCGTTTTTCTTTCTGACGTCCTTTTCAATCTGCCCCATTTTTAATAACAGGTTGAACCATATTGTCGATAATGAAAAGAAAACACTGACAACGCGCCTATAAAAGAGCCCAACATCACTCGCCCCAACGGACTTGAATGTCGAAAATAGCTACAATTTCTATAACTATTTGTATTACCTTAAGATTTACTACATTTGAATTAAAACATATTTTTGAAAAAGGTTTTTTTTTTTCAATACTTTTTTCCAGTTGAAAAATGCCCCCTCCCCTTTTCGACCTTTTCGCTAAAGTCAACTATTAACTTTTAATTACTTTATTTTTAAATTATCTTCCTCGTCTATAAGATTGTATCTCATTGACTAAAATGTTTTAAAATAGTACATTGTCATCCAGAATACACAAGAGTTCGAAATTTCAAATCGATTGAACATCGAGAAGCTAGTGATAATTGATTACTATTCCCCCCCCCCCTTCCCCAAAAAAAAAACCACGGTAAACACGGCATACCCTAGAACCGCCTGACAACGCAAACTGAATTAAATCGTACAAAAAAAAAAACAACAACATAGTCTGTTTACTCCGTTCGGCTAATTTGTGCACACTGGCAGACGACCCTTTATCAGAAGTAAATTGTTGATTCTGAACATGATATTTACTAATTCACCGTCATGCAACACTTTTCTTATCATCTGCGTCACGGACCTATTCCTTGTGGGGGCTATTCTTCATGGCCCCTTTTGGGCTGGAAAAAACATTTTAACTTCCATGAATCGTAAATAGGTTATTCAATGCTCCCATAATGTGAACTTGTATAAGTACGTTACATAATCATGTCTAACAAAATTGACTACGTCGAACCACCACGCCGCTGTTTCAAACAACACACAGCTACCTGGGACTTATCTTAATTTACTGCTAGGCTGATATTTTATGTGCCGGCACTAAAAAGTGCGAGATCGGTATCCATTTTTATCATTCATGTATGTATCTATATATCATACAAAAGTGTACTCATTTTTCGATTAAAAAATAAATACATTTCTTTGTCCAATCGGTTGCGAGATGTAAGTCTGTGTAGTTTAATAACACGTCATCTTATTTCTGTATCATCGTTCCCGTATGTGAATAATCGTGTCCGGAAGTAAATGCTGATTAAAAAGCTAAAGAAAAAAGAAATAAAAAAAAAACATGGGATCCCAACGACCTAGCTACAACAATGCAGCATTCCAAATATAATTTGTCTATGTGCGCGCGTGTGTGTGTGCACGATTTTGTGTCTGGAGTTACCCGGAACGCTAATCACAGTTCTTGGCTTTATCAGACCTGTCAGTTCCTTTCAAAAATCAAGGAAGTCAATATTTGTGTACTAGTTAAGGTGGATCACGCTGAATGGGGACATATCTAGTGGTGGGCGTGACCGGAAACTGTAGATCTAAATTCCCCCCCCCACACACACACAAATGAAATTTTTAACATTACAATTGGGGAGAGGGTATGGGTTGGTAAAAAGAAAATGTAATTTCTCGTGGACATGCATATCAATTTAAATTAAAAGTCGGTTACATTTATCATGTAAATATAAAGGTGGAGGGGGAGGGGTGGAGAGGAAAGAGCATCTTGCAGTTAATATATGTAGAGTTTGTTTCTAAAGGGTACGAGTCTAGAGACAGAGGGTGCCCCAAGACACATTTTTGTCCGATTTAATGGGTAGGTTTTTATCATCATTACCTGGTCACCGTTCAGTATCAACTGCTCACGCCAAACCTTCACCCTTTTGCCATTCCAGATCTTTTATAATTCCTGTTTATTTTATACACACAAACGAGACTTGGGATTATATCAAAAATTTCAGTCAACAGAAATGAAAGTAATTAGCGCTATTTGAAGTTTACTTTTTAAAACGATTAGATGATTGGGAAAATCCGATTTAATAGATAAATAAATAAACAAAATGGAGATGAAAACATGTCACCGCTGGCATTGAGAGAAATTAAAAAAAAAAAATTAAAGCTACAGACACGGAAAACGAAAGTGGCATATGTATATGTTAGCAAATGTCAAAACTGTTTCTCGTATATTTACAAATAAACGCTCAACGCTTTCACAGGGTATGAATTATCTGTAAACATTAATTTTCATTAAAAAAAATCACACCGTGTATTATAATATTTATCATCTCTCCAATTCGGGCATTGCCGGCTGTGTTGTTTTTTTTTTAAAACACACCATTAGGTTTGGTGATGAAGTGAGACGCGTCTCTGGTCAGTAGCCAGAGGCCCTAACTGTTCACGTCTGCTGGCGTACACTTAAAATGACCTAATTACGTTGTTAAAAAGTATATCACAGCTGCCTTACTACACATAAAACTACCCCCCACCCCCTCCTCTGTGATATACATGTTCAAAGCACCCCCCAACCCCTTTCCAAACCACCCCCCTCTGAAACCTGTAGGCTATACAACGCATCATCAAACTAGTGTTGTTGCCAGATAGCGCTACTTTTGGCATGATGATACACTACTTTTTTTTCAGAAAATGTGCTACAGAAAAAAAATCCATTAAGTAGCGAGTAAAAAAAAAATGTGTGTATACATGCTTAAAGTTGAGAGCTAATTTGCGCTACATTTTTTTTTTGAGGCTTCACGCTAATTCGGTCCAAAACATTCTGGCAACCACTGAATCAAACAGACTATAAAAACAGAATCCACCATCCATCAGTAATTATCAACTCTTTTGAACTTCATCATTAGTCTTTAAAAAAAACTACTCAGCTATACGAGACCATAATAATGTTATGGCCATTAAATAAAAGAAGAAAAAACAAACAAACATCACATGTAAAACAGTCAGGGAGAGAGAGAAAAAATATATAACAGTTTTTTTTAATGAAAGTAAATTAGTGGCAGTAATTGCGTGAATCACGATATAATCAGACCTGGCCAACATCAAGTGAAACTTTTCAGTAAAATAATAATATTGCAGCGTAAACGAATGGAGGTTCTGGACAGTTTCAAGCAGTAAAAAAAATGCACCATGTGTAACAGGGAAGCATAGATTATAAACAGACAGCTTATACAAAATATGACATAAGGAAAGAGATAGACGTTTGCCTGAAAGTGTTCATTTCTGAAAATCGTAATGTCTTCTACCATGATGGTGATGCCTTCTACCGTGATGGCGCAGGATGAACTACGGGCTAATTCTATTCGACGATAGTACTCGTAAGTAGGTTAAGTTCCCATCAGCCACTCAAGGGCCCCGTCGGGGCAGATGAAGGGCCGTGTCTGATTCAGATTCGTTCAACGTATTAAGGTAGACCGAAAAAAAAATGATGTGTGGTAATAAAATAATCATCTCTATAAGCACACGGATGATTGTGTGTGAAGATGTAGACCAACTTGAACAGACAACACAAAAAACAACATCAGCACAATGCACTCTTTAGAGCTGGTTAAAACCAATTGTCAACTATGCTACAGTGTATCCGTTTGCTATTTTACCCAATTAGGGAAATTATAATTGTTCAACTTAAGGTTACTGTAACAAGAGACTCAATTGACTGGCTACACAGTGAGCGCAAAAAACTTTTCCCCGAAAATGTTGTTTTATGAGAATTTTGTTTTCCCTTAAGTTATTATTTCTACATGTAAACAATTCGCCATTTTTCGGGGTGGAAGGGGGGGGGTTGTAAAAAAAACCGCGTGTAGCTTTCGGTGATCAACCAATAAATGATTACAATATTTGTAGCATTAGGTGGAATGGGGAAAATAAAGATAAAGAAATGTACATCAGATGTTAATTGAAAATTCCAATAGAACGGGTGGTCACGAGTGAGGTCGATGACATGATGAGGACTGGGAGAATGAGGTCTTTGACAGACAGACATGAACGGGACGAATGGATGGATGGATTGATAGATATGTCTCATTCAAATCTCTCTTCCAAGTTGTCAGTTCACTAGCCTATGCAATATCTGCACCGTCAGCCTGTCACCCAACCTGTCCACAGCAGACGGCCACCGGAGAAAATTGAAACTTTATTAAGACTAAAATATTATTTAAAAAAAAAAAAAACTTCGCCGCGTAGAAAATTCCAGAACGCTCTGCTACTCGGGCCATGGCTAACAGTTGGCCATCTTCTGTTGCTATTGGATGGCGGTGTGAACAAAAAAAAAAAAAGCAACATTCAGAAAAAATGTCATTACCCAGCCTCAATTAGATGATTTCGACAAAATGTCACCCGTCAGCCCACGGTCTGTCAGCCAACAATAAATTAAAAAAAAAGGGCTGCACCAAATACGAAACACAGTGGGGGGAGGGGAGAGTTAAAATAACCCAGACCTCACGAATGTTTTTTTTTTTACCCTTTACCAATATGGCCGTTCTGGGGAACGTACGCTTTCATACGTCCTTTCTTTGGGCTTACAGACTTAATAGCACCCATCTCTCGGCTTACAGACTTGGTGGTGCCCATCTCTCGGCTTACAGACTTCATACAGACTTGTTGGTGCCCATCTCTCAGCTTACAGACTTGGTGGTGCCCATCTCTCAGCTTACAGACTTAATGATGCCCATCTCTCAGCTTACAGACTTCATAGTGCCCATCTCTCAGCTTACAGACTTATTGGTGCCCATCTCTCAGCTTACAGACTTGGTGGTGCCCACCTCTCAGCTTACATACTTGGTGGTGCCCACCTCTCGGTTTACATACTTGGTGGTGCCCACCTCTCGGTTTACATACTTGGTGGTGCCCACCTCTCGGTTTACATACTTGGTGGTGCCCACCTCTCGGTTTACATACTTGGTGGTGCCCATCTCCTCTGCAAGTCAGGGGGGAATATTTTTTTGGCTTTACCAGGGATAGAACCCTGTACCATTTGCATACGAGTCGAGTTCACAATCGACTACATCGACATAAAAACAAAAAAAATGTGTAATAGCCGTCAGGTATAATAACACAAAACATAACAAACATAATGTGAATGTAGAAACAAAAACCTCAGTCAACATGCAACATTCCAGAGTTTGTTTTAATTAAAATTTGACCCGCTGATTCAATTCACTTTCGACCAAAGGCTGGAAACAAAGTGACACAAATGATGAGTCAGGTAAATGTTTAGATGCTTCATCGAAATCGTGAAATATTCTAAGTTAACGTGATACGACTAATGCTACATTTGAACCTTATCAAATATGTGTGTACACAAAATTGTAGAGTTTCCGTCTGATTCTACACTTTCTTGACAACAGGGAGTATTTTATACACATGCCCACCTCAGGACCTCTTCCACCAGCGTGTGTAAACATCAACAAGAGAAACATATCTTTCACCAGACCACGGTAAGGGCTCGTTCGCAAATGACGTAACGCTTAAGGGGGGGGTGAGAGATGGGCACCTAGACCCCCCCCCGTCTAGGATTTTGTGACATTTTGTGACAGGGGAGGGGGGGTCTGTGAAATTGTGACGTCACAAAAAAATAATAATTATCTATGAGGGAATCCAAAATTTTGTTGAATTTTCTGCCAAAATTACAATTCTTCTCAACTTGATATTTTTGAAAATTGACCGTTATGAAAATTTTGTATCTTAAAAATTTCGATAGTTATTACTTTTTGAAGAAGAAGAAGCTATTGAAATTTTCTCTATCGATCAGCATCTGAATGCCTTATGGGAAAATGTAAAAGAATGATTATCTCCAAAAATAACGAAAGAAAAATAAATCAGTAATTTGAGGTATTTTAATTTATTTTAACTTGTGACGTGACATAATGGGTGGGGGGTGAAAAATTTGTGACAATTTGTGACAAGGGGGAAGGGGGGTCTAAAAGGTCGTTTTTTTTGCGTTAGGTCATTTGCGAACGAGCCCTAACAATATAAGGTTTTATTATCTCTTTCACTAGACCACAGTAACAAGATAAGGTTTTATTATATTTTTTTTACTAGACCACGGTAACAAGAATAATGTTTTCTCATCTCTTTCACAGGAACACAATAACAATACACAACGGTGAGCATCTTGAACCACATTTATCACAACTGTTAGAACAAGGAAGGGAGAGAGGGGGGCACACAAAACACAATATCTCGTAACGGCAACAACCAAAACAATATTGACAGCCACTGGTCAGCCCAGCTGGTTGACGCCCACCGTGCCCATGTTTTATTAATAAAAATGACAGAACCATTTATTAGCAGATAGAAAGTGTGCATGACAACATAGCATGGTCCGTCGCCATGATGCGTAGCCCATAACATGGATGTCTCAACTGTTGCTGCTGTTGTTGTTGTTATTTCCCATCACATAAAGCTAAGTTTATCTTGGTAGTAGTTGTTTTTTTTTTTAATTAGACGAATCATTCAGTCTCGTTGTTTATCTACACATCTTTCTAAAAGACGTAGTGTATCACGTGGTTGTTATACAGAGGCCAAGATGACCAAACACATCAAGCCTTAAAGTGAATAATAATAAAAAGATAATGGTTAAATTGTTTACAATAATGGTTAAATTGTTTACATTTAGCTCTGATTCCCCACAGACCAGGTACAAAAGGTCATTTATTAAATCATCCTTCTCACTTAATCAAGCGACTAAGTTTGCGTAATTTCTTCTGTGTAGCAGCATATTTTGATCGCAGACCCCCAGGTTAGGGTGAAGGAGGAACAACATGATAGGATGGGGGAACACCCTTGAAACACTGGAGTAGTTTCTTCCAATATCTCCAAAACGGACAGACGGACGACCATTGTGAAATGAACGTAACAGAGAGACAACCTTTGGGAAATGAACATAACAGAGAGACAACCTTTGGGAAATGAACATAACAGAGAGACAACCTTTGGGAAATGAACATAACAGAGAGACAACCTTTGGGAAATGAACATAACAGAGAGACAACCTTTGTGAAATGAACATAACAGAGAGACGACCTTTGTGAAATGAACATAACAGAGAGACAACCTTTGTGAAATGAGCATAACAGAGAGACGACCTTTGTGAAATGAGCATAACAGAGAGACGACCTTTGTGAAATGAGCATAAAAGAGAGACGACCTTTGTGAAATGAACATAACAGAGAGACGACCTTTGTGAAATGAAAATAACAGAGAGACGACCTTTGTGAAATGAACATAACAGAGAGACAACCAATGTGAAATGAACATAACAGAAAGTAAACAAACAAGACTGTCACGTGTAAATGAACACGACAACATCTTAATCCGTTCAGCCTTCGAAATGAGCCAACAAACAACGTGGTGGGGTCGCGGAGCTGGGGGTGGGGGGCGAGAGAGAGAGAGAGAGAGAGAGAGAGAGAGAGAGAGAGGGAGAGAAAGAAAAAAAACCGCAAACATCGGTCAGTATTGACCAGACTGGGAACACCTCAACCTGAATGCAATAACATGCCCCAGCACAACAGTAATAGCCCAATATAAAATCCAGAATGCACAAGCAGGGCGGGAGGATCAAGTTCTCTCCGCCCCAGTCATGGAACCCGGGTCACCAACAGATCCATTCCCCTATAAATACCTCAAACAACTGAAACCTATCCGTATGTCCTTACATTCCATTCCCCTATAAATACCTCAAACAACTGAAACCTATCCGTATGTCCTTACATTCCATTCCCCTATAAATACCTCAAACAACTGAAACCTATCCGTATGTCCTTACATTCCATTCCCCTATAAATACCTCAAACAACTGAAACCTATCCGTATGTCCTTACATTCCATTCCCCTATAAATACCTCACCAACAGATCCATTCCCCTATAAATACCTCACCAACAGATCCATTCCCCTATAAATACCTCAAACAACTGAAACCTATCCGTATGTCCTTACATTCCATTCCCCTATAAATACCTCAAACAACTGAAACCTATCCGTATGTCCTTACATTCCATTCCCCTATAAATACCTCAAACAACTGAAACCTATCCGTATGTCCTTACATTCCATTCCCCTATAAATACCTCAAACAACTGAATCCATTCCCCTATAAATACCTCAAACAACTGAAACCTATCCGTATGTCCTTACATTCCATTCCCCTATAAATACCTCAAACAACTGAAACCTATCCGTTTGTCCTTACAACGGCCATAAAAAAAAAGAAATTAGGAGGAGCCAATGCATATAGACAAAACAAACGGATAAATCTGCGGAGGCGAGGGAAGTTAGGATAACCCAACCCAGCGAGGACAACATTTCGTCGCCAGTTGTCTCCCCCCCCCCTCTTTTTTTTTCCTTTGTACGTGTTTGCTTCATTCAAAAACGATAATTTTGAAAATGTTTTTCCCCCTGATGTGATCAAATCGAAGCCGTCTTTCAATAAGTTTCAACTTGTGTGTTTTCCTAAGTTATATGGCGGCATATGATATATTCCATGTAGTCTAAAATAAACAACTGCATTAACAAAACAAAAAAATAAGAAATCAAATATTTACATCAGCAATGTCATCTTTACAACAAATGGAAATGCGTTTTTAAAACAAAATAAAATGGCCGCTGTGCCCAGGACAAGGGGTCCCGATTTTGGGGGAGACGGGGTGGGGTGGGGTGGTGGGCAAAGAAGTTTGGAGGATAAGTGCGGTCGATTGGAAAGCAACTGCCACCCCGTATCTGGTAACAGACAGTAAAAGGGACTTGCATAGTGGACATGAAGGCCGACAGGAAGTGGATACACAGACCAGGCCACGATCAATGGACACACTAGTTTCTAAAACACAACAAAAGACACAAACATTCGTTTAATTCGGGGGACAAGTAAACGTCGTGGGGGTGGGGGGGTCGGGTTTTCAACAGCAGGTGGTCCAAATCAGCAACAGCCTTTACTGTTTGAGAAGATGACACATGTCTATGACAGGTAACACCATTACCATCTGGCATTGGTGGCTAATCAACTTTTTTTTTACGTTTTGCACCATGTGGCACAAACAAGGGGTCATAAAATGTTTGACCCCGAGGGATGGAAGACCCGACAAAAATGAGCCTGTGTGGCCTCGTGAAGTCCGGTATAACAACGACCACGGGCTATCAGCAATGACTGCCCTAAAGCAAGCAAGACAAAAATGACTTTAACCAACCAATTGCCTTCTACAATACAATATTGAATGGGGCAGTGGGCCGACTGACCAGATAATACTTTCCAACACCAAACTGACCAGATGATACTTTCCGACACCAAACTGACCAGATGATACTTTCCGACACCAAACTGACCAGATGATACTTTCCGACACCAAACTGACCAGATGATACTTTCCGACACCAAACTGACCAGATGATACTTTCCGACACCAAACTGACCAGATGATACTTTCTGAAATAGAAAAAAAATCCATAAACATTTTTATTCAAAAAAAAAATTCACCAAGAATCACACAACAATGTCAGCAACAGAATTTACATTTGAATAAATATTCTATGGTCCAGAAAACTTTTGTTGTTGTTGTTTCCAGGCTTGCCAACACAGAAAAGGGATTATTTAAAGTGCTTCCCTTGACATTAGGGGATGGAAATAAATATTAACCGTTGTTAGAGAACGTGTGTTCCGAGTGAACGTATGTGTGTATGTGCGTGGGTATTCCTATTGGTCACTATGGACGACAATTTATATAATAGGCACTGACCAAGCAAAACGGATCCTTTTATCACGGTGCACGACTCGTGTAGTTATTTCCTATTCCAGCGCAGGTAAAGGAGGGGGAAGGTTATCGAAATACAACAGGTAACTAATAAACTGACATAGGGTTACCTCCCGCGCCTCCTTCTCGTGGGAGGGGGGGGCGAGGAGGTAGGAACAGTTCCAGAGGTCTACGCAGCTACTGAAAGAAGAGAGAAGCTGCGGCTTGTATGTCATTAGGTAAAAGGCAGACAACTCCTGTGTACTCCCTGAGATTAAAGATGATGCAAGTTATCTGCTCTTAGCGCCAACCAGCATCCTGGTTAATGTACAGACCTATATATATATATATATATATATATATATATATATATATATATATATATATATATAGACACCGGTATATGGTATATACACGTGTATATATATATATATATATATATATATATATATATATATATATATATATATAGTTCAAAACAACAACCTAGTGTTGTTTTAGTCCCAGGTCATATTTTAGTTTCAGTTTTTATTTCGTTTTTTCTGTAATAATTTCAGTTTTCGTCTAGTTTTAGTCTTGCTTCTAATTTTAGTTTTAGTTCTCGTTGACGAAAAGTCAACATTTTCGTTAACGAAGGTTTTAGTTTTAGTTTTCGTCAACGAAAACAACACTACAACAACCGAGACAGTGTTCAACTGATATTTACAATTGTAGCCGGCTTTGCATCCATACCAGTGTTCACTGCAAGAGGGTGATTGTATTTAATCGCGTGTACTCTCTTCAGTTTGAATACGTGAATACATCCACTGACTGGAGTTAATTAAAGAGGGGGTGGGGGGAGCATAAAAAATATCTTCACATTTTAAGACATACACATGTATATGACACACGACACACACATACAGAGAACTCCGAGTACACAAACACGCGTATGACAATGAACAACGCGTCTACTCTGAGATGAGGGAGAAACGTATCACTGTATAGAATGAGAGTTCAATACAGTTTATTTTTATTGCAACTACTGGTACGCAGCCAAGTATATAATATGCTCCGCCCACACTAAACACGGGCAATAGGTGGGGAAGACTGTACTGGTTTAAACGGATCTCAAACTGTTGCTCATCGGTTTTTTTCGCGACCCACCCGCAAAAAAAAAAATAGAACAAACAAAAAAGGGGATATAAGAAATAACATCTATACATTAGTTGAACCTATTTTCAAATTATTAAATATCCTGCAAACCTTTGCATAGAGTTATATCCCCTTATGCTTGATCGGTAGGCTAGGTTATTTTTGTTTTCGGGCAGATCCGATATTTTCATGATTGTATTTGAAACTGGAATACTGTTGTATTAATTCTTTACTTTCGATTTAACGCAGAACCCACACCGCTATAATATATATTATCAACAAGTTTTGTCCGCCCCCACTTCAAAGAAGGTCGCGGCCCACGCTTTGAGACCACTCTACAAGAATTTTTTTCCTCTATACACGCTGTATATATATATAGGTAAGTGTATGTTTAAAAAAAAAACTTGCAGTCTCACAGTATGAGTTAATATTTCTACTCAACTATTGGTAGGTAATCATTTACTTCAGTGATTATGTGTCGGCTGACATCAAACGGTGGGAGGGGGGGAGGGCTACTGGGGGGGGGACTTGGGGGGAGAAAAAAGTGTAGCTCAGTGATGGTGGATGATGTGAGGATGATGAAAAAGACGAAGAAGAGTCAAAGTCGAGATTACAACTAATGAGTGAGGCAGTCCCATGGGTGGAAGTAAACAGGTGACCCCGTGCATAAGGAGAACACCTGGCTCAAGGTATTCCTGGGATCACGGGAGGGGGCTGGGGGGGGAGGGTATTCAGCTGGTTACATCGTGCCATGAGAGATATTTCCAACCCAGTCTTCTCTACCTGTTTATCATACACAGCGAACGTATAAAACAAAATGTTTAAACAAAGTGACATTTACCGGCCCAGATACGGTCACATTCTCACGCCCAGCACGCCCCCCTCCCCCTCAACACGGACATGGACGGACATCCACTTAGTGACGGTTCATGTACTGATGGTGTAACATATTCGGGGTGCCGTGATACAGTCTTTATTACAATGACTTCATGACTGTATCACGGCATCCCTGTTCAAAGGGACCGTGGAGTCAGTCCTTATTACAGTGACGTCATGACTGTATCACGGCATCCCTGTTCAAAGGGATAGTACTTCATACTATGTGAACAACTGGATTGCGACTCTTACGGTCCCTATATGTGGCCTGACCATGTCATATGAAACGAGTTTTAAAATAAAACAGCTTGACAGTTTGGTGTACCGAGTCTATGAAGAACATACCCAGGCCTTGCAAGCTGGACAGGACAGACTACCCTTTATATGCCGTGCCTACAGAAACATTTCGTCTCCCCACTCCCCGATGACCATCAAAGGGACGTTACTAACTTAACTCTACGGCGGTGACATGTCGGACAGTTAAACAGCAATATTCGATTCTCGGCACACATCCGCGATATCAACCGTTTGTAAATGATTGCCTGGTCCACACCAGGCTAGTAAGTCAGTTCGGGTGTCCAGCTCCAAATGGCCACATCTTTGACAACGGTGAATGAAAACAGTTGACAGACAAACACGGGCAAGGGTTACAGCTAATCGAGAAAGGGCGGGACTGTGTCCACCTACTTATCAAACCAGCACACACCCTGGTAACATTTGCTGTCCCAAGTTTCGTTATAAATCCGCCAGTATATCCTCCCACACAATATCGGCATGGCTCCATTGGGAAGCTTTGTTTATTTATTTATTTTAATTACATTACTAAAAGATTTAAAAAAAAAAACGGTACCTAAAAATGAGTTCAACTCAAGACAACATAATCATTACGAGCATAGTGTAATCTTAAAACGCCGCCGCTCACATACGGCACAATGATAAGATGTTAAAACTCATCTTTAACTTAACCCTAGGTCACCAACGACTTTAAAATCTCGTAACAAGTTTACAACTCACCTACAACCCAGTGATAAAACTCATCTTCAACTTAACCCTAACCCACCAACGAGTTTATAACTCACCTACAAACCAGTGATAAAACTCATCTTTAACTTAACCCTAACTCACCAACGAGTTCACAACTCACATACAACCCAGTGATAAAACTCATCTTTAACTTAACCCTAACCCACCAACGAGTTTACAACTCACCTACAACTTTATTAGACGACCCACAGCATGACATCTTCAAGCGCTAGAGTTGTTGTTGTTGTTGTTCGCTACATTACCCCGTTCATTTGAACCAAAACATCCACATTCACTAGGCGTACTTGAATGATCAGACGATGAAAGGGAGATAATCCAGTGAAAGATAACTCAGCTCCCTCTCCTAGAAACAAACTTGACTGTCGAGAGATCTCGGCGTTAAACTCACTCCCAGCCTACCGGTGTATACATACACATACCACGACACCAGTCAGTAAGTGTACCACCACAACTACCACCGCCGGATTCACCCAACTCAACTTGCTGATGCTGGTGAACTACTTAAGAGGCGAGGAAGGAAGTCGACATTTCAGAAAAGGGAGAGAGAAAAAAAAACATGAGAATAAAAAAAAAAATAAACCACTGCGAGTGAAAACTACATCATGACTTGCAGCCATCTATAAATACATGCTGGGTTCTCGAGCCAAACAGAAATAGTAGCAATGTATGTCACGACAACACCGAATGCCACAATGAACCATCCCTTGCACTTGTACAAGCTTACAGTCAAGCAGAATGAAAGATAATTTTATGTGTCCATCGAAAGAGTGGGGTTGGGGAGGAGGGAGAGGGAGAGAGAGAGAGAGAGAGAGAAATAGAAATGCATGTACGATATCTCTTGCTGAGACCGAAACCTTTTGCAGCTTGATGATATATGTAAAGCACGCAACACACTATTTTATTATGATAATGGTAAAGAGTTCTCTCTTTCCTCTCTCTCTCTCTCTCTCTCCCTCTCCTTCCCTCCCCCCCCCCCTCTCTCTCTTTCTATTATTGCTTACTTTAACTGGCATTGCTTTCTTTTTTTTTGTATACACGATGTCGAAAATCTTTAGATTTTCCCGCCATTATTTTTGCAGCATATTGTGATTTTCTCACCCACATTACGACACACACACACACGTTCACGGAGTGTATGTGTATTCACGTGAGTGCACGTCACGTGTTTCGCCATCTACTGGGAATATTGAGGCTTTATAAAAAAAATAAAAGTAAATAAGAATCACGTGGTTTTAAATGAGAAGGTAACGGAAGGAGGAGGAGGAGGAGGGGGGACACAACTGTTTTGTTTACAGTCGCCCACCTCTACTATCCACCTGACGCCGCCGATGTGTTCAGTAATTACCATCCACCCCGGGGGACCTCGAAAATTAAAAACTTTAGTCGGGAGTTGTTCGGCTCACTTCGATTCGACCCGAACAGCACCATGTCGCCCCCCCCCCGTGTTTGTTGGCGCCTGCAATCCGCCTCCGCCCTAAAGATGTGTTCAACTTTTATCAGGCACCAGCAGGTAAAAGAGATGATGCCCGTTGGCCTCCGGTGCGCCGGTGACATGTTTCTGACACCCATATAAAAAGACGGGGCAACGCTGAAAGGAAAAATTATTTCACATCAACAACAACCCCAGCTAAGTAGTTCAAGGAAGTCAAAATGATTCCCTTCTCTCCCCCACACCTTCCTTCCTCCTTCTCAACATTTCTGAGGTTGTGGAACACACAGCTTTTGCCGTTTTATTATTTATTAGTTGAAAAGCCTGCTGACGCTGGCTGCTACCTGCGATATTTAAGAAATCTACAAGAAATTTAGAACAAAAAAAAAACCAAGCGAGTTGACTATAAAGTGATTAGTCGACTCCTTATAATTGAGTTGTATCCCTTTGACCACCTTTACTGCGAGGGATACACACGGTCTACTGCCTAGGTTAGACGACTATGTATTAAGACTAGAACACTTATAATACCCAACTTCATGACATTTCAACAAGGATTGGGAAACATGTTGAGATCGTGGGCGCAATGAACAGAGGATAAAAGCCCACAAAATAATTCCATTCATGAGAAGAAAAAAAAACGTGTACACGTTTGGCCACCGTTTGTTCTCTGGTTGCAATTTGTAACAATAGAAATGAATATATAATTAATTGGATGGATGGATGGATGGATGGACGGACGGATGGATGGACGGACGGACGGACGGACGGACGGACAGACAGACAGACAGACAGACAGACAGACAGACAGACAGACAGACAGACAGACAGACAGACAGACAGACAGACAGACAGATAGATAGATAGATAGATAGATAGATAGATAGATAGATAGATAGATAGATAGATAGATAGATAGATAGATAGATAGATAGATAGATAGATAGATAGATAGATAGATAGATAGATAGATAGATAGATAGATAGATAGATAGATAGATAGATAGATAGATAGATAGATAGATAGATAGATAGATAGATAGATAGATAGATAGATAGATAGATAGATAGATAGATAGATAGATAGATAGATAGATAGATAGATAGATAGATAGATAGATAGATAGATAGATAGATAGATAGATAGATAGATCACTTTTCGCTGAGCACTTCAGGTGGCTTCAAAAAACAAACACCAAGTGTTCCTTGGAGCACGAGTTGAGAGTCACTGCTGGAGATATGACCAAATAAGGGGGGGAAAAAAACCATGCTCGAGAAGGTAAAAAAAAAATGTAGAAAAAATTCTGAATGTTACACGACATCATTATGGTAACGAAGGTTCATAATTAAATCAACACTTAGTGGAGCTGTCGCTTTCCATGGAATGATATTTCCTGTTTCCATAGTAACCATCGCGTACGCCGGTGACACTAAATAGCCAATAGCGTAGCTTAAAAAAAAAATTAGAAGAAGAAATCCATATACTCTATACTACCAGACAAGATTCTTCCTCGACATTCCCTAACAAACGGCGAACATCCACACACATAATATATATATATATACTCATACACCCAAACCTGTACTCAAATGTCTGGTGGTGAACAACAACTTCAACCACAGGGCTCATCTACTGACACAAAACACATTCACCAAATCAGATGACAAGGGGTTGTTGTTGTTGGTGGTGGTGGTGGATGGGGGGAGGTGCCATTGCATTGTACATTCAAACGATGCAGTCGACTTAATAAAAAGAGAACTATAGACAGTCATCCAGTTTTTTCTCCAAGACTAAATTTAAGCAGTTTTTTTTTTTTTTGTTGTTGTTGGTTACTGTATATTAATTAGACTACACAGTATTACACTTAAGACTACACAGTATTACACTTGTTCTTTAAAGGAGTACAATCGTAGTTAAAAACATACGAGAGGGAAAAAAAAGCATTTATTTCCGGATGATGAGCGTTTAATGTCAGAAGTAAAGATGCGTTGAGACAGAGAAGAACTAATGGGCCACACGTAACTGGTAAATATGTGTTGAGACAGAGGAGAACTAATGGGCCACACGTAACTGGTAAAGATGTGTTGAGACAGAGAAGAACTAATGGGCCACACGAAATCTCTTAGATCATATACACCACTAATGGGACGGGTTTTTTTAACAGAAAGAAACATTAATGATAGCGATGAATATGTAACAATGTCGTTGTTGGTTTCAGACACGGCTGAGCGTAACGTATTTGTACAGGCTGCATCGCGTTCAAGAATATTTTGAACAGCAGTTTGTAACGGTGTGCATACAGGTACGTCCCACGTAATGCTACCCCCCCCCCGCCCCCAACCCCGGCCCAACGGTTACACGTGTAACTGAACACACCATGACGACAGTGAGCAGTTTCTTTCTACTTGGAAAGTAGTTTCTACCACTTTACTTCCAGACCGTGATATTTATTTTTTCTATCACCGCCACCTCATCCCTGCCAATCTTCAACCTCCCCCCCCCACCCCACCCCTCCTTATCGGGATTGGCAGAATGTAAACATGAACCCATTAACTTAGATTCTCTCTTCCTATATGAAAATCATATATAAGTTGAGCCGACATCACGAGCCTGTGGTTTAACCCTCACTTCTCTCCCCCCTTTTGAGTTTTTCATTTGGGTCGGTGGTTAATAATGTATAATCTCTTGGTTCAGCGGTTATCAAACGTTCGCCATTAGCGACCAACTAAGAAAACGGTACGGTATTCTCGACACACCTGTTAAGAAGAAGAAAACAAAAAACGGTAAAAAGAAATAAAAAGCTAAAAATCTGGCGTAATTATAAAAATGTATTCTCAATTTCTAACTTGTAAAAACTTTTGGGGACCCACTTCAAATCAGTGGGTTGTGGGTAGCAGTGAGTGACACCCCCACACTTTGAGAACAACAATTGCAGTCCAATAAGGGAGATGAAAACTGCCCCCTTTGATATAAATATCCCAACGTCAGATAACTCGTTGCGATCGGACCTCGACAAATTACCAGATTTATGGGCCTTGTCTAGCAACAACTCTGCCCTTTCAGTGGCTCGATTTCCCCCAACCAAAAAAAAAGGGGAGGGGGGAGTGGATAATGAATGGACTGAGGGAGACGAGCAGTTTGAAAGTAACGCAGCATTCAAAAAGACCGACTAACACAGACATTACGGCGTCAAGTAGAATTAATGACACACATTTAGAAAATGTAAACTCGTGTCATACAAAACAAAACATAACATGGGAGATGGGGGGAGGGGGGGTGTAGGGAGGGGGTGATGTTGACAATCGTAAGCCAACATAATTCTGAACAAGAATCAGCGCCGGATTTAACGGCCTTGGAGGGGGGGGGCACCGAACGGAAACCTTGGGCCCCAATTACAGAAGTGCTCAGCTAGACCTTAATTTTACTTACATTCTGCGATATTTATTAACCCTGTCCCTCTTCTGCACCCGGGACCCAGGTTGTGCCGGGACCCAGGTTGTGCCGGGACCCAGGTTGTGCCGGGACCCAGGTTGTGCCGGGACCCAGGTTGTGCGGATAATCGGTGAACGGCGGGAGTGTAAATAAACTGGCGAGTTGGCAGGTTCATGACGTGTCCAACATTCTAAATTACATATACATTGTCCGTCAAATCTAAAACATAGATTACGACAATTCAATTTCACCAACTTTGCGGGTTTTCGGTGGGGCTTCTTATTTAGTTGCGGGCGGGTCTCGTTAACAAAAACTGCCTAGAACACTGCCCCCGGGGGAGGGGGGCGGAGGAGGTATGAAGCATGGACCGATCTGATTCCACTTTTAGAAGGGTAAAATGTTACCCGCAGTTTGGCCATTACTAATTGAGCAAGAATGAAAACTATATACCTCAAGGACAAGGTCTGACGTCATCAAAAATGGATGGAAGAATTCTGAGAACAGAACGAGATTCCTGGTAAAATAATGACGATGTGTTAAGGCGGATGTCGGGAGGGGAAAGGGGCAATATGCGGATGTGGCTGGTGTATTGTCTGATGTCTGAGGCCTGTCTTTTTTTAGACATTGGTTGAGGACGTTTTAAGTAGAAACGACTATTCCGTATGGTATATACTTTGTGTGTACGTGCTCCGTATGGTATATACTTTGTCTGTACGTGTTCCGTATGGTATATACTTTGTGTGTACGTGCTCTGTATGGTATATACTTTGTGTGTACGTGCTCCGTATGGTATATACTTTGTGTGTACGTGCTCCGTATGGTATATACTTTGTGTGTACGTGCCCCTACGGTATATACTTTGTGTGTACGTGCCCCGTATGGTATATACTTTGTGTGTACGTGCCCCGTATGGTATATACTTTGTGTGTACGTGCCCCGTATGGTATATACTTTGTGTGTACGTGCTCCGTATGGTATATACTTGGTGTGTACGTGCTCCGTATGGTATATACTTTGTGTGTACGTGTTCCGTATGGTATATACTTTGTGTGTACGTGCTCCGTATGGTATATACTTTGTGTGTGCGTGTTCCGTATGGTATATACTTTGTGTGTACGTGCTCCGTATGTTATATACGTTGTCTGTACGTGCTCCGTATGGTATATACTTTGTGTGTAAGTGCTCCGTATGGTGTATATACTTTGTGTCTACGTGCTCCGTATGGTATATACTTTGTGTGTATGTGCTCCGTATAGTGTATACTTTGTGTGTACGTGCTCCGTATGGTATATACTTTGTGTGTACGTGTTCCGTATGGTATATACTTTGTGTGTACGTGCTCCGTATGGTATATACTTTGTGTGTACGTGCTCCGTATGGTATATACTTTATGTGTACGTGTTCCGTATGGTATATACTTTGTGTGTACGTGCTCCGTATGTTATATACGTTGTCTGTACGTGCTCCGTATGGTATATACTTTGTGTGTAAGTGCTCCGTATGGTGTATATACTTTGTGTCTACGTGTTCCGTATGGTGTATATACTTTGTGTGTACGTGGTCCGTATGGTATATACTTTGTGTGTACGTGCTCCGTATGGTATATACTTTGTGTGTATGTGCTCCGTATAGTGTATACTTTGTGTGTACGTGCTCCATATGGTATACACTTTGTGTGTACGTGCCCCGTATGTTATATACTTTGTGTGTAAGAGCTCCGTATGGTATATACTTTGTGTGTACGTGCTCCGTATGGTATATACTTTGTGTGTACGTGCTCCGTATGGTATATACTTTGTGTGTACGTGCTCCGTAAGGTATATACTTTATGTGTACGTGCTCCGTATGGTATATCCTTTGTATGTATGTGCTCCGTATGGTATATACTTTGTGTGTACGCGATTGAAATGTCCAAAAACGTGGAAGTTTAGACACTGATAAATGACCCCCCCCCCCAGAAGTGATGTCACACATAGTTCTCTCCTTGAAACCCCTTTCTCCATACTCACGCTCATACTTTCTACAAGTTCATCAACCACTCTTCACATGCGCACCTATTTTCTTTACAACTGGAAGGCTAAGCGGACAACGTTTAGATAAGCTCTGTGAAGGTGGAGTTGAATTATTTATTTTTTTCCCGCCAATACTTTCACCCCCCCCCTTACCGGCAATAAACATAATTTTATTTATATCTCCTGGGTTCTGGTTACAACTGATTCTGTCTTCAGTTTACCCAGGCCTGCCTACACACTGAGATAGCCCTAGTCTGGGTGGCAGTACAGATTGATGGAGGCCGTGTTTTTTTAGAGCATTTTCGAAAAAAAATGCTCTATTGTCCCCGTTTTGTCTGTCTGTCTGTCTGTCATCACCCTAGATCTCAACAACCATAAGTCCTAGACCCATGATGTATATATCATTTTGTAGGTCTTGGCCTGCCATGTGTGCAGCAAAAGTTCATTTCGCGATCTGACCTCTGAGGGCCGTAAAAGGGGGCTTATAAAGTACCGTTTTTTTACTATATAAGCTATATTAACAAAGGGGCGCCCTATATCTCAGCAACCATAAGTCCTAGACCCATGATGTATATATCATTTTGTAGGTCTTGGCCTGCCATGTGTACATCAAAAGTTCATTTCGCGATAGGACCTCTGAGGGCCGGGCTTCAGGGCTCCGAAGGGGCTTATATATTATATATATAGCCCCATTCTACACCTTGTACGTTCAATAACCCATTCATTTGGTGCGAAATACTGCAGCACGTAGTTTCACCAAGATTTATTAAGAAACTCATCAAATGAGATAGTAAGCTTGTGTTCTGAGTTTAATTGAAAGTATCAGAGCTATGCAACAATTGACGGAGTTTTCCAACGATTAAATGACTACAATTTCGAATGTTTTCAATTATGAGTCCTATTTCAGTAACCACAAACCACTTGTAGTTAGATTTAAGAGAAAATATTTTTTTTTCAAATATAAAGAAACGTCTTTATAATATTTTTTACAGATATATGCATTACACAATTGAATTTATAAACATTTCCAAAATTTACAAATATTTACTGAAAGCTAACAAACGTACTGATACATAACATGAAAATGCGCCAACACGGTCCTGAAGTCCAGAATGGAACATGGCTTAATTGCTTTGTTTTTTTTTAAGAGATAACGATACAATGCAGCAAATGGCCTTAATGCGCTGCAGCACGAATCCCCGAACAATATATGTCACAAACCTAATCAACAGTCAATTAGAGCAAGAAGGGTGTGAACTAACAAAGGCCTACATTGGTGACCTCCAACCACTGCAGGGAGTCATTTTTGTTTTTTTTTTGTTTTCGTGCAGGAATGGAGTCAGGTTACGGCGCCCGTTATCATGGCCACGTCCCCAGTCCCCTGAGTGTGTGTGGGTGGAGGGGGTCGCGATGCTGGTATGAGTGGTGTTTGTGTGAGTGGTGATGGTGAGAGTGATGCCGGTTGAGTGATGCTGGTATGAGTGGTGTTTGTAAGGAGTGATGATGGTGTGTGAGTGATGGTGGTGTGAGTGATGCTGGTTGAGTGATGTAGGAGTGATGCTGGCATGAGTGGTGTTTAGGCGGAGAGAGATGATGGTGTGAGTGATGGTGTGTGAGTGATGATGGTGTGAGAGATGCTGGTGTGACAGATGGTGGTGGGAGTGCTGCTGGCGAGTGTGATGTTTGTATGAATGATGCCAGTGTGAGTGATGATGGTGTGAGTGATGATGGTGAGAGATGCTGGTGTGAGTGATGATGGTGTGAGAGATGCTGGTGTGAGAGATGATGGTGTGAGAGATGCTTAATTTCAATCGATATCGGCCTAATTCCAACAAATCGATATCGGCCTAATTCCAACAAATCGATATCGGCCTAATTCCAACAAATCGGTATCGGCCTAATTCCAACAAATCGATATCGGCCTAATTCCAACAAATCGATATCGGCCTAATTCCAACAAATCGATATCGGCCTAATTCCAACAAGTGCACGTCTTACTTTTATTTCACAAGCGTATAAAAATTTAAAAAAAAAAAATTGCCGGTATTCCAAGCAATCAAATATAACGAGCTCGAGGCAGATAATTGAATGTTTGAAACGATGCAAATCAGTTGTGTGGGATCTGTTAAAGGATTATCCTTCTGAATCATCCCCCCCCCCATGATAAGAATTATAGAGCGACGTTTGATTTCTCCTCCCATTTGCCTATCCGTGCACATCGCTACGTAATGCACGTGTGTATGAAATATTTAAGGAGACATTATCGTCATTTCAACACCCAGTACTTAAATCTCTTCAATTTCGCAGGAGACGTCTGCTAGTTCCCCGAGTTTCATACAAACTCTATTTCCGTCTGATCCTGAGAATGAACACACTTTCAAAACTAGATCACTGACCTCTTAGAATTATATTTAAATAAATAAATTTTAAAAAAAAAATCAGAAAGAAGGAGGCCGCCTCACATAACGGACTGTCCGACCCTCCCCCCGTCCCACTCCCACTCCCCACCCCCAAAAAAGTCTAGTAAACATATACCATTTTTTCAGTCCGAGTGAAATCCTTTCAACGATTGTGAAAAGAAACCGAGTGACAGCCCTTGTTATGGTCTTGTGACTTTAAGATTTGCATCGATCCACTCTCGATGTTAGGAGAGAGCAGAGAGTTAGGAGAGACAGGTCTGAGAAGTTGAGAGTGGGACAACGTGTTTTGATGAATTGGACCACCAAAAAAGGGTTACAATGGAACTTTTAAAATCACCCGACAGGAGTTGAAGAGAATGGAAAAAAACCTACTGGAATCACCGGTGGATACGTTCAATAACTTCAGAATCATCACTAAGAGATGCGCATGTCATGATACTCATGTTATTCAACAACGTGGTATGACCAGGGTGCCTACATGAATAGCTTGGAATCAAACCAAACAGGATGAATGAATTATACTCCACCACAACGGATTGGTCAATAACGTCGAATTAACCGCGATCCACTTGATTATCAACGATCCACCCATCATCTATGGATCCACCAATCATCCGTAAATTAATCATTATCCACGACTCATCCACCATCCACTGATCCACTCACCATCCACGATTCACTGTATGCGCTTGAAAAAGTATGATTTGTTCCAATATAAATACTACCGCAAAAATTTACCGACTCATTAAACACTTCGTTGTCGTAGAATACAGACGTATCCAATGAACTATGGGCAAAGACATACCAAACAAAACAAAACAAAAGCAAAACAAATCTACGATGTCAGAGAGGATAGGTAAAAAAGGGGCGAATGATGTGGAAGTTATTCCCCGCGTAAAGTAGCATTCTTCAACAGAACAAATAAACTATCTGTCCATCCACATCGGATGTGAGTAGGTAAATCAACCAGTGTCAGTGTCCATTACACTGAATGAACAAAAACACACGCACTGCTGCTGTGGCTTCAGAGAGCGCGGGTTTGCTGGGAGTCGAACGCTCTTGTATATTCATTTTTTTTTTCTTTAACCATCATGACCCATTCACAGGCATGACTAGACGTTCAACGATTATTTTAGGATGATTTGTACTTAAAATCAGCCACTTTTTACTCTATGACTCTCCCCCTCCACCCACCCACCCTCTCCGTTTTTCATGCAAGCTCAGAAGCTGCACTAGCTGAAAACTAAAGTACATGAAACAGCAAAATGTGCAGTGACATATTCCTGCGCAATTGGCCTGATAAGGGGATTTCCGGCCAGTTTGGGTGGTGTTTTTTATCGGGCATATGCGGGAAGCTTAAACTCAGTGAGTGATTGACGTGATTGTTTATAGGTTTCAAAGTTGTTTTTATATTAAGTAAAGCTGCAAGTAGAAATGGATTTTTAACCTTTTTTTCCCACTTCCCCTTGTAAATCTGGCGGCTTTTATTTTGCAGGTTTCAGATTTCGGAGTGCCGGCGCTTTCAGTTCAAAACATCCGGGAAAACATGCTGACACTTTGATCAGGGATGTGTTAACGTTTAAGTTGGTTAGGAGTTTATTATATCGATTTAACCATCACCGAATTAGTGCCATTCTTTGATATAAAGCTTTATATGTAAAAGTGCTAATAGCGTAGTTGTGTTGTTTTTTGTTGTTGTGAAAAAAAGGGAGGAGGGAGAGAGAGAGAGAGAGAGAGAGAGAGAGAGAGAGAGAGAGAGAGAGAGAGAGAGAGGAATGAGCAGTCATGACCATCAGAAATGATGCCCCCCCCCCCATGTTAGCAGCACCCCGGACTAGGTCAGAAACCACTTAAGGTATGACATCACAAGTGCATAATTACAAGTCCTGGCCCGATAAAAACTGCACAAATTGATCTTGGTGGGGGTTAATTCTGATTGATCAGAAACCCGAGTCATTAACATAACTGTTAGAATCCACCTGTGGTTGAGCCCCTTGGGAATAGAAAAAAAAAGGTCATGCTGAAAGTGATTTCACTGTTATCATACAAAACTTCTTCACATAAGTAGGTTGATTGACATGTACATTCGAATAACGGTAAAGAAAATGACGTTTTTTTTAATATTTCGTACTCGCTACTAATTTCTAAATAATCTCAAACCAGATGTTACGGAACATTAATTAACGATTTCAAACTACGAGAAAGGGGGGACTGACAACCAATTAAATCAACACAAAAAACAACTCCAAAAATTATTTGATGTGCAGAGAGGGAGTATGTATATATACCGACTCAAATCGCGTCCCGCATATTACGCTTATCAGAACTTTAGACCAAAAGCTAAAAAGGGGGCAAGGAAAATGGAGGGGGGAAGGGGGAGGGGGGGGGGGAAAAATACGAGTAGTTTGATCAATATTGAGTGTGGATGCTAAAATGAGAAGTGTCGGTGGGCTGCGACGAGGGTGGTGGCAGGTAGGGGCGCGGGCGTCAAGAAGATGAGTAAGTGATAGCACTGAAATATCATGTTTAATGTCGATGGTAAATGATTTACACGGCTTTGCTTTATGGCCAATATTTTTTTTCCCGTCCGGACAAAACACCAGTAAATTTGTGGTACAACATGTGCAGGATAAACAGATTTGGACAGCTGCATCCATGCTGCAGCATCCCTTAGTTTATTTTTGCTGATTCGTTGTTTGAAAGGCTGAAATGCCGGGGGCAGGGGTGCTTATTAAGCTTGAGACGCTTAAACTAGATCCACATGTGGTCGTTTTAATGTTTAAAAAGGTACAAACGTCCCCCGAGACGACTTAACTAATGATGTGCAGATGGGGCAATCAGGTGAAACCAGCCCTCACCAGTGCTGGAATGTTAATCTGCAACACCAGCTTCAATAAAAAATATTTTCAACAGTATACCACCATGATTAGCGCCCTTTATCTTTGTACGCTTAGCTGCCCAGCCCCCCTCCAATCCCCTGACAGAGCCGCACCCCCATTCTTAATGACTCACCTAGGCGATGGTCGGCAGAACGCGCCTGGACTGGTCAACCTGAAGGTACTTGACTCGACTTCCGATGATGAATGAAAGGAAGCTTTGGTCACGGCTCAAAGTTCTTCTTCTTGTTCCCTGGTAAATCACAAGTACTCACTGCACTATCGGTTGGTGCTAGAGGTTAAAGAAGGGCAACCATAAAAAACTGTCGTCCCTTTAGTGATTCAGTAGGATCTAAGAGATTACTATCCCATTCTTACAGGGACTTCACAGACATAAATACACATATTCATAGACTCACCCAACATAACAAACATAGACAAAATTTTAAACGAATGTAGATGTGAGACAGAGATAGGAGATATAAAGAGATAAGAGAGAGCCCTGATGTTCGTTATTTTACTGAAGGCATATCTATATGGGATGAAAAACACTGAATAAATATGGAATTGTAACTTAATTTATACCAACAATAGAATCATACCCCCCCCATCCAGTACGAGAAGAGTCTCAAACTAGTATACGAGTTAGAGTATGTATACATTACGTCGTCCAGGCTAGATGACATGGCCTACTTTGACCATTCGTTAAGCACATGTGTAACTTAGATTAAAATAATATATAGAAAGGTTTTAGCACAGGCAGGGGGACTTGATGACTACTTGGGGCAAAAACATTTAGACAAACGGGGCACTGGAGACCTTTCCAACAGACGTCAATTGGGCAAACTGTAGCCCATGGCCGTTGCAGCAGGCCTGGATATAGGCAGTCCTCAATGAATATTATATGGAAGCGATCACCAGTGAGCAGTGTGCTTATTTGTTTCAGAGATAAGGTCAAATGATGATACTCGGTTCTAGGTTGGTGTCCCTTGTAGAATGACGTAGAAGCAGGTTTGAATGAATAGACAACTTACGGCTTAAACTCACATTGATTTCATTATTTTTTTTTTTCTTGGAACGGCGTGGAGTCTGACTTTATATGGAAATATGTTACAAGAAGTGGAAAAAAGAAAGTGTGGGAATCTTGGCTAATGAGCACAATCGAAATAAAAAAAAAATGCTATTGCAGTAAGAAGCTGCAAATGAAGTTTTAATGATGTCAGTTTCAAAGTCTATTAGAAAATAATGATACGACTAGCTAGCTGAGTTTACAAGTAAGGCTAAGACAAAAAACGCTAAGTAGTAAAAACAAAACAGAGAGAAATGGCACCTTTTTTTATTATTAAGTAGTGGTAAAAGTAAGGCAATCCATGGGAGTCCTAGCCAAATCCCCTGAGAGTTTAATTATCTAGAAAAAACTCTACAATATATATATATATATATATATATATATATATATAGATATATATATATACAGATATATATATATAAGTGAATCCACATTTCAGACTTGGTTTCAATTTAGAATCTGGCAGCATCTGAAAGTACAAGTCAGCAGAATTGGTGATAGGAACTTTCACTCCTTAATGTCCTCAGCTCTAATAAGAGGCGCCTTTAAGGATAGAGTTAGTTGTTCAAGAGGTTGTGTACAAATAACTAATACTTGACTGAAGAAGATAGAGAGTCCCAAACCACAAACTTATTACATCACATTGTAGATACTGATCAAGTTATATATATCTCTGTGTGTATGTGCGTGTGTTTGCATGGGTGAGTACGTGCGTGAATGGGTGTGTAAAAAGTGTGTGTGTGTGTGTGTGTCCGACGTGCCCAGTCACTCTGTAAGGGTCTCACGTGGTGCCTAATGCCTATTGAACTGTAGTTGCCGGTGGGGTAAGGGCTGTAAATGAACGGCACCGCACGAAACCACCCTAATAGCAGGCTTATAGATCAAGATACAAAAAATATCAAACTTGATAATCCAACAATAACTCAGAGGCATAAAGGGCGAATATGAACTACAAATTATTTGTAGATGGAGCTTTTTTGTTCAATTTCTGCTTATTACCGTGCGTCTTATTTAAGCACATAAAAGCTACGAATAATTCCGTTTTTTTTTAATTAATTTAAACTAAAAATTTGTAAATGTTACTCTGATTTCACTTTTTTTTCCATAGAAAGAAATCATGATAAGCAAAATGCGCACCATACTTCCTTATTCAGGAGGTGTCTCTCTTTTTCAGTTCTATGATTTGAAAGCTCGATAAATTGGTAGAAAAACAGGTCATGAAATTAATCGACACATATCAATGGAAAAATTAAAAACGCTTTATAATATCCAAACTCCTGACAATTTTAAGAAAAATAATATGCAACGTCCACTTATAATATCATATACGGGATATATAAAGGGCATTAATTAATTAAAATCTATGACGTCACCCAACACAATTCATACAATAGATGGATTAAGTACAATACATGGTCGCCGTGAGACCTAATTTTTAGAATTTTAAAAAAGTAATAATAAAAAGTACGTGCGTTTATCTTGAGAGAGACAACTAGCCAAAGTAACTCTCGTGGTCATGGCAACTAAGGGCGACTACCACCAAGTAAATAAATATCGACTAGAGCAAGAAATATACAGAGAAATGATAGATCGAAGAGTAATAAAGGGAAGCAAAATTGACGTTTTTTTCTAAAGCCTTATTGGTAACAGAAACCGCACTATAGTGGACATTCAGCCTCTTGAGTGGACGATAGATCGCTACGTGAATACGATACTAAAGTGCCTGCTGCGTTCGAGTATATAAAGGTGCAATTTGACTGAAATAGGTCAAAGTAGAGATCAACTATAAACTGAATTAGTTAAACACCGAAAACTATAGCTACATTTCAAACAAATAGGTTTGCAGGGAGGGGGGGGGCGCATTAATCTGGATCTGCCCCACCGAGTAACGCCCCCCACCCCTTAAATTCTTGTCAATGGTTGCGACCCGGTAAAAAAACTCAAACAATAATGATCCCCCCCCCATTTTTCAAAGTTTGCAGTAGAAAGTAGACCAGACAAATAAGGTCAGACATACAGGTATAATAGTGTTTGATAAGTTGATCGTGCATTCAGAAATAACCTCAAGCCACTGGCTGAAACATACAAAATATATGAGAAAATAAAAAATGAAATACAGTAGGCGCAAGCGGTGATAAGGGTTTTTCTGGCTGATTGTTGAAATGAATATAGAGCCAACTGAACCCAGCGGCGCGGTAGAAACAAAAATTGCAATTACATTTTGCAGGCTGCCTTCACAGCACAATTCTAAGTCCAGTATACCCCTGATATATATATATATATATATATATATATATATATGTATGCCGTCGATTACGCTTAACACACATCGGATCATAGGCTTTTATCCCAATTAAGTAAGCAATCCCAACTAAACATGTCAAACTTACTATTAACATCTTCATTTGGCTTCTCTGAGAATCTATCCCAAATAAGGCCGTCCCTAATTAAGCGGAATCCACTTTATAGATACATTCTGTAGGTCCCATTAACTCCTCTACTCATTCACCAATTTTTGACACCCTTCTACATAGAGTGAACATGCCGTCATCACCAGGTATAAAATAATGAAATGAGAGTGAAAAATGAGTGAGAGAGCAACAATACGAGGCCATAGATGACGTGTATATGAACCAATACAACATCTCAGACCACCTACTAACATCAAAACTTTTGTGTTCATCAAACTGTTTTTCTTCTAAATATTGATTTGCCTAGTTTAAATAAATGAAAACAACTGTGCAGAATATGTTTTGGCTACGCCATGCAAATACCCGTTTGTTTAGGTTCCAGCACTTATACAAGTTTGAAAAAAACAATAATCCGAGATATGGAAAATGAAGTGTCGAAATTTTTGTTAAAGCTATTTTATAATCATGTTAAAATGCTCGTTTAAGTCCCTAATGCCATAAGAATTTAAACGACTAATCTAAAAAATAAAAAAAACTCCCAAGTACATGGGTTCACTGCAAGAGTTTTCAGCCATTGGTGATTGGCAAAAACGATTTAGTTATGTAGATTAATAAAGTCCCAGATAAGGATTGATGCTCGTCCATCTTCATCATACAAATCACTAGCCATCAGTGACAGAAAACGAGTTATCCTTACCATCGCCGAGAGAGTACACATTACTAATTATGGTAGACACCACTAAAAGACCAATGTGGTAGACGACTCGCAGTGACTGGATTAAAATTTGGGAACTGCCCCTGTATGGTTGACACTTTTTTTTTTTCAGATGAGATAAGCGGAGGCAAGCGCAATGTTGGTGCCTCCGTCTTTCTCGTCCCACCACCGAAGAATCATGGGCAATAATATCATTTCAGTGTGGAGCGATTGAAAGTAAAAGAATTGATACAACAGTATTCCAGTTTAAAGCCATAATCAAGAAAAAAATCAATCCTGTCCTCGAAACCAAAAAATAACTTCGCCCGCTGATCAAGCTTCCAAGGGGATATAACTCTATGCCAATGTTTTGTAGGGTGCAGCAAAAGTTCTTTTTAAACTTGAACTACCAGTCCATCCCTGAGTTGGTAGACAGTTCGTACATAAAACATCTTCCCTGTACTACCTGCAATCAAATCGTATGCTGCTTAGCTAGTCCTGACAGTTGCCAAGTTCCTAGGTAATTAACTTATCCCAGAAAGACTCCTGCCGCCTAGCGTCCACAAAAAAGACTCTAAGAAATGATTCTGATTCATTGATATCTGATTAATTAAGAAGAAGCCAGTGTTATTGTCGTTGTTTTATAATTTTTGTTAGATGGTTCAGTGGAGCCTGGTTTTCATGTTAAACTTAGCTTCACTCGTTTCCCAAGAGTCCAGGTCCTGCACTGAGGGTACTGACAAAGAACACAATTCAAAAATCGAGACCACTGAGAAAGTGTTTGAAAGTAAGGTTGGGGGGGGGAGTACCACACGCGTTGAACCAATCAAAACATCGCATTGATACTGTATTTATAAAGTTGGATTCAAAGTCTATTTTTTCCAGCTGAGCGAACTTATCGGAATGTGACGGGGTGACATACACTCTTAGATAAGATAATAATAGTAATCAAACCCATCTGTAGCCCACACTCTTGGACTAAAGAATGTACTAAACATACAACTACATACATGGGATTTTCTTTTCCAATGTAATAAAAGTGCGTAAGAGACTCTAGATAGTGAGCAACAATAACGACTGTCAGAATGCAAATGTGGCGAATTCTTACTCTAAGAGGTTTTTCTTTTCGCCAACATGGCTTCATTTTTATTCCTTGACTAACGCCAAAAACTTGTGGATACAATGAGGTTCTTGCTAATATTTCCGATAGTGAAAACAGAAATTCAGATATATAACATAAACATGTGTTATAGCAGCCTCCAAATGTATTTCTTTTAAGGGGGTGGTGGGGTGGAGGGGCCACTTTATGACTCAGAAGATGAACACAGGATGCTCCAGAGGTTCCGTGAAATGAAGTAAGCTCACGAATTTATCATCTTGAAATGTCCAACTTATAAAGCTTTAAAACAGCAGCCTCATCTTGGAGGCATGGGTGGGCAAACCTTTGGAAAAGCGGGTCACGGATCAGTATGAAAAGAGTGTTGACGGTATGAACTAATAGGAACCAAATATAACCATTCATAACCAATGAAGACTTTACTCTGGGAACGAGTGGCGTGTTAGATGAAACAGCTCAAAGGAGTAACGATTAGGCCCGAGGCTGAACCATGAGCTGATCTTATGGGGATTTTGTGGCTAGTTGGAAGACCAGAACCGCCGTAAAGCTCCCTGGGCAATTCGTAGACTTGGTGAACTTAAAGATTAATTTTCGTAACGGACCAAAAATGAGTCACGAGATACTATACATATAGGTCATGCATAAAATAACAATAACTGAACGCCTGACAACACTAAATAGTGCGCCCAAATCTAAGTGTAAACTATTTCCAGCCCTATACCGTCTGATGTGTATTGAGTTGACTTAATTGAGGACACTCTAACTTTAATTAAACGTCACTGATAGACTTGGGGGATCTATAGCCCCAAAACTGAAAATGAACAACTGAAGAGAAATAAAACGGTCACACATGGAAACTACAGTAACGAGTCTCGATACTGCAAACGAGATAGAGCCGAAAATCAATCAACTCAACCACCTCCTTACACTCCTTAGACACATCATGCTTACATCTTTTAACATTTCAAACCAAAGTCCCATTACTTCAATGTTACTAAGGCCATGCTGAACTGATACATCAAAAAATGTAATTTATTTTCGTTATTTCATCACCATGTTGAAAAAATGGTTGAATGTAGGCGGCAACGAATACGCTGTTTTGTTGTTGTCGTTTTATTAGGAGTGAAGGAAATGATACAGACAGAATGTAAGTCGTTATTTCTGCCAAGCCAAATATGTGAACCGAAGAATTAATGGGCCTGGAGCCGTGCAGATCAGGCTCACTTATCTGTATAAATTCAAATCTGACCGAACACATGCACATACATACAAATACACATAGGGACGTGAGTATTTCACTCCCCCGCGTTAAATTTTTTTATTTCTGCAGGCTATCATCCAGTAAAATATGGGCGGTGACGTTTATGGTTTATGTGGTGTGTGGAGGTAGGGTGGATGATGTCTTTGTTATGTTCTTCATCCTGACAGCAATGAATTGTCAATATTGGCTTAGGACAATTCAAATTACTTTATCCGATGATGTGGGCATTAATAAGCGCCACAGTCACGCTATTCAGTAGTCCATATCATGGGGAAATCGCAAGACCTGACATAGGCCCAACTAGAAAGACCCTGATATGGTCTTAATGTGAAGACTTGACGATGCTCCAAAATGTAAAGACCAGTCATGTTTTCGTGCCAAGCTAATTTCCACCACTACTTTACCATTAGGTCCTAACGTTTAATCACCCTGGGCTATTAAAACCCGCAATCTAACTAACCATGTAGGGGGCCCTCAAATCTGTAGGCCCGCGTAACCTAAAACCTTTATTTGACACTGACTCAGCCATATGAAAACGATATTAATAATCTATCCATCTGTTCAATCGACCCGGTCCTTCAGTCAAATTTAAGAATCAAAAGAGTCTGAGATCGCAAAAAATTTGCCCTGTCTCCTTACCCCTGGTCGAGCGCAGGGATACCCACCATGAGGCACGCTGAGCTGGCCGCAGTTACTAAAAGGTTCAACGTGAAGGGGGGCAAATAAACGAACTGTTTTTTGTTATTTAAATTATCTCGAAAATAAATAGTGTGTAGCCACGCTGGAGCATGCGTAAAGTACGAGCCGATAAAGCTTACCCGCACGTCCCTAATGACTAGACTCCCAATCTGGTGGAGCATATCCACTCGCAGGTACTGCCTGTCATTAAGAAGAAATTCATGTGAAAAACATGTTACACGACGCGTATAGTCAGCTATGGCGTGACAACTTGCACATACATGACAGGATCACCATTTAATGGTGAGGCGAAGTAGGAGGGTGCACTAGCCCCCTACCTAACACCTACAAGGGTCCTTGACGACGATTTCAAATTTGGCCAGCGACAAGGAAGAGTGTGGAGAACTAATATAGTCTAAGTTTGATGACGCATTCGCTAAGCTCCGCCCATCGACAGTATCTATGGCGTCATTCCGCCATCTTGAGTGTAAATATTGGGGAGCTTTAGTGGTATACGTCATTTGGTACAAATGACGTATAGTAACTGACAGTTGGGAGCACATGCTTTGGTTTATAATCAGTCGAGCTCTGTGCATCATAGGATGTGGATGCATGTTCTAGTAGAGTCTAGCTGTGGGCATCTATGTAGATGGATGCATATTTACAGTTTGCTTTGGTACTCCTCCTGGATTCTACCTTTATGTCAGTTCATGCTCAAGTATTAAATGATTGTTTGATGTTACTTCACTGGAGTTAACTTCGGGATTTGTGTTGTCTGATTTATTACACCCTCTACAAGCATCATCATTAAAAGGACCATAATATATATTTGGCACATTCGACGGAGTACTCAATACTAGTTGGAGTACAGAACATATATTTGGTACCTCCGACGTCGAACTGATTGACTTCAGCTGGATTCAGGAGATGCGGAGGAGTGACATAACCACCCGTTGCAATTACCGGTTGAGTATATCATCGGTGAATTACGTGGCGGCCACCACCCTGGGTGCGCGCCGTGAAATCAGTGTTCTGAAGGGCTAAAGTTACTGTTTGAGAGTGGCTATCCATATTGTTTGTTGAAGTGGTCACACATTACTGTTTAGCTGAAGGATCATCGAGGATCAACAAGGGATCATCGAACATCAGAGAATAGGGATCACCAAGAGACTGAATCAGGGTGGTAAACAACTTAAGATCGAACCATCGTGGACCTGGGATCACCGAGTATCATCCATCGAAGTTATGTAACAAAATTTACGAAAGTGGATTTCTTTATATGTAAGTTAACACATTTTTTTTATATATATTTACTACTTCTAGAATATTGAAATTCATGTGGTAACAATGTGTTTAATGTTCTTGGTGGAATTCTGTATTGAATACAGTTGAGGTTAATATAGGGTCCAATTCTTGGATAAGCCAAAACATTTAATTACATGATTTTTTTAAAAAGGAATTGTGCATTTATTTAGTTATTACTTGTATGTTGATGACAGAAGAGAATATTTTTAGTGTAGGATATAGAGAATCAAACATCTTCACTTATTAGTTATAATTGGTTTTGAATACTATAATGTCATTAATTTTAAATATTGTTAAAGTTGTTATAGCACTTGGCCTTACAGGCCAAGAGTTACCAAACCTGGGGTAGCGGTAGAGAGAGAAAGGGGGGAAAAGAAAGAGATGGAAGAAAAACAGAGAGAGAGGGAAGAAGAAAGGAAAAGGTACAGAGAGAGTGGAGAAGAAAGAAAGGATATGGTGCAGAGAGAGAGGGAAGAAAGATGTGGTAGAACGGGAAATGAGAAAGAGAAGTAATCGCGAAGGAAAAATAGGCGTTTAGAGTTGGAGATGTCGGTTACCTCTGAGCCAGCGTGGAGGGCAATAAAATGACCTCACCTCCAAGCTAAGTATATACTACTAGTGAATTTTTCAATAAATGTATAGAGAGTACAGAAAGGAAGATAAAGAGAAGAAAAATCGACAGAATCAATAGATAATAACAAACTGATGGTAGGATTCAATAAAGATGATAAGATACCTGAGGAACATATGGGTCACATGGGAAACTGGATTACATGCAGGCTGAAGATGATAAACATGTAGAGGCAATGCGGAAGAAAATGAGAAGTTAAAATCGAAAAATAAACGTCTAAAGTCAGTGAAGGAAAAATACAGGCAGAACTGAATGAATTGATTTTAGATAGGAAAATGACCTACATGGGATTTAAATCAAAGACTCGAAAATGGACATTAGAAGACCATTTCTAATTAGGTAGACGCAGTAGAGAGGACTGTACAATAAACTTGTTAAGAAAATTGAATCAGGCGATGTGATTACAAATTTTCAAACAAAGATTAATGGAAGTTGAAGGATAAAATTAATTGACCAGATAAAGTTGAATCGTCAATTGGAGATAAAGACGCCAACCATATCAAAGCAGCCAAGAGAACCATACCCAGAAATAGTAATGGTGAAGCAACCCATCAAGATGGTAGAAGCAAAGCAAACACGTAAATAGAGGAAACGCAAAATAATTTTATATGCTACAAGTGCAATTATAAAATATTCAGTTCCATTTACCCCTGAATGTCATAGAGGAGAACTTAAATCAATTAATGAACCAAACCTCAAGAATTATAATACCGAAAGAAAGAAAGAACCCTAACTATTATTGTCAAAGTTAGAAAAAAATTAGATTGAATCCCAGTGAAAATCAAAAGTATCAAAGAAGGTAATGATTTTCAAATCAAGAAATCTGAACGTAAGGGGTGACCAAACCAGAAATTAAATAAATAGTCGTATGGAAAAGGAAATAAAAGAAATGAAAACCGTGAATGGAAGCATCCACCTATTGGCTCGATAACATCCATTTTAACATGGTTAGATGGCCAGCTTTGTATAATTACAGTAGATATCCCAACATACAAATCCCAGCAAAATAGACATGTGCAAATTTTAATTAGCCAGTACTTTGTCCTTCAGTTACCCCTGTTAATGTACAGAACATGTTAAATGAGATGTTGTGAGAATGACCGTAATATTGGAGAATCAGGTGAAGAGCAAGACATGGTTTCATTCTAACCACGTTTAGAGATATAGTAATAGGGGGAATTGGAGAGATTTTTAATATTTTCTGATAACTAAGTCATGTACTTTCAGGAAGAAACTTGGTTCACCATAATGTAAAGTGGTATATGTATATTATAGAACATATTATGACATGTTTACATGTATATGTGTATATGGCGACATAATATGTTTGATAATGAGGTACGATGAGATTATGACAAAAAAAAGAGAAGTCACTGGAGAAAAAAAGAAGATAATTAGTGAGCATAAAAAAAAAAAAAAAAGTTCACCTGAAAAAAGATAATAGAAAAGAGAGTACAAGTGAGATAAGAAAGAAAAAATTGAACAAGTCACATAGAAAGAAATATCTAATAAAATAATGAATATCAGTGACGAAAAGAAAAAAAAAATTAAAATGATGGTGAAAATTTTGAATTGAATTCTATATGTTTATACAGATATGATTGACGATACTTATTATATTGTTAGCATGTATTGGATTTATAATTCCATGTAATATTGATTTGATGAATCATTGTATAATTTATTTAGTTGTTAAGATGATTTGGGATATGTTCTATGATAGAACTTTGCTTCATGTGGTTCCTTTTGTCGGTATGTTTGGGTCTTACATGACTACATTATGCTTAGGCAGAGGGGAGAAATGTGGAGAAATAATATCGTCTTAAGTTTGATGACGTAATTCGCCAGTCTCCACCCACTGCAGTATCTATGGCGCCATTCTGCCATCTTTAGAGTGTAAATATTAGAAGCTTCAGTGTATATGCATTATCGAACTAAATGAACGTATATTAGCTTACAGTTGGGAGCACTGATTTGGTCGGGAATCTGTCGAGGCTGCAGTGCATCATAGATGGGGATGCACGTCTAGTAGAGTTCAGCTGTGGCGCACCTGTGTAGATGGATTAATATTTACAGTTTGCTTTTGTAATCCTCCTGATTCGTACCTTTACGTCAGTTCATGTCTAAGTACTAAATGATTGTTTGGTGTTACTTCACTGGAGCTAACTTCGTGATTTGTGCTATCTGATTTACTACACCCTCATACGAAGTACCATCATTGAAAGGATCCGTAAGATAGCTTTGGCACCTCCGACGGAGTACCCAATACCATTTGGAGTACGTAACATATATTTGAAAACTCCGACGTCGAACTGACTGACTTAGCTGGATTCAGCAGCAGCGTAGTAGGGTACATTAAGATTCACCATAATTACCGCTGGGGCTATCCATCGGTGAATTACGTGGCGGCTAATGCTTTTAGAAGCGCGCCGTGAAAACTGAGTTCTGAAGTGGCCAACGTTGCTGATTGCTGAAGTGGTTAACCCTATTGTTTGCTGAAGTGGCCAACGTTATTGTTTGCTGGAAGTATCACCGAGGACTCATCAGGGATCATTGAATATCGCTGATAGGGACCACCATGATCAACCCGTGTGTTAGTCAACCTCTAATATCGAATATCGCGGACTGGGGTCACTCGAGGATCAACCATCGAAGTCAGGGAACAAAACAATTAATATTGTGTACTTCTTTATATATAAGTTGGAATACATTTTTTTATGTAGTATTAGTTACTTTAGAATATTGAAATCTGGTGTAATTATTTGACTGTTGTTCTTGGTGGAATTCTGCATTTAATACAGTAGAGGTTAAAATAGAGTCCACCTTGTGCAGCCAAAACATTTAATTTGCTGATTTTTTTAAAAAGGAACTTCCGTATTTATTTAGTTAATACATAAAGTAGTTGATGACATAAGAGAATATTTTTTGTGTATGAGATATAGTATCAAAACATCTTCATTTATTAGTTATAATTGGGTTAGTTTAATGTCATTTCAACTACTTCTAAATATTGTTGAAGTTGGTAAAGCACCAATTGGCCTTAAAAGATAAGAGCTACAAACCTGGCTACCTGTAGAGAGAGAAGGGGGAAAAGAAAGAGATGGAAGAAAAACAGAGAGAGAAGAAGAACGAAAGGAAAAGGAACAGAGAGAGAGGTATGAAAGTAAAGGAAAGGAACAGAGAGAGAGGGAAGAAGATCCGCAGAACGGGAAATGAGGAAGAAAGTAATCGCGAAGGAAAAAAGGCGTTTAGAGCTGGATAAGTCGTATACCCCTGGAGTCAGCGTGGAGAGTACAAAAAATGACCCCACCCCCTAGCTAAGCCATTTTACTAGTGAGATTTTTTCCAAACAAATTTCTAGAGAGACAGAAAGGAGATAAAGAGAAGAGGGTAAATCGATAGTGTCACTAGACAACAAAAAAACTGATGGTAGGATTCAACAAAGCTAGATAAGATAAGTGAGGAACATATGTGGACTGTTACTGGATTACCGCAGGCTGAAGATGATAAACATGATAAAGAGGCAAAGCATGCAGTGAAGAAAATGAGAGAAGTTGAAATTGAAAAATAAACTGTCTAAAGTCAGTAGAAGGAAAAATACAGGCAGAACTGAATAAATTGATCTTAGACAGGGAAAATGACCTACGTAATAAATCAAAGACTCGCACTAAATTGGAAGACCTACCAATTAGGCTAGACGCAATAGAGACGACTGTAAATAAACTTGTTAAGAGAAATTGAATTTCCAGGAGTGTGATTGGAGAACTTCTCAAATAAAGATTAATGGAAGTTGGAAGTGATAAAATTAACAGACTGGATAAAGTTGAATTGTCAGATGGAGATAAAGACGCCAAATTATATCAAAGGGCCACGAGAACTATACCTAGAAATAGAAATGCTAAAGCAACCTATATCAAGATAATAAAGCAAGTAAACACGTAAATAAGAAAACGCAACATAATTTTTATGCTAGAGATACACTTATAAAACATTCAGTTCTATTCTACGGACTCTGAATGTCAGAGAAGAGAACTTAAACTTTTAGCGAACAACTAAACTTCAAGAATTATAATATTGAAAGAAACAAAGAACATTAACGATTATTGGCATAGAGAAAATAATTACATTGAATTTACCAAGTGAAAATCAAAAGGAACAAAGAAGGTAGCGCTATGATTTTCAAATCAAGAAATCCAGAATGGCAGACGTGATCAAACCAGAGAAACAAAGAGATGATCGTATGAAAAGAGCAAAATAGTAATAATGAAAACCGTGAATCGGAATAACCGATCTATTAGCCGATAAATATCATTTAATCATAGTTAGATGTCCAGCTTATAATAATTTCAGTAGACATTCACATGCCAATCCTCGTATCAGATATGTTAATAGAAAATTTTAATTATCAAGAATTTAACCCCTTATTACCCCTGTTCATAAGGAATGATGTTAGAGATGCTGCAAGAATTACTGCAAGATATTTATAATCAGTGTAGATGAGCAAGATACAATTTCAGTCCAACTACTGAGAAAACACATCAATGGGAATTGGAGAGATTTTAATATTTCCTGAATCTAAGCTACATGTCCTGTCAGGGTAAGAAACTTGGTTCACCATAATAAAAAAGGTTACATGTAGATTATGTTCACATGATGATATGTTTACATGTATGTGGTGTATATGACGACATAATATGTTTGATAATAATTGAATAAGGGACATTAAGATAAGATAAAAAAAAGAGAAGTCAATTGAGAAAATATATAAGAATGAATAACTAGAGGCATACAAAAAAAAAAAAGTCACCTGAAAAAAAGACAATAGTAAAGATATAAAAGTGAGCATGAAAGAAAAAAAAATTAATAAGTCACAAGAAAAAAAGAGATGATAATGGATAGACGAATATCAGTGACGAGAAAGAAAAAAAATTAAAATGATGAGAAATTTGAATTGAATCACAATATGGTTACACATATATGATAGATGATATTTACGGTCATTGTTTGAATGGCTTGATTGATAATTCCATGCAATATTTTCGATTTGATGAATCATTGTATAATTTATTTTATGAAAATGATGATTTGGGATATGTTCTATGATGGAACTTTGCTTCATGGGGCCTCTTTTGTCACTAATAGACATAATGCATTATACATGATTACTTCACGCTTAGGTAGAGGTCATAAATGTGGACAACCAATAGGGTCTAAGTTGGATGACGCAATCTGCTAGTCTCCGCCCAAATGCAGTGGCTCATGGAGTCATTCAGCCATCTTGAGTGTAAATATTAATAGTTTATAGTAGTAAACGCGCATTCTGGTACAAATGACGTATGGGCTAGCTGATAGTTGGTAGACATGTTTGATTTTATAATCAGGTCGAGCTCTGTGCAACGTAGGATGCGGATGCATGTTCCTAGTAGAGTCTAGCTGAGGACATGGATGTAGATGGATGCAGTTTTACAGGCTGCTTAATTATACTCCTCCTGATTCTACCTTTGTACGTCAGTTCATGTTCAAATATTAGTCGATTCGTTTGATGTTACATTCACTGGAGTTAATCTCGTGATTTAAGTTGTCTGATTTACTACACCTTCTACATCATCATTAAAAGGATCCGTAATATAGATAAACCTTACTTACTAGCCAGGTGGTCTGGTCTAAGCATTGATTTAATAGTCAAGGGGAGTCCCAGTTTTCAAAGATTATTAGTGACCCAACATCTGTGGTCAGAGATCTTGAACCACTTGGATGAATGGTATAAGCCGTACAAATGTACCTCGCCTTGGGGCCTTTCAATAATTCTATCTTCAAAACATATATATTTGCCCCATACACCTGAGAAAGGATAGAGAGCGTTCATGTAGTGGTGGAGCCAAGGAGGGGCGGAGGCCTTAGGGTAGGTAGTTTAACCACTCAAGTTGGCTTGTGGGGGAAAAGGTAGGGTTAAAACAGAGTTTACTCTGAGACGCCACTAACGCTAGTTACGCTTCGGGTTTATATTGACTATTAGTTTCACTATCCCACGTCACTTCAAGCTATGACTGGTATTAAGAGTCTACACGGTGCTAAGAAATGCAATACACATTACACACACAAATAGACAAATATATGTAATTTTTTAATAAAGGGAAAGACATGAGTCGACCACAAAGGTCATAATGATCAAAACATTTGACCATGTTGAATTTGAAAACAATGGCAATTCGACGGTGATTACAACTTGTTTGAAGGACTGCTGGGAACTTTGAAGCCGCAGATACAAATGGTATATCGGCTGCACATGAGTGTATACATATGTGTCAGTATTTGTACATAAAACAGGCATGCTACATTTTATTTTAAACCCCTGCACAGAAATTGATGCAGCACACTTATGGTTTCAAATATTAAAAAAAACAGCAACCTCGTGAACTGAACAGCTGAATGTCTTAATGTCGTCGACAGCAACCTCGTTAGCTGAACAGCTCAATGTCATCGACAGCAACCTCGTTAACTGAACAGCTCAATGTCATCAACAGCAACCTCGTTAACTGAACAGAACATCGACAGGCAACCCCTTAACTATCAATATCATTAACCCGGCACTTACCCAAGAGAGAAGAAAAAATAACATAAGCAAACTCTGTTTATGTGTACAAATTAATAGCTGCGTGCACATCGGATAATCAATCTGACGGTCAAGTATGCAATAAGAAAACTTGGAGGAAAATGGTTTTATCTCCAGGTAGTAAATACACGCACGTGTGAAGTAAGAGAGGCGTGCTTTTCGATTCAACAAAAAAAACCTGTATTTTAATATGAAAGATTGTTTATTCTTTTCTCCACATGCATCGGCATTAACATTCACTTCTCCAGTCGCGTACGAGCGAAACAACAACCAATGTAGAAGTCGCGCTGCAGCGATGCTGGCATCCAATGACTTTAGAAGTCGCGTACAGCGATGTTGGCATCTAATGTTTAGTTCAAGTCTATGGCGAGTACAGCGACGTTGGCATCTAATGTTTAGTTCAAGTCTATGGCGAGTACAGCGATGTTGGCATCCAATGTTTAGTTCAAGTCTATGGCGAGTACAGCGATGTTGGCATCTAATGTTCAGTTCAAGTCTATGGCGAGTACAGCGATGTTGGCATCTAATGTTTAGTTCAAGTCTATGGCGAGTACCCAGCGATGTTGGCATCTAATGTTTAGTTCAAGTCTATGGCGAGTACAGCGATGTTGGCATCTAATGTTTAGTTCAAGTCTATGGCGAGTACAGGGACGTTGGTATCTAATGTTTAGTTCACTTCCAAGGCGAGTACAGCGATGTTGGCATCTAATGGCTAGTGCCTACGCCAGTGTTTTTCAACCTTTTTTATTCAGGGAACCCTTTGGTGTCGACAGATTTCTTGGCGGAACCTGTATACCCTTTATGCGTCCCTTCATGGCCCTAAATTTTTGCTATTAATTTTTTTTAAATTCAATCGCGGAGACTCCCTGGCTGGCCCTTGCGGAACCCTTGGGTTCCGCGGAACCTGGTTGAAAAACACTGGCCTACGCTGATGTTTTCTAAATAAACATTTATTATCACCGACTCACTTCTTGTTTATACTCTTTAACTCAAATTTAATCAATTTTAAATGACGCGCTCCGCGCAGAGACTTCGTGAAAACACAAACAACACAAGAGATAGCGAGTAAAGAAGAACGTCACCAGCTTAAAACACCACCGTATGTAAATATGTGTATGAGTGTGTATTTTCTTTGGTTATGTTACGTATTGCGAAATCGGAATCCCCGCTTTGTGTTTATGAAGATAACATTTCAAATTAGGTCATGATTATTTTCTTTATCTGCCATGTACAGACAGACACACGCACACACACAGGCGTGAGATATTTTAAGATGTTCATACACTGTTGTCTTTGTTGTTGTTTGTCTTGTTGGCAAGTAACAAGTGTGGCATGCAGCTAGAGGATGTGCTACAGATTAATCAGAACTTCGTTCTAGTGTGCGTGTGTGTGTGTGCTTTGTAGTCCGCGGACTCAGGATGGGCTCGTGAAGTTAATTTTCACAATTAACTAACACTGCCCTCACCCTACACCCCAATCCCACGATAGCTAATACTTGCAAGTTTGCTAATTTTTAAGCGATTTTCTACAAACAACACCTAAATAGGTAATATATATATATATATATATATATATATATATATATATATATATCATGGTCATCATTTAATCATATACATGTCCAGTGTATTTTAAATCGAAAGTAAAGAATGTAATACAACAGTATTCCAGTTTGAAAACAATTCATGAAAAAATCGGATCTGCCCGAAACCAAAAATAACCTAGCCTACTGATCAAGCCTTAGGGGATATAACTCTATGCAAAGGTTTTGCATATCCAGCTATTTTATATATATATATATATATATATATATATATATATATAGCTTGGTTGTTTATTCATATACTGTAATGTATTTTAATGTCAAATAGTGTATGCTATTTTGAGAACGATGCGTGTGTCGCGGTGTCTACATTTTTGGTCAAAATATTTCAAGTGACACGGCAGGTGCGTTACGGTCTATAGCAGTGTTTCCCAAACTTTCGGCACATGTAGACCCCTTTTTTTTATAATCGAAATATAGAATACCCCTAGTAAAAAAAAATTTTCCAATATACATGTATTGTTTTTACAGTCATGATTTTCCCCTCATGTCTTTGATTCCGCTTTAGGCGTGCATGTTTGCCCAATGTTCTCAACCCGGTGCAGCGCGAGGAGTACGCGTACCACACTCTTGGAAACACGGGTTCGTAGAATTAACATTTCGTGGAAAGAAGTCGTCTGCGAAGATACTGAAGTGTCCAGATTTTCTTAGCCAGCAACAAGCGATCGTCCATAAACAAGGTCCTTTTTTTCTACCGTTACTCTTATAAAAATAAAGTAAACAAGGTGAAAGAAAAGATAAAGTTGTGTGTGAAACAAAATACGAAAAATGCGCTGAGGTAATCGCAAACAAACCTGGGTAATCGCATAATAAATTAACCTAAAGATTTCGCAAAAAAAAAAATTATTATTATTATTTGAATAATTAAAGTGAACAAAAAAAAAGCATGAAAATAAATACAGAACTTGAGATACAATAATTCATTAGTATAACAAACAGGCTTCTAGTAAGCAGATAATTAAAACAAATTTAGACAAAGAGAATAAAGGGGACATTTTTTTTTGTATGTGAGGATCAAAATGTGTTAAAGGTGTGTGTGTGGGGGGAGAGAAACACATTCTATAATGAGTAGCAAGGAATGGACATGGCCTTCAGTGTCCTGTGCAGACATATATACATACTTGGGCTAAGTGTATATATACATGGGCTAATATATATATATATATATATATATATATACATGGGCTAAGCGCTTACAGCAAAAGATCTGATACAAATGACTAGAGGGGGGCCCCTTTGACCGCAGAGACTTAGGCAGTTACCGAGTTTGTCTATCTATACCCAGCCAGGATCATGGTCCGGCCAGCAGGTCAAATTTACGAGCACAATGTGGCCCGCAACTCAAGAAAAGTTTGCCCCCCCCATGGTCCACACATGTACGAGAGTTGGTGTCAATTTATTATTATTGTTATTTTGTGTTGATATTAAATAAAAATTAAAAAAAAAAAAAGAAATCGCGCTACAGGTGCCATGAGATCGTCTGCCTCAGGGCCCGCCTGACAAATTGCCGGGCACAATTTAACGGATGCTTGCGAGACCCCCCCTCCCCCCACTCTTCTATTTTTTTTTACAATAACAACTATAACTATTAATCAGACCATTATATCAACATTTATTATACAACAAGCATAGGGAGCAACTCAAAACATAACTTCACAAGCGAAGTGTTGTATATCTCAGCTATGACAACAAAGTATTAAAACAAAAATGTTTGATAGAGATATGCCTAATGTAAATGGGGGGGGCGCCCAATTAGTGCAATCGATATGGGGACGTGCCCTGGTCGGCCTCTCCAATACCCTCACAGGTTTAAGGAGTGAGTTGCACGGGCCAAAAGGATGAAGTGGAGATAACAACGCGCACATACACACACAGAAACAAACAAACAAAACAACTCGATTATCTCACGTGTTTCCAAGGCATACCATAACCTTGTGTTTAACTCTGTATTTCACTAACCTGTCAACAATAAATTTCGCACAGTCGTGAAGAAAGAAAAAAAAAAAAGATGTTCCGCTTCACAAATAGTACGAAACTATATGCATTCACAACCAGAGATGATGACCTTTAACCCCTCTTCACTGCAAACGAATAAGCCAGTCAAAAACAATTTTTAAAAAAACAAACAAGAAATACAGTCCCGATACTACAAGTACATCGTTAGAAATAGAAACCCCTGTACTAAAACTCGAGCGTGAAATGGAATAGAGGACAAACGGTAACAACAAATCCATGTGTTGGGAGGTAGAGGGGGGCGGTGGGCGTGGGTGAAGTGGGACGCGGAGTGCGACCCGCGAGGTGAGTAAACGAGGAGGGGCTGCGGAAATGAAGGGAAAAGAAAGAAAGAGTGAGAGAGAGAAAAAAAGAAAAGAAAGAAATCCGCTCCGGTGTCAATCTAATCCATACGCTACGACGCGACCGACCTCGGCGACCCAGAAACGCAAGCGGCCTCCCCCCCCCCCCCATCACGACACACCTGCTTGATTAAAATATGTACAACACGGTGGCAGTTTTTTATTTTTATTTTTGGAACAAAATTTTTAATGACCGTTCGGGCCACGCCCTTTGTGATATCGTGTTGGTTGAAATAGTGTAATTGACGACTGCTTTAAGTGTACGTGTGTGTTGATGAAGTTTTGATGTTTTATAAAATGAAAACATTCGTCATTTCCTATATACATATATTATATATATTATATATATATATATATATATATATATATATATATATAGAGAGAGAGAGAGAGAGAGAGAGAGAGAGAGAGAGAGAGAGGGGGGGAGGGAGGGAGGGTGGGGGTGACCCAAAAGTAGGTTTACAGTTATCACGTAGACTATTCAACACTAGAACAGCGGGAAATTCGTTATACCTGTTAACATAAACACAGACAATTTAATCTCTCGGATGTCCAACATCGCAACATTCTTCAAATCTCTACAGGACACTCACTTCAGCCATATAAAAGATAGTTAAATAACTGTGAGCCTACTTTTTGGGCCACCGTGTGTATAGTGGCGAGACGCACAGCAAAATTTAGTCCGTAATGTTATCTAGAGCAGACTTAATAATTGAATGTTATGCAGAGTACCACAAGTCACAGATAAGATGAACAAACATGTAGGTCAAATTCTACTTGGAAACGCTCAATATTTTTTTTTACTCCAAAACTCACTGCGTATTTCATGTTGACCTTTTTTGTGGTATTCGATTTTTCGCTTTTCGATCTCTTTAAGATTTTCACGGTGACATATTGTTAATCTCTGTGGGTAGGAGTTACGCAGTGTGTTTCTAAACATACTAGTGAATCATTTGTATAAGCCTTTTACAGTTGTTGTCTAAACAATGTATGTTACAATAGTTACAGTCTGGACGGTTTCCTTAAATGTACTTTTATTTTATTTTTAATTGAAGTGTTTGTTGTTTCAGACGGAACACCATTCATAGACACAAATACAAACACAGACAAGAATGTAGCCTATATCGGGTTGTAAAGAAGTTTACCTTAAGTGTTAAACTGTGTTTTTTGTTAAGCAAACACATACTCAATATTAACTAATAATTCGGCGGAGCAGCACTGGCATATTACCCAACAAAGCAGCATGACAGCACCGGCATATTAACACACAAAGCAGCATGACAGCACCGGCATATTAACCAACACAGCAGCATGACAGCACTAACATATTAACACACAAAGCAGCATGACAGCACCGGCATATTAACCAACACAGCAGCATGACAGCACCGGCATATTAACAACAAGCAGCATGACAGCACCGATATTAACACACAAAGCAGCATGACAGCACCGGCATATTAACCAACACAACATGACAGCACTAACATATTAACACACAAAGCAGCATGACAGCACGGATATTAACAAACAGCAGCATGACAGTACATATTAACACACAAACAGCATGACAGCACCGGCACAACAGATTAACAAAGCCAGCAGCAGGGCATGACAGCACTAACAGATTAACACACAAAGCAGCATGACAGCACCATATTAATGACAAAAAGCAGCATGACAGCACCGGCATATTAACCAACACAGCAGCATGACAGCACTAACATATTAACAACAAAGCAGCATGACAGCGGCATATAACCAACACAGCATGACAGCACAACAGATTAACACACAAAGCAGCATGACAGCACCGCATATTAACAAAAAGCAGAAGCACCGGCATATTAACCAACACATGACAGCACCGGCATATTAACCAACACAGCGGATGACAGCACCGGATATAACCACACAGCAGCATGACAGCACCGGCATATTAACATCACAGCATAACAGCAGCATTTTACACAAAAGCAGCATGACAGCACCGCCATATTAACACGGCACAGAAGCACCGGCATATTAACCAACACAGCAGCATGACAGCACTAACATATTAAACACACAGCATACAGCACCGCATATTAACACAAAAGCAGCATGACAGCACCGGCATATTAACCAACACAGCATGACAGCACCGACAGCACCGGCATATTAACCAACACAGCGGCATGACAGCACCGGCATATTAACCAACACAGCAGCATGACAGCACCGGCATATTAACACACAAAGCAGCATGACAGCACCGGCATATTAACCAACACAGCGGCATGACAGCACCGGCATATTAACACACACAAAAAAGCAACATGGCGCTGGTAAAGAAGACCAACGACATGTAATAAATTATTTAAACTAGCCTGAAGATATTATTGTTTTAAATATTTTTATAAAAGATAAAAACAAAAATACTTAAAGGTTGTTAGTTTTTGTAATAACATTCTAAACCGGCATTACAGATGTATCGGTAACAAACAACCAGACAAAATGATTCTCACAAATGTCTTTAAAAGTCACCTGTATAAAAATCAAACACGCTGCTTCACCTGTGCACCCCATAAAGAAGCGAAAGAATGTATATATGGGTGAAATGTAATATCAAGAGGTTAAATAGGCTCGATGAAGATGTGCCTACTTGTGAATATTTTATTCAACTTTGGGGAGAGAAGGGGAAATGAGGCGCTACAGTCGTAATACAATACACATTTTGGCTTCCCGAGAAAGGTTATACGGACTTCTATTTATAGCACTTGTAAACATTTCACTCGGGCATGGACAGCGAGTGTAGGACAAAACCCCCAAATTATTAAGATCGAATTTAGTTCGATATTATTGATACTTTTAAAACTATAAACTTGACCATGGGCTACGGGAAATGCGTGTCGATATAAAAGATCATGTCTGTCAACACAGTATATCAATAGGCATGTTTCTATGTTGTTTTACCTAAACAAGGGATTGGCTTTCGACCACTGCGGTTCTTATGCTGTTTGTTGTTCCGTCTGCTATGGTATGTGTGTCTACCGCGAGAATTAAAAGGTAGAATAAAAATAAGGTCAGTCTTGACCTTGGGCTAAAACTGTTACTTTTGTTTGCTTTACCTGGTAAGATAAGCTGCCTGTTGATGTATAGTTAACAAGAGATGGATATTTGACCACTGTTTGCTTCAACGGGCCAATGCAGCTTATTGCGGTACTTTGAAAAACAAAACTTTTATATATAATTAATTCCAGGTATTATATATTACATTTTAAATAAAAATGGGGGCCAAATAATAGGTTGTATAATAAAAATAGAGGATAGGTCCAGTGGGGGTTTTGCCCGCTGGGGATTTTGTCCGCTAGGGGTTTTGTTCGGATACCATGGACAGCTCGTCATCGTCGCTTATAGCCTTAAGAAAACCTTTTTTAAGAGACAACATGCGGAACACGACAGGAGGGGCATGTAGATTATAGCACAGTGTAGAAGAATTGTATAGCACACTGTAGTAGAAGTTTATAGCACAGTGTAGAGGAAATCTATAGCACACTGTAGTAGAAGATTATAGCACAGTGTAGAGGAAATCTATAGCACACTGTAGTAGAAGATTATAGCACAGTGTAGAGGAAATCTATAGCACACTGTAGTAGAAGTCTATAGCACACTGTTGTAGAAGTCTATAGCACTCTGTAGTAGAAGTATATAGCACTCTGTAGTAGAAGTATATAGCACACTGTAGTAGAAGTCTTGTGGGGTGCTCTCAGGGCTAGAGAGGGGTGAGCTCAGAATGGTGTCGTTTGCTTGTTTATATCGTTAATATATATACGCCATTTAAAGGATAATATTTTGAATGAATTTAATGTATTACTGCACCAGGGACAAGCAATTTAATTACATTAAAATGTGCTAATTTTGAATAAACATGCCTTATAATTAAAACTGATGATGCCGAGAAATAAATATTGCAATGTATGCAATGTATATATATATATAACCACTCCAATAAAGAACAGTGACCAAAGTATAACGCGATAAGTGAAAGTTGCAGCCAACATTTATAAAGAAGCATTCATGAGTGGCGAACTAAAAACCCAGAACGTAGCACAATGTTATCTTTTTTTAGTATGAACATTTTTCTTTGTCTCCTAGATATCAGGCGGGTCGAACTAGGACGATGTTGATAAGAAGAGAAAGAGAAGGAAAAACAAAATTAAGTATTGAACCTCCACTAAACTATTCTTAAATAAAAAAGAAAGGATGGAAGGGGCGGGGGGGGGGGGGGAAATCATGTGCCTATTTTTTCCCTGCACCTTTGTTTAATTAAGGCGCCATCACAAATACTGTAAAAAAAAAAAAAGTCAAAGCAGTGTTGGGTTCACTCCCAACCTCCTTGACAAGGCATCAATACATCAACATCTGAGCGTTTCGGTTGCCAGGTTACGTAACTCCTACACGTACGAAACCGAGCCGTCATTAATTGTTTATATATGTCAGCATCCAGCAGCACTCGTGGGAAAAGGGACATGCCACCACCTACTGACTGCACTTCTCGGTTGTTGGTTGTTTTTTTTTTATTCCTCCCTCCCTCCCCCCCCAACCCCAAAATACGTAAAGCTCTTCCACGCGGCAATCTGTTTTCCCTCGAGCAACACACAAAGATAATATCATCGCCGCTGCCCGAACTGTGCATTGCGTTGACCCAGTGAGCATAACTAATTAATTAGCGGATATTCAGGATGTTGTAGTGGAGAGAATCTACTATTACTCATAAGATAGACAGTGCCCATCAAACTCCTGCCCCCTTTCCCCCACCCCAACATTACGTCAGTCGCCATATCCAATTATTCTCTCGACTGTGTATCGCCTCATAAGCACTGACCTGGCTTTAAAAAAAAAAACCAACTTGATGCAAGTATATCCATTGGAGATAGACGTGTCGACTGTATTTAAATAAATAAACAATCAAACGTCAGGTCGCTCGTTACTTTATGGATTTATCTTATCACCTCCACCCAACCACCCACCCCCCCCCTTTCACCCTGTTTTCCCTTTCATTACTTTTTCACAGCATCTGAAAAATAAAACATATGCCTATTTTACTTTTTTAACTGAAATTTGTAAGAAGAAAAAAAAAAAAGCAGCGATCAACGATCAATAACCTGGAGACAACGATCTGTTTTAGTCTGCGGGCCATGGCAATATTGGAGGAAGTACCAGAGGCTCGGGCATTAAAACACTCCCCACATTTTATATATACTTTTTATTTGTCCTCCTCTTATATTCCTTGCGATCCGTAAATGCTTAAAAATAAACTATCAAAGAGATTCAGTCAATGTGCCCATACACCCAAAACAATCACCATTACTAATATTATTTTTTTTTAGTTCATCGTAACTTGACAAACTCAAAAAAATCATTAATGCAGAGGAATCAATTGAACTACAGAGAGATCGATTTCTTGACCTGATGTCTGGATCAAGCAGTCCTACAGATTAAAGATTATCAAAATGTTTCTAGTGGAAAGTAAAAGCCTTTCAAAGCCATGAATCATTTACACATTTAAACACATTGAAAAAGTTACATATTTTAAAATAAGAAAGAAAAAAAACTATTTTTAGATAACATCTGTTCTTGTACTACACAGAAGAGAAAATACAAACTTTGCAGCAATTCAAATCCTTGAGATCAATGATAGGTGGACAAGGCCTCAGAACCATATAGCATTGTAAAAATCAAAACAAACAATAACTGATGTTTTGGCCTATAAGCTAAAAAGTATTTAAAGATATGTAAATATCAGAATGAAAACACATTATGCACATCGTATGGACAGATATTTTGTAATCTATCCTGACCATCACTAAACATGAAATTTCACTGCTCAAATCAAGATAAAATTACAAAAAAAACTTTGAATGAGAAGCTTTCAGAAGACTTAGCCATTCTTGGGGAATAATAAACCAGTAGACATTTGGCACAATGCAATGTAAAACCTTAAAAATGTTTGGCCACATAACAAAATTTTATAATAGCACAGAATAAAAAACAACCAATGAGTGGACAAGATGGCAGGCCAATGTACAGATAGGCATGATGCACAGAATCAAGGACCAGTATATCATGCACATATATTGAAACACAAGTTTTGAATAAAGAAATAATTTTAACTGGTTAAAAAAAAAGGAATGGGATATGCCAGGCATGAAGTGATAGATGTACAATCAATTACAGGAGATGCTCATCAGTTACTTGCAAGATTATTTTTAAACCACAAATTATACGTATATATAATGAATATGCATTTTTATGTGTGGGGTCCCATGTCTTGGATGCTCTGGGTACAAGCTTGAATATGAGTGACCCTAATTTTGTTACTTCTGCTAGCTTACAGAGGCCTCAATAGGAGAGTCAAAGGCTTTTAGAGCCACTTGAACCACGGGTCATAATACATGTTATACCATTAGAAATTAAAAATTATATTTACAGCAACCTCAAAATAGGAACTATTTATCATAATAAACAGTAATTTGATGATTTTTAAATGATTTATAATATTTCATGCATAACCATTATTAATGTTAACAGATGATACATTAACTGATAATAACATGTATGTAAGTATATATCACGGACAAATAATAAATATGTATATGCACTGGCGGCGGAGCAGGGGGGGCAGGGGGGGGCAGCGGCCCCCCTAAAACTTTTAAGGGGGGGCGGCGCCCCCCCTTGAATTTCCAGTCTGCCCCCCTCCTAAAATTTTAACTTTTTAACTTTGTAATTCGATTTATTTCTTAAATTTAATATTTGAAAGAAATTATAATTAATTGACATTTTACAGTAATCACATTATTGAGAGTTGTTGTGGCATATTTTAAAACTAGTTGCAAGTACCCAGCTTTGCCCGGGTTTAAAATAATGTTTTCTGTTTATTTAAGAAGCGTAATTTGACGTTTAATTAAGATTTAAAATAAGACGCGTAAAAAAGGGTTTATTTGCATGCAATAAAAGGGTACATTTATCTTAAAGCAATGTGATACACAATTTTTTGCAGTTCTTCTCTCTCTCCCTCCCTCCCTCTCTCTCCCCTCCCTCTCTCTCCCTCTTTCCCTCCCTCCATCCCTCCCCCTCTCTCTCCCTCCCTCTCTCCCTCTCTTAGGCATGACTGTAGCAAAAGATGACAATTTCTATGGATGAAGGAATGGAATGTAATAATGTAGTAAGTAATGTGATATTTGGTTCCCCGTACCGATCATATTTATAGTAAGTTAGCTATGTGGAGAGAAGCTCGTAAAACCTGAAACAGGGGTAAAAGTTTGCCAATTTTCATGTCTTTGATATCCAAAATAATTAATTACAATTAAACTACAAATTGAGATGGAACGAAACCTGTTTAAGAACCTTCCCCATGTAATTTTGTGTACGTGTACCCAGTGGCGCAACCAGCAAAGATGCTGGGGGGGGCCCTCACATATTGAAAAAAGACCGTTTAACAGTCTTTTTTGTAACTTTATAACGTAAATTATGTATTGATGATTTGGCCTGGGGGGCTCAAGCCCCCTGCCACCCCCTCCTGGTTGCGCCACTGCGTGTACCAAATTTCACGTTATTTGGTTGTCTGGATCTTGAGTTTTAAGGGAACAGACAGACAGATAGTAAATGCGTCCTATAAGTATAGAGAAGTATTGCCATCTACCGAATGACGGCAAATGTAATTTTTAAAGAATATGCAATTATTTATTATCTTTTCATAAATTACTTTTTTTTTATTGAGTTTCCCGTTTCCGGTTTCATATTCATCATCATTCATGATAATTATCAGTAATTTTCTGATCTAATGTCACTATTAAATTTGTAAACAAAATGACATTACGAATCTGTTGACGACAGAAGTGCTCAATGTTCATTTTCATTTTTTTTTAATATATTATTTTTTAATAATATCGATTAAATACTTGCTACAGAATTACTATATTCTATTATTGAATTAAGGGGGTAAAATTTGTCTTTCGGTCATATTTTGGCTTGCCCCCCCTTAAAATATTTCGCTCCGCACGCCGGTGTGTATATGCATACATTTTTTTATCTATCATGACGATGTTGATTTTCTATTCTTAATTAAGCTAATAACTACTCATTTCCTGAAAGGTTTTCACAGTCACATAACTAGTAAAAAGTAAAGTGTTGTAAGCCAGACTATGAAGTGGGTTAGGCTGTTATGGCTCTAAACGCTTCATATATTATAGGAAAGTAATTGAAGTTCCCTTAGCCCTTGCTGGTCATCAAGCAAGATAAAATGTTTCTGTGACAAAGGGGTTGTGTGGATAGTACAACATTCAACACCCAACTCCTTCATATATTTATGCAAGAATCTTTTCAAACAATGATTGTCTAACCCAAGCTAAGGGTCAGACTATTCTGGCTTAAAATGCTTCAATAGTTACTAAGTCAATTCAAGGACCATCACACCAACGTTACTTCAGATTAAAGAGGCTGTTTATTATTATTAATATACAACTGATATTAACTACTTTATTAGTTTATTTAGAATGTATGTTTAAATAATGCTGATTATTAACTCAGTCTCTAAGTAATCCAGTCAGCAATAACTAAAATGAGTAATAAAGCTGAAAAATATAGCATCATTCACTACTACAAGTCTACATTCCGACAACAATAAACTAAACGAAGTGGCTACGCTTACGTCAAGCGCCTTCTATTATTATATCTATTGACGTAAGCCGGAAAAAAAAATACGAATTACGTCTTGATGTTACCGCTGCCACTGCGTAAACAAAAAGGGTTAGGGGTTAGGGTTAGGGATAAGGTTAGGGTTAGGGACAGTGTTAGGGTGTGGAGAAATATCTATTGACGTAAGCCGGAAAAAAAAAATACGAATTATGTCTTGACGTAAGCGTAGCCTGTCCGTAAACTAAAACCAAAGATGGCTAAGCACAGGAATAAAGAATTGAAATAGGTTAATGGTTACCTTAATAATAGGGGCAAAATATAGTATGTGATTTTAAGTGGACTTAGGCATTGTCTAAGTTAATATTTTTTTACATTATTTTTATAAGACTAAGAGTAAGACATAACTACATAAGTAGTAAGTAGTGAGTCTTAACTTATTCTTATTTAAAGTTTTAAGAGAAGCGGATTATATCACTACTTTCAATTTCATAAATACATTTAATGACCAAATTTACAGCAAATAACAAGAAAATACATTTTGTGTGTTAACTTGTTTAGACTATTTATGTTTGTTTGCTTTTTAAATTATTATTTAACTTGAGTAAATACTGATTAAGGAAGTTTTAACTAAACAACAAAGATCTTTAAAAACTATGTCACATTCAGTGTGTGCACATTACTTAATTTTTAACATCTTGTCAAAGATAAAAATAACAACGAAATTACCTACTTTATAATGAAAAATATTCAGATCTTGATATTTTAATGGTGTGATTTATGTTCCGATAATCAGCTACGACCACCAGAAAAAACAACACACTGTTACACTTTGATCACTAAATACATCGGGTTCAAATGACCACCATGTTAGATATGCAAATAAGCAGCGCCACCTTGAAAAGGGGAGTGCTCACGAATTTTAACAGCACTTATTTTTAGCATTTTTAGATCGTCATCCAATCATATTCAAGAAAGCAGAGTTCTATAATTATCCGCACCACGCCTTGTTTACAATGAATTCCTTGTAAAGTGTGAGACATTGATGATCTCTGTTATATTCCATATTAGTTTTAAAAAATATGGATTTTTTTTACTTCGTATATGATGCCGATAAATAAATCTACTTTCTTTTTACCAGTGTGTGTCCCATCGAATCAATGTGTGTTAGTGTTAGCATAAATACGATCGCATAGCAACGCTAACGGGTAAATACTCCGGGTTTTCCAATTTAACACCCAAATATAGTATTAGTACTATTACCGTTATTGTGAACAAATTGAGTACGGGGGGGGGGGGCTGCGAGTAATACTAGTTAATATCAGTGGCGTCATGGTGGGGGGCGGACGTCCCCCCTCCCCCAAGATTCTTAAAATAATTAAATTAATTGGTTAAATCAATGGATTTTGATGACTTAATTGGTGGAAAAATGAAAACCAGACGCTATTTGCCCCCCCCACCCAACATTTTGGTGAAATGACGCCACTGGTTAATATTATCATTTTATATTCATAATTAATATAGACATGACCATTGTTAGGTATGTCGCTTGCTAAACTAACTACCGTACTAAACTTAACATTGATTAGAAATAGTAGGCCTACAATAATGACATCATCTGAAGTCAGGATGCGTCACTAGAAATAAAAGGTTCACTTCTTTTTTATCGCTAGTAGTAGTAGTAGTACACGGCACAGGGGCACAATTTATGGATTAGTGGGGTTGTCTGTTTTGATATTATATTCCGCAAGAATATTCTTCTTTCTGCTTTGAAACATTATGCTTCTGCAATATGGACATTTTTACTTTTAGGAAATTCTTAAGATATTTCACTAGACCCAGTATTTTCCTCTGACCCCCCCCCTTTTCCAATTCCACCCCTCCCGCCCCAAACAAGTGCCTACGATAAAATGCAAAAAAAAAAAAGTAAGAAAAGTAATGTGTGCATATGTGTTTAACATACAGGCCTTAGTCTATGGCACTTTAAATATGAAATAACCATTGATTAGATATTATATATTATATGTGGACATAACCATTATCGATACAGTGGCGTAACTAGGATTGCCATCATCCAGGGGGGGGGGCGACATTTTTAACACTTAAATACTTATTTTGGCACGGAAAATGTCGCATTTTTCGCCGCCCCCCTCTCACCCACACGCTGGCCTTACCAAACCTGGTTTGGCCACTGCATGGAAGAGATGTTTCTGCAGTCTCCCAGATATGAAACTATTCCATTGCTTACTGAAGATATGATGTGAAGCAATGGTGCCCCGGCAGTGATGTGAGGCCCCGGCAGTTAGGTGATGAAAGGTAAAGTGAGGAGAAAACATTAGGTAAAGAGATAATCAGACTGGCACTGGATCTGATAACGAACGATGCCCTGGCCTTAAGCCAGTCAAAAGCGAGTTGTTTGTCATCTTAACTTATTGATTTGGATTTCAAAAGGCATGATGTCGATCATAACCATTACGATAGGGCCCTTTGATGAACCAAATTTCCAAATAATTTAAAGTATTTTTATTACTGTCATTACATTTTAGTTGACTTGTATTATTTCAGCTAGATAACAGCATTCTTAAAATTCATTATAGAACATTGGAATATCTGGGTAATTTTATCGGGAGCTACCTTCGAGACGCTGACTACATGTTGTGATTGGGAATGAATGAATTTTTTTTTCTTCCACTAGCGTTTTTTTCCTAGGTGTAAACAATAAAGGGACTTCACTCTAATGCAGGCTCGGAAAGAACACAAATCGAGTTAATGACAATGAAAAATGGGAAACTCTTTACATTGACTGTTATCTCAGGCTCCCTCAATAACTGTTTCTAAGCATTGTGATTATTTAAAGAATTATTTACTGATTAGGAATCACCAATGTATTATTAGCAAGTTGAAAGATGATGCAGCTATCTAATGTTTCTAAAAAAGTTCACGATAAAGGTAAATCTAAAAAAAAACATTTTTGTATGATTTTACAAATAATTTTCGAGGAATCAAATTGTTCAATAAATTGAATATTAAAGAATAATGACAATCAATATCATGTTTCTGGTAATTATATTAGATGAATAAGCATATTAAATTATTAGACGAGTCTAGGGATTCATTTATTTTTAAGTTACAAATTATAGGCCAAATTTAATGACTTAACGTTAATCCTAGGCTAGGCTAATATTAAATTAGGCTAATATTGTTTTTTAAACAACAAGGCCTTGCCTTGGTTAATAATCAAAGTTTGTTTACCAGGTCCAGTATATTAAATTTTACTTATATTACAAAAATTTTTAATTTTAGGAATATTAGTTACAATATCATTATAAAAAACTCTTTTGTTCTCTCAAAAAATTTATTGAAATGTAAAAAATATATGATAATTACTTTTAATTAGTATATTCTACTTTAATTTAAGTTAACACATATGATATGCTTAGACATGGTTTAGAATACTAACGTTTATTTTTTTTTCCAGCACCTGTTGATGGTCAGCATAAATCCCTTATTTATAATTGCGAAGGACCACTTAATTCCTTAGCAGTAAACAAAGATTTTACTCAAGTGGTAGTTGCTGGACGTTCAGGTATAATATTTTCTTTTTAAATTTACGGAGTTTGTATAATTGGGTATATTAAAACATGAAAGTCATTAAAAATGAACAATATTTTTATATTACAGTTTTCAAAATACTCAATATTAAGGATGATTGCTTCTCTGAAAATGTTAATTTAAGAGTGGGTCGTCATATAAATCTGACTTATTCTGCTGCTGATGTGGCATGGCATCCTTCAGACGGTAAAGATTTTTTTAAAACTCACTGTTTATTTATATTTTAAATTTGATTTTTATTTGTATAAAAATAAAAATTCCAGAAACAACATAGTGATGCAGACATAGGCAGGTATCATTTTAGTGAGCCCATAATAAAGTTTCTCATTTGTTGTGATAAAAGAAAAACTATACTTGACTGGTATGAATGCTAAACTAGAACTTTGCTATTTATCTAAATAAAGTTTTTACATTGAAGGGTTATTGGAATTCTGCTAGACTGGAATCTTGACATCCATTAGTTAATTGGGAGTCATATGATAATGGATTGGACCATTACTTTTTTTTAATGTACATTTATGTTAGAGAGACATTCAATAATGATGTCTGATGTATACACAAGATGGTAAAATTTAGGTGGCTTTGAACTGTAGTTGTGACTGTTTTTGAATGTCATATCAGGAGGATGCATTTAAGATAGTCTGGATAAAAAAAAAACCACCCAGGAAATTGGTGGTATCAAGAGAGTAAACACTTTTAGATTAAGAAGAAATATTATGTTTGAAGGAACTGTGATCCCAGTGAGATAAAGTAGGCAGATTTATACATGGCTGGTTTATACATGATAAAAATATAAACACTGCTGGCTGGTTTATACCCATCTGTCTGTTATTTTATAACTTTGAACAGAATACACCAGCAACAAAAATACTGTCTTTTTTATTCTTCTTTATATATCTATTTTTTAGTTACATTTTACTGTAATGTTCTTTGACACATTGCTTGTAGGAATTAACTATTTATTTGCATATTATATTCAAAACATCCTTATTGGCCAATTAATATTTTTTTACACTTAAAAAATAAAGTGGAGTATTCTCCAGACATAATTATTTTGTCTGTGCTATTTGAATAAAATGTACTATTCTGTTGTTGTTTTTTTTTCAAATGTTTTCCATAAAACTGTGCTATTACAGAAAATATGCTGGCATCTGCAGCCACAAATGGCTGTGTAGTTATATGGAACCTGTGTAAAAGTGCCAAATCTAAACAAGGTAATATTCCTTAAACTCAAACAGCCAATGATTTAAAAAAAATAATAAGTATAGATTTACAGTTCATTTATTTCTTAGATCCACACTGCCATCGACCCCCATAAACTTTATAAAAAAAAAAACAATTATCTCCTTTTCATTAGCATCAATCTACCAAGAACACAAAAGGTCAGTAAACAGGGTGGTCTTTCATAGCGCAGAACATAATCAACTGCTCAGTGCATCTCAAGATGGGATAGTCATGATTCATGTAAGAATAATTAATAATTAATTAATAATTAAGCCATTTTATTGGATAAAATTTGTTTTTTTTTTTTTTCATCAAAGAATGCTTGTCTCTGAGATTAAAAGATATTATTTTTATGACAACATTAATACTTAGATAGTTTTCATTCTAGAATTATTTATTTCAACAATACTGATGATGTTATTGCTAACACATTTGATTTCCTTGTGTACAGAAGATCAAGTAGTGTTTTAAGAGTTTCATTTTGATCAGCCATAAATTCCTCTCCATTTTTCTCACCATGACAGATGTCATGAAGATACCACAATGACTGTAGCTAACTGGTATTAGTGGTATTTGAGCCTGTAATTTTCACTAACCAAGTTGAACACATACAACAAATTAAGCTAATAGACATATATCTATCTCAAGACACATCCTTGTATATATATATATAAATGTATGATTGATTAACACTTTTCAGAATTTTTTTTTAATATTTCAAAAAAATTGTGTAACACATTTTAAATAGATTCAACAATTCATTTAATCTCAGTAACCAACAATCAATGCAATTTGATTCACAGAATCAATGCTTTGTTTAAATGAAACACTCTCTACCATTAAAAAGTTAAAAAGAAAAAGTAATATTTTAATTAGAAAATATTTCAAACAAAATATTTTAGCATATCAAAATGTAATAGTTAATGAAAAGGTCTCAGGACTTTATCTCTTAAAAATTAGTACAATTAAACTTTCTGTAAGCTTCGATCAATACACTACTGGATATTTGTTCTAATTTTGTTGAAATTCATTTTTATTTTTCACCTATTTGTGCAGATGTTTATGATAGTCCAGCTTGTGCAAAACATATTTCTTAAATGCTTTAGTATCTAGCAAATAAATACTACAAATGCGTTAAGCATGTACCAAATGCAATAATTGGTTAAATTTTTTTTAACAGGATGTTCGCAAAGCTGGCCCATGTTCAAAATTTGGTACCCTAGGTACAGACAGTGCTAAAGATGCTCAATTTTTCCCTTTGAATATTGGCTACTTTATGTTTGCATCAGCTTATGAAAGTGGAGCTGTACAGGTGAATCTGTTCATCCATGACTGGCTTATTAAATCTTTATTTATAAATACTTAAGTATGATTCACTTGAGTGAATTGTCTGGTAGTTTGTAAATATTGAAAAATTTGCTGATTATATATCAAATTGATTTATCATCATGATTTGCCTAGGTTCAGTTTTATATCATATCAAAAAAGTTTACTGGCAGCTGGTTGTTTTGCCTTATTAGCAGAGTTCTCTTGTTTTAATTCAGACATGGGACATGAGACGTCCTGACAGACCTGAAAAAACTTTTATGGCGCACAATGGACCAATTTTTTCATTGGATTGGCATCCTGCGGACAAGATTCCATGGCTAGCCACTGCAGGCAGAGATAAGACCATTAAAGTATGTGGAGATTTAAAGTATAATAATTTAAGTTTTCAATTCCTCAATAACATTTTACTTAGTGGTGGTAAAGCATCCTCATACCATTAAATATTATACAGGTATAAGTTTTTTTTAAAAATTAGTTGATCTATTCATACTCCTAAAAAAAATTTCAAGTATTTGCAATGTGTTCCGGTATTTTATCAACATTTTTTTTTTAACTTTTCATGACTTCATGTAATGTTTTTGTATATTTTATTTTAATAATAATTTAAAAACAAAAAAAAAGTTGTCTATAGTTCTTGTGCCTTATCATTTTTTCAAAATAAAGTATAGTGCTATTTCAATAGATAGAAAGTAAAAATAACACATATTTTCACAATTCAGTTTGGGGCATTGTAATAAAACTGAAAGTTAAGAAATCCTCAAATTTAAAAGTTTGTTTTGTTTTTTTTTCCTCAGATATGGGACATGTCTAAACTGGAGAAACCACATCCTGGATTGCTCCACGTCATTACAAACATTGCTTCAGTTGGCTACATCAGGTGGAGGCCAAACAGAAAAAATCACATCTCCAGCTGCTCACTTTTGGTAGATCACAGTGTAAATGTGTGGGACATAGGTCGACCTTATATTCCATTTGCTTCATTTGAAGGTCACAGCGATGTTGCCACTTGTAAGTAAAAAGTTTTCCCTTTAATATCTCAGTAGCAAACATTTTTTTTAATAGTTTCCCACATAATGTATACATTAGAAGTTATTGTGCTATGCTATTAACATTGATGGCTTATTTTTTTTTTTCAGCCTTTTAACCTCTTTGCCTAGAAGAGACCAGTTTCATATATACTTTGAATCAAGTCAAATACTGAAAACAAATGACATTCGCTTTTTTTTTTTTTTTTTTACATTATTATCCTTGTGAAATGTTTTTGAGTGATGATTTTACATCATAATGTTGCGTCCTTTAAAATGTTTGCAGGCATTGAATGATGATTTTACATCATACTGTTACGTTTAAATGTTTGCAGGCATTGAGTGGAGGGATGATAGCCACACCTTCCTTAGCTGTGGCAGAGATGGTAATATTATTCAACATGTGTTTGCTGATGCCAAAAGACCAGCTGACAGAATCAATCCTGCTGGCGTAGACATTAGCAGTTTTGGATTTGTAGGCTTTGCACATGCTTTCAAAAAAGGTGAATGAAAAGAAAAAAACATGTATTACATTGTTACATCCAGTAACAAATTCAAATTTAGATACGTTGTTTTGACCTTTACTCCAGGACTTTCACATTAGCCCTTTTAATGTCCGAGAATAGCATTGAAACATATAACGTAATAGAAATCATACATAATCCAGGGTTTTGACACTAGCTCTTTTAATGTCCGAACATGGCATCGAAATGCTTTACTAATCACAACAACTTCTTGTAATCACAAACAGTAATAGAAATAGATATAAAAAATAACCAATAAAACCACTTGAAACACAGAAACACGCTTGAAATTCCACCAGCTCTCTACCACATTCTGCCATGCTGTATCATTCTCTATCTCATGAGCGCTTTTTGATTATTCCATAAAGTCACTTTAAATGGGTACCTGACATTAGGGGAAGGAAAGGTGTCTGGCCTTTGTGCTAACCAAACATTCCTTACATAATCTGAGGTTATAGAAACAGTTAAATTCTACACTTCTTCTGCCCTGATGGCCCTTTGAGAACTTTACTTTACAATTAAAATTGTACATTATGCACTTATATATACATGTATATGCCGTATTCATTAAAATCAGAAACCAGACAAATTTTTTATTTTCTCTAAAAGTAATAATATCATCTCTCTTCAACACATGTATTTTACACTACAGCTACCATCATTTAACATATGTATTCTTCATGAAAATATTTTCAAGATTGTTTTTATTTGCTTTTTATTCCTGGTTTGTTTGTTTTTGTTCTTTTTTTCACATAAAAACATTTTTTTATTGTTTTTTTTTTTTTCAGATCATTCCACTTCCAGTTCAGGAAGATCTAAAAAGATCTCTAAAAGTCGACAGTTTTCAGAAGCACAAAGCGGCTTATGTGTTTGGCCTGACTTACCTAACCATTTTTCTGAGGAAGACAAGGTAATCTTGCTGTAGCTCAACATCATCATTTCTAACAAAATGTATTTGTTTTGATATGCATGCACGATAAATGTTTGGCTTTGCCTATTTTATGGGATGTTATCTCCCGATGTCATAAGTACCACTAGGACTGTTGTATAGTGCTGTGAATAAATTTCCACCATGGCTAAGGCTGTACTGTTTCTCACATCTCCATGAGGTAACTGGCTAGCATTAAGATATAAACAACTGTGCTGTGCTAATCAGATTCACAACTGTGGCTTGAGCCCAAATACAGACACAGTTTTGTAAGTGCCCTTATCAAATCTACAACTTGACTGGAGACTGATATTGCTGTAGAGACTCAAATTGCTGTGGAAGGACAAAATAGGTCACATATTTACTTGTTTTACTAGCATTTTTTAGCATGACCGCATCCCATGGACTAGGGTCACAACCTCACTGCCACATCATAGTAATCAGCATTCATCTGCCATAATATTCCATGTCAGTCATCTCTCTTCTGCTCTCCTCCTTATCTTTGTATCTCACCATTAAAAAAAGTGCAGCTCTAGGATTAGAGAGATGTGTGTGTTACACTTTAGATTTTTTTTTATGTTTTTCTCTGTGTTGTTTGAAGCAATGCAGCACTAAGTTATCCTGGTGACATATATTTGAGTTGATTTAATTTCATTTACAAATCTCCACCAATAGGTCCAGATGACAATGATGCCAGCTTTTGTGGAAATCGCCAAGGAATATAAATTAGAAGGCACTTCATTGGTCGACATGTGCATACACAATGGGAACATTGCAGCCAAATATAAGAAAAATCAGGCAAGTCGTATAATAATAAAGTAATTAATTTATGAGGCATCGATAGAGTTGAGTAGATATCCTTGTCAAAAGTTATAAAGACATTAAAATTTTTTATATTTTGATTTTCTTCTCTTCCTATGTCATGAAACAGGTTGCTGAAATGTGGAATTTGCTTGCGGAATTCTACGATCCATATCTATGTTCTCAGCCCGGACAGAGTCATATCAATCGTTTAGGCCCTTTAGGATTATCCAATGCACAACTTGAGAAGAAAGATGAACTGGGTAATTTTGAACAGATCCATTTGATGTTTCACTTTTTTATCAAGTATTTAAATTTCTAGTTTTATAAGTTTAATTTTAATAAGCTGCTTTGAAATGTTTGGCTGTTTCATTCACCTTATTGTCTTAAAACTGAAACTCATTAAATTATTTTATATTTTCCTGTACTATTTCCTCAGCGGTTAAACCAGTTTTAAAAAGAGGCAGAGACAAAGAAAAGAAAAAAATGGACATACTGACACACAATGATATTACATCAGGTTTCGAGCTCTTTTTTTTTCTCTTTAAAAAGAAATAACAATTTGTTTCTTTAAAAAGAAAAAAAATAACAAAGAAATTGAGTTAGAAGTTAGAAAAATTGTCCAGAATTAAGTAAAACTAAGGTTTTGAAAAATGTACCAGGTAATAGGGGAAATATGGGGAAGTAAAGCCGGATGAGCGTTATGCTAACCGAACAATCTCTTTACATGCAGTGTTTACTGATACAGGTGAATTCTCCATTTCATCTGGTCCTTAAGGGCTAGGGAACTTTATTTGACTTTTATTTAGCAGCAGTCTGCTGCACTTTAAAATCACTAATGTAAATGGGGGTGACTTTTAATCCCTTACATTTTTTTTTTTTTTTTAATCTTTGACATTTTTTTTCTCTTTTACTGTTCAATGTACACAAAGCAGCAGTAGTAAAAATTTTACTTAATTAATGTATCTTTCATTAGTTTGATTTGTGTATTAATCTATACTTGAATATTAAAGCCTAAATCAAAATCTGATATTGATGTCATGAAGTTTTCAGATTGATAAAACACACACAATAAATGTATTAATAGGAAGTAATGATGACAGTTCTGATGTTGAAGGAGAAAGTTCAGAACTGGAGAAGAACAATCCAGAACCCACTCCAGAGGCGAATTTTCTATTTGGTGATGGCGGAGAAGATGAAATGAATAAAGATTTTTATAGCGCTGGAGGAATTTTAAGTCCTGGAGACTATGTATGTCATTTTTCTTAAAAAATTTTTTTATTGATTTGACATATGTACAGTTTAAAAAAAAAAATTTTTTGTGAAGTTATTGTACTATTGTCATTACATGTTTAAATTAGCTGTAAAATAGCATAATTAGATATCATTACTTGTTTAAGTTAGCTGTAAATATCATAATTGACCATTCCATAGCACATCATGGTTTCTATTTTTAATTCATTATTATTTAATGGAATTTATTTATTTACTTTAAAATTTATCATTGACCAAAACAGTAAGAATAAAAATTAAGCTGAATTACAGTGAAAACAGAAGATCAGAATGCATAAACAAAATTTCATTTATATCTTAAGTGTAAATGTGTAGATTCAGTTCATTCACTTCTGAAATTTTTGTAAAAGTTTATTTCATTTTTTTGTTATCAGTCGCAATCAAATAAAGTTTTATATTTTTTTTTATCTCAGAACTGGTCCCATCACCCTCTACCAAATGAAGGTTTCCAGCTCAGGCATGAACTGAACCCTATGACTGGCACTCACCCACTGATGGAGGAGTCAGACCTGACCCTGGTGTCCATGTTGGAACCCATCATTCCACTGGAGGACCTGGATCAGAACGCTGAGCCAACACTGGTCATCACATGTTCATTTGATCATGATCCGATGGACTTTACATCCATTGTAGCCGACACAATCAAGGATCTTGCAGAAGAGGTATGATGAAGAAACTGTATGCATCCTTGTGAAACAGTTTGTGCCAGATTAAACATATCAAAAGATTTCTCATGCACCATTTTATGTTAATGATTAACTTTTTAAAAAATAAGATCTATAATGATTTTTAATCCAATCAATACATTCAATAATACATTTCTAGGGTGATGTACAAACATGTGTCTCTATGTTAATTGTCCTTGGTGAACTCATAAAACCACATCTAGATGAAGCTTATCAGGAAAGTTGGTTCTATGCTTATATAGGTCAGTGGTTAATAATATTATGCTCAGAATCTTCTATCTGTTTGCCTGCCAATCTAAATAATAGATTAACTCATCATACAGTATTGTTTGTTCATACAGTGTTGTTTGTTCATACAGTGTTGTTTGTTTGTTCATACAGTGTTGTTTGTTCATACAGTGTTGTTTGTTCATACAGTATTGTTTGTTCATACAGTGTTGTTTGTTCATACAGTATTGTTTGTTCATACAGTGTTGTTTGTTCATACAGTGTTGTTTGTTCATACAGTGTTGTTTGTTCATACAGTGTTGTTTGTTCATACAGTGTTGTTTGTTCATACAGTGTTGTTTGTTCATACAGTGTTGTTTGTTCATACAGTGTTGTTTGTTCATACAGTGTTGTTTGTTCATACAGTGTTGTCTGTTCATACAGTATTGTCTGTTCATACAGTATTGTCTGTTCATACAGTATTGTCTGTTCATACAGTTTTGTCTGTTCATACAGTTTTGTTTGTTCATACAGTTTTGTTTGTTCATACAGTATTGTCTGTTCATACAGTATTGTCTGTTCATACAGTATTGTCTGTTCATACAGTATTGTCTGTTCATACAGTATTGTCTGTTCATACAGTATTGTCTGTTCATACAGTATTGTTTGTTCATACAGTATTGTTTGTTCATACAGTATTGTTTGTTCATACATTTCGTTTCTTAAAGTGCAATTTATTCTCTATTTTTACATTTTTTTTTTAAACCAACAGATTTACTTGGTCGCTATAAATTGTGGACTATCGCTAATGTGGTTATAAAGCAGTCAAAGCTGGCATCCATCTGTTCTTTGAATCAAGAGTCAACTGTGGTCCATACAATGTGTTACAAATGCTCTCGTGCATGTGAGAGGTCAGCCTGGCTGTGTGATAAATGTAAACGTGTCACAGATATCTGCAGTATATGGTGGGTCACCTTCTTATTTTTTCTTTTTACCAGGTTAACTGAATTACTCTCAAAATATTTGCATCGTGTGAAACATCTGTCTCATTTAGAACAGTGGTCAGCAACATGCGGTCAGCAACATGTGGTCAGCAAGAATATTTTGTTGGTCCACAGAAGAAAATATACAAAAGCAATCACTTGATTAAGCACAAATGATTATTGAACTTAAGTCATAATCACATACACGCATTTAAGTGGTAATAAAAATTATAAATTTAGTTGTCAACAGGAATAAAATTATGAATTTACAGTTTTATTGGATTGAAATTTATGAATTTAGTATTCCATGAGAATAAAACTCAATAATTTCATGGCCCACCTGAGGTCTGAAAGGTTTCCATCCAGTTATATAGAGGCTCTTCTCTACACAACTAAAGTAAATAATATTTGGACTTTATTTAGGTGTTTTTTACTACAAGATCTCTTTACCAGAATATTGATTGAAAAAAAATGGGGGGAAATTTCAAATGTTGGCAACATTTTAATAGCGTTAAAATTAAATCATTTTTCAATAATTTTTTTTTTCTAGTTCTTCAGAGGTGAATTTTAAAACTTGTTTTGCTTATTAGTAAAGTTCCTTTAGCCCAATAAGCCAACGGGGCAGATATAAGTGCAGAATTCATCTTTCTATAACCACGGTATATGAAGGGATTGTGTGGGTAGCTTAAAGCCCAGCCTCCTTTACTTCCTCAACTAATGTCAGGTACTCATTTAAAGCTGGGTGGACTTGGGGTACTTTTCACAGAATTTCACCTGAAAAAAATTCCCTTGGTTTTCACTGAGGATTGAACCTAAGACTCTCAGGTAATAAACCACTCTACACCGTACGGCCAACCACTCTACACCGTACGGCCAACGGTCCACCCTTTTTTTATTTGTATATTTTGTTGTTTTTTTAACTTGTGATTAACACGTCTTTCTTGCTGAAGGACTAGGAAGCCCATCTTTTTTTTGTCTTAGTCCCTGTAACTGGAAATGTTGCTATTATTTTTATTGCTAACAACATATTTGTTCACAACAACAGTTTTAGTTGACTTTGAAATTTCAAATTTTTTTATTTTATCTGCTAGTCATCATCCAGTGAAAGGTAACTTTGTCTGGTGTCAAGGCTGCTGTCACGGAGGTCATGCTGACCACATGGAACAATGGTTCTCTATCTCCGATCGATGTCCTGCTGGGTGTGACCACCTCTGTGAATTTATTTAATCGTCCAACATTATCGGGTTATAAAAATTATTCCCACAGATGCCAGAAGTGCGTAATCCAGAAACAAAAATATTTTTTTAACAAGAAAGGAATGTCAGAGTTAAGCCCTTTAAGAATTATCAGGATATACATAAAACTTCAATATTATGTTATTGCCTTCTTAAGCCTCTAGGATCCACCATGTCCAACAAAATGCTGTGGACTGAATAACGACACTTTTTATTAGCCCTCATTGACATTGTCCTTAGGAAATTAGTCTTTCACCCAGTATAATACAGAGTCGCTGTAGTTAGTCACAAGATTATGGCTTTGTTTTTCTGAATAATGTGTTCGTAGAAAAAAAGTATGCACATTTTCTTAATTTAAAATACATATGAGAATATTGCCATATGCTAAATCAAAAAAGACATCACCACGCATGTTTTTATTGATTGCTGTATGTCTAATTCAGTTTGTAGCGGAAGATGTTATTGTTTTACATATTTTTCACTGTAAATATTTGTAAAGTATAATGTAAACATGCTTTTTTGAGAGTAGAATGAAACCTATTGTGTTTGAAAGTAGAGATGTGTTCATCACCAATTCACCATGCATTCATTTTGTGATTCATCACGGCTGTATTTCCTTTAATGTAATGTGAAGTGGTTCAAATGCTAATGTTTTATTTGCTACCTCGCCTTTTTTCCCTCCTTTTTTTCACTTCCTTGTGCAATTAAAATGTATCAATGATACATACAAGAAGAATGAATTATTACATTTCATTTTGATCAAAGCTGTCACACAATTGTATTTTGTAAACAAAGTAATAAAAACAGATTTATTACAAGTTGATTTTCTTTATTGGCTTTTGGGCTTAAACAAAATTGATTAATAAAAATTTAAAAAGAGCCAACACCTTATAAAACTGCTTGGCAGTTAAAAAATCTTGCAACAAAAAATATCGAATAATTAAACAATAACAGAATTATTTTATGTAATCACATAGTATGTTCAGCAGTTTTAAAATTAGGTAAAGTTATTGGAAAGAGATTGTAATAGAAAAATTAAAATTAATATACAAATTTTAAGACAAAATGCAAAGTTGTCAACAGTATTTTTATCTGAGAAATGTTTAAAAATAAATATAATTTGAATGTTTCCTTAAAAAATTAATAAAATTTTTTTCAATATTGTGTGTCTATATAATTATCAGGTAACCCTGTTCACAAATATATTTATATGAAAAAAGATTAAATATCAGGGGTATGCCTGTAACAAATGTATTTTTTTTAAAAGTAAAGTAAATGTGTACTCATTTAGAAAATGTGTAAATTATCAGATTATACTATGGAAAAATTTCGAAAAATGTTTTGGTCATGACCACAAACCCAGAATGGTTGACATTTTCAAAAAGATCCCTAATACAGTAGGGAAAAAAAAACGCTGGTTGAAAAATGAAAAAAAATCAAATACATGACTTGGGAATGAGCAAATGTTACTACTGCCAAAAGTCACACAGATAATTGGCCATTTTAGTTTTGTTGTACATTTTACTGGGGATTAATGTTTTTAATGCCAAAATATCAATGACAACAAAAATTTAAAATAATTAGTTCAATGATGATGGTAATATTTCATATAAATTTCTGCGTAACTTTTAAAAAAAAAAATGGAAACTAATTAAAACAAAAAGATGGAGAATATTAAAAATAGCTTCTTTTCAAAATTAAAACTGTACTTGTATCCCATAAGTCCTCTAAAACAGATTCACTGTTTCAAAATCTATTTTTAGATGTCCATTTCAATATAATGTATAAATATATAAATATTATAACACAAACAGATCATTATAAAATTGAAAGCAGCTTTATGAGTACAATTACATGTACTTATAAAATAACATGTATTTAAACAGATCTAGGGAATGTTTCAATTATAAATGAGCCAAATAAAACAACTGTAATTGGAAAACCTTCATTCGTATAAATCAGAATGAAATAACAAGTAAAATGGTGGAGTAAGTCGTGGCAGACAAGGAGCCAAGTATAAGTTGGAATATTTTATCAATTGATTTAGATATGTGAAAAACTTAAATGACGTTTCCACAAAAAAATAAGTAAGTAATTTATGATAAAAATTCGCTTTGTTAATCAATATTTAATACTGCATATAAAGAAAATAATTTTTGATTAGAACTGATACAATGAAATACAGTAATATCTCAGAATCTATAGCCCTAAATCTCAAACAACTTGAAATCAGAAAAAAAAATCCTTGTCTATTTTTTACACATTAATATCAAGTATATTTTCTGTTAGACAAATACATGTACAGTATATGAAAAATCAAATGAATGGATCCATAAACATTTTTAATTAGTTTGAAGTAAAAAAATTGTTATAGCACTCGAATAATTCACAATTTAAAAAATTCCAACATATTTCAGTAACAGATTAATATTTGAATTAGGAGATATGGCCATATATTTATTTAGGTTTAATTATAAAAATACATAAAATGAATGACAGTGATGGAATGTAGGAATTATTACAGATTATGCATTGTTTAGATGGCATTTAAAGGAAGGTAATGTTGCCTGTTGGCTCAATAATTCATTTATTAAATGCATTTGATGTTGAGGATTCACATTAGGTATTATGCTATGATGAGGGGGGGAAAAAAATATCAATAATAAAAAAAAGTTAATATCTTGAATTCTGTTTTAAATAAAGATCATGTACTTCAACATAAATAAGAATGTTACATCTTCACTAACTGTAAAACAGTTTTACCTGGGTATGTGCCACAAAAATACTGTGGAATCAATTAAATCTGTGAAACTATTCCATAAGATATAGTTAATGAGTTCGGATATGTTGCGAATCTGACCATTCATTCACTTTGGTTTATTTGTAGCCCTGGCATCCACATTATCAACCTCTTCAATGTGCAGACCGCTCAAATCTTCCAGCTCAAACTCATTTTCACTGCTGCTGCAGTCTGCATTGTTCTCTAACAGAGTGTACTGATCCTGACTCAACTTCTGCTTCACCTGGTGGGTGAGGGTGTATGCTTGGTAGACCAGAAACATTATCAGGGCCAGAAAAACCACCAGCACTGCCACCAAGATTGGAACAATGTCTAGTGATAGAGAGAATAAAATATGATTTCACTTCTCTTTCTAAAGGAGGTCTAATTCAACCAAGTTTTTAATTTAATTGACTGAAATTCTAAAACAACAGCCCATTTAAAACTTTAATACAATTTGATCCATCTTACTATCTTGTAATCTAAATGTTCTGGATGAATCATTTTGACAAATATTATTCCAATCTTCACCAGACAACATCAAGTCCTGGTACGCTTTTTGAAAGACACTCAACGGGCAAAGGACCAATCCGCTGCAGTCTGTAAACAAAATGTATACAATTATTGACATAAAAGGTATCAAAATTAGGTACATAGACTGTTTTCAATCTTGTCTGTACAGAATATTCCTTTACATGTATTTCTAAAATAGTTTTAACCTCTTACTCTCAACCAAAAGACAAAATTACTCGATTTCATCTTTTTTTAACTTTCTTTTGAACAGCAGAAGTCAATAATTAAGTTTCAGTTATCATGTTAATTTGATAAGAATTAAAAAGTGACAAAAAGATTTTTTTAAAACAAAAAGGTTAAAAAAGACATCATTTGTTTATAGGTTCTTACGGTTTACAATTAAGGCTTCTGGCAAATGTTCTGTACTGTTTCGGTACAAGAATTTTACAAAATGCTCATTGTTAAGCTTATGGAGCTCTAAAATAATTGCTCCAATATAAGGCACCTCTTTATGATCATCCACTCCCACAAGAGCTTTCAGGAATCGGACTGTTGACTCATGCTATCAAAAAAACAAAGCATATATGTACAAGTTATTTATAGGTAAATGAGTTTTTCTTGAATAAATTGACATAAAACCTAATGAAGTACCATATATGTTATTGTAGATTTTTAAATAAATCTTAAAATCTACGAATTTAGATTTATAACCAGGGGAATGAATGGGTGGTGGGATGTGGAGTGATAAAACAGAGGTGGTCTGGGGACGGAAGGGTGGCAGATAGGAGGAATGTGGTGGCAGATAGGAGGAATGTGGTGGAGCAGTAGGGGTTGGGAAGGAGGGAATGGTTGGTAGGGGGGTATGGTGGGACAGAGAGTGAGGATCCAGGGAAGGAGCAATTAGTGGGATAGAGGGTTTGACTATTTTTTATTTTGCTTAATGAGCTTGAAATTCAATAAAAAATCATTCCTCATAAAAAATAAACAACCCCTTTGGAAGTGAGACCATGGTAGTAAGCAGTACATGTACTTGGAACATGGGGGAACCAAAGCATCGCTTACAGTTTCTATTGACTAACTGATTGGTAATGAACGTATGTCATCAAACTGACCCTGACTTGGAGGATACATACAGATCATTTAAAAATACTTTGCATTTATAATATAGGAACAGGAAACTGAACAATAGAAGTACACCCAGTTCATTATAATATTATTATGTCAGGGATGAGGCGTGAGTGTTGCCGGTCTAACTCTTAGAGAAAAATGTTTTGATGTTTTTATGCTATATACAAAGCACAAATGAACAAAGATCTATATATTTGTATAAAGTATTGAACTAACAACATATACGATTTATATATAACTGATGTTATATATATTTAAACTTGTAGTCATTTTATTATGAATGATTATGCTAACTATATTCAATAAACCCAGGACCATTTTGTAGCTATCTAATGGAGACACACGGGTTAGATGATTATGTATTTAAGGATTAACACTTACAGTTTACTTCACTCTTATAAATGGCTATTTATATGAATAAACTTAAAAGGTTTTATTTTAAACGACTTTATTAGCTTTGATCATTAACCAGAAATGTAAAATATTTATTATTACTTTTTAGTGCATCATGGTATAATTATACAGTGTAGTGATGATTTCTTTTTTAACTCTTTTTTTTATTTATTAATCCCACTTTCAATGCAAACACAAACGATCTGAACATATTACATGGGAAAGAAAAAATCAATACTCACTGCAGAGAATAGATTAAGCTTCACTGGGTCTGAAGGGTTCATAACTTTATTATTCATGTTATTCATCAGTGCATAGAACAAAGTTCCTATATGATAACCAAAGCAAAGAAATAAAAATCTTTCAATAACTTCTGGGGATCTTATTTTTCAAAAAAGCTGTAAATAAAAAATGAGTCCTTATCAATGTTGCTTAAAAATTTTGTGTCCAACAGCACCAACCCATCAAGTATTTTGCATCTTCAGGAGTCACTAATTCTTTTTCCAACTTATACGCCATCAGTTCATCTTCAATCTCTTTTGTCATCCAATCAGGTCCTGTTATATTATTTTGCCTCTATTGAGAAAAAAAAGTAAGATGTAACAAACATGTTCAGAGTTAATTCAGAGGAAAACAAATTAGTTGTACAAGTTGAAATAAAACCACAAAAAAAAAATGTTTTTATTAAGGATTTTATTTTAACTGAGAATACCATTAGACAGATCATATGGCCTGCACAGCATGTAAATAAATGGCAATGTTTAATAACGTTTTCATGATTGACATTGAATAGATAAATTTATTAGCAAAAAAAAAAAAAACAATAAGTAAACACAAAATGAGCTTATTCATTTCAATAATACAATATATTAAAGTTATAGATACATAATAAATAAATTTGGTTTGTAAGATTAAATTCTTAAGATTTTACTGGCAGTGAATTAACCAAATATAGAATATTTGTATATGCATCCCTAGCATCTTAACAGCCTCTATTCAGAAAGTACCTGACAAAAGATAACATCTGCCAACACATGTAGACTTGTGATGTTAATGTCCATCCCAGTCATTTTGCTCAGGTGTAACATACGTTCCTAAAAATGATGTGAACATAAAATACCCTCTAAGTTTAATATACATTGAAAAAGTCAACAACTGCAAAAAAATCTAAATGTGCTGATCATATGAACTAAAGAAACTGTTGCTGAGTAAATATATGAACATATTTTAAGCTAACAGCATATTGCTCTTCCACAGACTTCTTATAATTATACTGCTAAAAAGTAATCATGCAAAAATTTCCGCTATTAAAAATGTACCTGGTTTGAGATAATTTGTCGTTTAGATGCAGACTTCACCACTCGTTCAGCTCGAAAATCTTTTATGAACTGACAGCTATGAGTAGGACGCAATAACTAAAACAAGTAAAAATTTATTTTTCTGTCATTATTAGCGATCATATAAACAAGATTTTATTATCATAAACCATTTTTGAAAATTTTACAACAGTTATGACTATGGCAAAAGTTTTCAGAATTAAGCATGTGAAATAATTCAAATCACCAAACAAAAAAGTTAATTAAATTTACAGTTTTTGTATACAGAAATAACCACAAATTTCAATTAATCTTTTCCTGAAAGTCAACTGAGTTAAAAGTCAGAATAGCTCCATATCAGTTGTTTTTTTCCTGAAAGTCATTTCAATTACAAATCATATCTTTTTAAATCAGTTTTTTTCTATGTAAATCATATAAATTGGTTTATACCATTCCCGCATCCCTGAAAGTTCAATTTTCAACATTCACAGAATACAATATAGAATATCTGAATGTATAACAATCACTCTAGATCAGATATGGCAAGCTACAGCATGCTGGCCAAGCACAGCCTGTTTGATTTAACCCAAGAATTTAATTTTAAGTACATTCTATTTATACTAGGTCACATAAATACTCCACCCATCTGCACTTTGTCTGGCCTTTCTGTGAAATTTCTCTTGGTCATATGTATGTCCAATTTAAAGAACCGATTGTGGCCTGTAATTCAAAATGTTTGCCAACCCTGAGCTAGATTCTTTCACAACATCTTCCAAGGAGAAAGAATTAACTTTGTTTGGATTCCAAGTTTTAGACCACTGGATTTACAAGGTATGACTATATAAAGATGCTTACAATTAAATAATTTACATTTGACTACATATCTTACATTATCTTCCTCTTGTGGAACAGAATGAATCGGTATAGGCTGCCAATCATTAAAAAGAGCTCCAAACAAAGTGCTATTATCCTTCAAGCTGCGTGGGAATAGTCCAGCCCCAACACATTCTGCAGTCATTATTGTGCGATCGTAATCAGTACTTCGTATATAAATCTAATGTTTGAGAAACAATGAGATTATATATGGATTTTTATTTACATCTTATTAAAAAAATAATTAAAAAGATATACCTGTATTAAGAAAGGAATCCATTCAAGTATAGTTGGATGGGTCTGTCTTGTGAAATAAGCTTCTAGAGTAAGTATTATAATCAGTTCCAAGTCATTGTAAAAAAATTAGTGGCAGCCCTGCTTATGAAGCAATGTATTATTTAATCAGGCAATAGTGTTAGAGGTTGACCAGATCTGAGTGGGGTAGGATAAGTAAAGTAAAAAGACACTTTGTATATACACACGCACTTATTTTTTAATCCAGCTTTAGTTGTCACATACAGAAATGGAATAAACAATTTTCATTTGCAACAATGGGACCAAATGAGCTGGAATGGACTTCACACCACTCAGACCCTTTTGTATATGTACTAAGGAGAAAAAAAAAAAAATTAAAACTTCAGTCTGACTCATGAAAAAGTTGTCCTGCAACAAGAAGATCTTTTAAACACAATTTAACAGGCAGACATCAAAAAACACATTTAAAAAAAAAAAAGTAAACATGCTGTCACCAAAGATTTATAAACCAGGATAAATAAAGGGGGGGGAGAACACAACATGATGATTTGTCTTTTTCTGACAAACTTCTGTCATCTAAAAAAAAAACAAATTTTTACATGGGGCATTAGGGTGAATTGTTTCAATAACACTGGCAGCATTCATACAGCAGGGGACCACTGTATTTTGCTAAGTAAAATATTTCTCTACATAAGTCGTGAAAGTTAACATCTCCAATATAATACCATTCACTTTTAACATTGCAAAAAAAAAATATAAATCTTTTAGACTTTATTTAAATGCAGGAAGTGGGATGGATGGCCGAGTGGTGTAGATACTCGACTGTCAACCTGAGAGCCCTGGGTTCAATCCTCGGTGAGAACCATGGGAATTTTCCCAGGTGAAATGTGTTTCAAAGTCATCCCACAAGTCAACCCAGCTTTAAATGGGTACCTGACTTAAGTTGGGGAAGTAAAGGCGGCTGGGCATTGTGCTAACCACATAATCCCTTCATGTGCAGAGTTTATAGAAACTGATGAATGCTCCACTTCATCTGCCCTGATGGCCCATTTGGGCTAAGATAGACCCCTCAGCCGGCGCCGCGCACTGGCTACGCCGCCGAATTTTCGTCCGCCGTAAAATATGCGGCGCGCCTCATTAGCCGCCGTATTTCGTTCGCCGTTATATTAACTGTCGCATTACTTAATCTTGTTGCACATGACCTTGCTGACCATATCAGCCCTGTCTTGAAAATCTTTTCTGTTGATCAAAAAATACTAGCTGCCATGTTGGTGCTGCAATTATGATAAAGACTTCAAAGCTTTTGAAGGTTGACTCTTATCAGCACTTTACAGCACACGTATTGCACCTTAATACTACCGACAGCATCAATAAAAATGAAGAATTTCAAGACAGCAATTATAGAAGACGATGCAGCATTCACAGAGGATAAAGAAATGATAAAGACCCTGAAAGAAGGCATGCCTTCAGTGTGTATATTGCTTCTTGTAGATGATCAGCTTAGTGCATCAATAATGGATGCCTATGAGAGTAGCACTAACGCCATCAATGACAGTCATAGACACAATACAATGATAAGTCAGTGAAGGCATCATGTCCAACGCGTTGGAATTCAACATTGATGATGATTCCGTCTATACTTGACTTGAAAAGATGATGATGATACAACTGTTTATTTCTGTTGTTTTAAATAATAAAACTTTTCCCTAAGTATTGTAAAATTGTTTTATTGCTGAAGTTTTATCAATTCAATATTGTCTAGGCGTCAGCCGAATTTTAGCCAAATATTTCGTAATCTGCCAAAAATCAGCTGAAAATCAGCCGCAAATGTCAATTTACTCAATTTATGGTCAAAATCGGCTACGCCGGCTATCAGTCCAAAAATTATGTCAGCCAGCTGAAACTTAAAAAAAAATTTGGCTGGCAGGTCTAGGCTAAGGGAACTTTACTATTTTTTTACTAAATGCAGGAAGTAGTACTTTGTTGTATCCATCTCATTTATTTTGAAGACAAGTAATAGCAAATATCATTATCATTATGTCAGTCAAAAATATTTTTTTCAGAATTTTCCTACATGTCAGTGGGTAATGTCAACTAATATAGACAACAATTTTTACCTGATTTGGATGAAATTCTGGGCTTAGAAATCCAGTGTAGTTTTTACGAAGAAATTTTCCAAGTTCATAACCCTGCATCATCCCTAACTGTTAGTGGAATTGAAAATGATATTCAATATTATTATATTTATATTTGAAAAAAAAATGAGAAAGTACCTAAAAGAAAATTTATTAGGAGGTTACCTTTGATAATTGACCAAATCCTTGTAGCCAGATATTTTTATATGGATCATTAGGATATGAATGTTCTGGGCTGCGATCTCCATGACGATGAATCTATATTAATAGGTTTTTTAAAATTTCAAATATGTAAGTCTTTAGAAAAAGGTACAAAGTAGATCATTAAAATTTAATTACATAGATAAGCAAATAAAACCTATATTTATGTTTACTTACAATTTGAATGAGTTTCAAAGTTGAGAATGGATCACTGTCAACATTTCTTTTAATTAATGTTGATACTTCAAAGGCATACTTGTTTTTAGATTTTATTTTCTGAACCTCATCAGAACCTAATAAGCTTGATATAGTCTCATTGTATAAAATATTCTCTCCATATGTGTCTTGATCATGAGCTAAGCACATGCATGTTTGTAATATGGTAGTTGCAATTAATAAGACAATCATTTCATATTTAAACTGAGGCTGTAAATAATAAACCCAAATTTGTGTTGATACATAAAATTGCATTTTATATTAATTATTGCTCGTTACTGTTAAACTATTGATTTTTGTCTTTCCAAAATTGTTGCATTACATGTGACATGTGTAAACATTATTATGACTGTTACTTTACTTATTAGACAAAAATGTATTAATGGGCATGCTGAAGTAGTGAAGAACATTAAAATCACTTACTAAAATTTTAAACTGTGAAATTGTAGATAAAATATGATTTTATTTAAATGAAATAAATATATAGCTCCTGAATCCATTTTGTTACCCTGCCCAGCCCATGAGTTAGAATTATTCATATATCTAATAATATTTGACGTTTATTTTTAAAACGTATTGTAAATTGGAGTTTCATCCCTTGCTATGTTTACGTTGCAAATCATGCACTGCACTGGCCTAAATAAGTCCCCATGTTAATACCTTTTTAGCTTTATATGCTAAATAACAAAAAAGGAATGCAAATTACATTTAGAAGAACGTTCTTCTTTCATTTCTTCGACTAATTCAACTGAGTCAATATTGATAGCAAATATTTATTCTTAATTAATCTTTAAAAATACTTTAGCTTTTTTGTTCTTTACATCATTTTTTTCAAGCACTTTTATTCTAAAATTTCATTTAAATTTCCAAAAGCCAAGTTTGAGCAATCTTGTGTGAAAATTTTTATAGGGTCTATGTAAGTCTTAATATTAAATTCTCCAATTCAATGTGCAATCTCAGAAACAGAAAACAATCAGTGTTGACAGTCACTAATGGCTCTGAAAGTGTAATTTTTGACTGTATTTAATGTGACTTCAGAAAAAAACCCGAACCATTTTAATAACCATACCAATCAGCTGGTCTCAGTGGTGGAATAAAACAATTTTAACAGGTTCTATAAATTACAGACTATAGAGGCCAATGACACGTTTAAAGCCAGACAATCCTAACCTACATCTTGGGCTAGGCTAGTATGACTTGAAATCAAATCTTGCATAAATAGATATATAAATACATGAAGCGTGTGGAGATTATGCTAGCCACCCCAACCCTTTTTATGCAGTGACTACAGAAAAATTCTTCCCATATGCCTCCACCCACTACCAAGGGCTAGGGGAACTTTATTTACTTCACTTTGGCTTAAAACACCTTATAGAGGTCTGATTAGGGTTTATATATTTTTAACAACTGGTTCGCCAAACTCATGAAATTTCAAGCACCAGTTCATGAAACTCTGATCTCACCACTGGCTTAACTCATCACGTAATGCCCAATTGTTTAAGAGAAACAAACAGAAACTTCAGAAAATTGATGCAAATGGCTTTATTTCAAAGTTTCACCAGCAAAGAAACTTACAGAAGATGAAACACAAAGGAAAAGTATCTTTTTTAATGTATGATATGTTTAAGTAAAGCAGTTTTTGACATAAGCAGATTAAACATAAATTACAATCAAGAGTAAAATAATTGTGCCTCAAGAAATATTTTCTACATAGAAAACCACACCATGGGTCAATGATAAATTAAAGATGGCTCTAATTAAGAATTTAGCATCTGGCCAGATAACACATTAATTATCCAGAATTACACCTTGATCCTGACAGAAAAAAATCCCCTGCAACACAAGCAGTAAGAAAGAAACTAGAGATGAAAAAAAAATGTAATCTGACAACCTAAATTACATGTGAGGTCATCATAATGTTTAAATATACCACCAAGTAAAAACAAGATCAGGAACAATTTAGTGAAACTAAAAAAATTATAACTAAAACTGTACTAATGTGCAGCCAGCTGTTTCTTTCCTTCAATTAATAGGAAGAAAAAACATTCTGTACAAGTAACTGTTTCATCTTGTTTTTGGGTTATAATTTAAAAATTAGAAACCAAAAAAAAAAAAAAAAAAAGGTTTTTAGTTTAGATTTTATTGTGCCACAAACAAGCGCTTAAAAAAATTTGCATTTACATCTACCACACATTAAATTCAGTATAAAATATTTCATGACCTTAAATTTGAAAGTTATTATAGAGCATTAAATTACATGCGGAAAATTAAGTGAACTTACAAAATATGAATTACTTTGTGCTTTTAGTAAGGATGTATAAGTATGTAGCATAGAGACAACCATATCTCATTGACTTCATGCAAGTGAAAAGACCAGAAGGTACTGAAAACTGAGAATTTTAGACATCACAGGCTAATAAGTTCAACTAAGTGAAATATGTAAAATAAAGTTACACTTTTTTTGTGTAAGAATTCAGGACTTTTATTATTGCAACATACATAAAAAGCATTTTTGGTTTGACCCAAAAAAAAAAAAAGTTTTATCAATCTAGCTTGTTACACGTGTAACATTGAAATATGTCCACTAATTTATTTATTTTATTTTATTACATCTCTAATGGTGGAGGGTTTTCTAAAAAAAAAATATTCATGAGGGGACATAACTGCTGTTAAATTTTTTAACTCAGCACAACCCAATGCAGTGATAAACTGCATAAAGACAAAGAGAATGATAAATACTGTACATAAAAAACAACTAATTAATGCAATGTGACATAAGAAGCATGAATTTCAAAATTAACATCAACAGTGTAGCAACAATTAAAAAAATAATATTGGTTTCTACTAATATGCTTGGCATTTAAATCGTCTCTAAAATCTAATTTATATAGAAACAGCTCCAGTGAAATAGTAAGCACCACTAATAGAAATTTGAGTTTAAAAAAAAATAGAACAAGCTACAAAATGAAATGTTAAATACAAAGTTATCACAAGAACACCACCATGTATCACAATAAATTAACATCAGAGACATTAAAATTATACCAGTAACTCACAAATCCTAGGCTTAAAAAAAAAAAATCATTTAAAAATAAATTCTTTAACAACAGACAACTATAATAAGACAATTTTCAAACTATCAAAATAAAATAAACCAAGCAGAAAGGAAGCAATAACACAAAAAGTTCACAATATTTTATTGAATGGATTTTACATTATTGTGTTCTACAGCTTCCCCATATTGTGACTGCTCTTCAAAACTTCTGTAACGAAAGTGGACGAAATCTCTCAAGCTTGCAGGCATTCATTATGTTCTCGTAAGCCTGAAAATTCTGGCTATGATTAAAAGAGTCAGCACAGAAGAAACCGTTTTGATCCCTTCACCTTTTATAAAAGCAAATTTCTATAAACATAGCATTCAAGGAACCTTCTCCCTCCCAACAGTACAGTAAATGCACTGTATCAAATCCTACACATATCTCTTTGATACACAACATGCAAAATGTAAATCAGGCTTGAAATGAAAATGTACAACTACAATAATTTAATGCAGGAGGTTACATCAAACATCCAACTAGAAATATGGACACAAAAAAAAAAACAGGGAGATATGTAGTTTATGAAATAAACTGTCAATTCTTTTAAAATGGTGGGGGGAAATATTGCACTTAAAAAAAAAACAGCATGAACATTCAGCTTAATGAAAAATTATCTACAGTTCCTTTAAATAGTTCATCATAATTGTTGCTCAAAGGAAAAAGATTTTAACTGGGTATCAAATTCTTTAATGACATCAACACAGATGGTGAACTGCAACATATACTTAGGAAAAAAGTTTTTAGCCATGGCCTTACAGAAGTATAATCATGTAGCTTTGATAAAATCAGACAGTTGACTTTAACTGTATTGAATTCATTAACTCTATAGAGATAAGGTTGGATTTTAAAATGAATTGTTCTTTTAAACTGCTATGGAATGTCATCTAATGGCACTTAATAGTTTTAATTGAAGTATGCATTTGTTGCAGTGCACCAAAAGCCATTGCGGTGTATTAAGAAACTGATACTAGCTAACAATAAAAAAAATGAAAATCAGTTTGCATACCACATACCAAGAGGTATGTAGACATTACAAAAAACATATAAGCTTCATCAAATCAAAGTTTTTAAACATGTTATTTAACACAGTTTCATCAAATACTAATAATTTTTTTTAGCCAGCATTTAAGGGGGCACCTTAGTTTGATGCCAAGATGACAAATATTTTCCTTCTTTGCAAAATTGTTTCACTTGTACATAAGGCTACAAGATATCAGTCTCTTTAGAGAAAAAAAAAACAATTAGAAAGAGATTTGATACTAGTGCAAAGAAATGTAATGGTAAATTAAAGAGTTGTCACAACTAACACAATCAATGATGGGATGAAGAATGGAGACACAAGCCTTAAGCGGAATGCTAGGTGAGGAAATGTGTGTCTTGTATCATGACCAGTAGTTCTTGTAAACCTTCAGATTACTGAGTCAGCTGTTTCCCAAAAAGTAAAAAAACTGCAAAAAACAAAACAAAAGAATTAAATTTGAACCAAGAATTTTTTTTTAGAATCAACAAGGATCTAAGGAAAAAAATTGTTATGTGCATTTTAATTCAAAATAATGCTCACTTTATGCAAAGTCTTTAACAGCTGCTGGTCCATTGATTGGGATGACACCACCACCTCCTCTGATTCCAGTGCTCTGTGGAGGCTGACCACTGCCAGTGTGTTGGCCAGGACGAATAGGCTTGGCTGATAGTTGAAAAAAAAAAAACAATGCAGAACTATGCCAATCTCTTTAGTAAATCAGTAAATATAACTTGGTAGAGAGAGGTTTAAAAAAAGATACCTATTTGAGGTGCATGCCCTCTTCGTGCTAGATTTCTCTGCCTCACTGCTTCTTTAATTCTATCAACTTCCATTTGATACCTAGATTAGAAAGGGATAGAGCATAAAAAAAAAAATTAAATATGGCTTTAACCTATCAAAATATTTCTCTGTAACAAATACTTTAATATTTTTTAAACAGTGGCATAAAATAAATATGTAAATATAAATTCCTATTGAAATAAGCTTACTACAAGAATATTGGAGATGAAAAAAAAGTGAATTAGTTGAAGATTTACAGATAAAAATTGAAATATATAAAAAAAGCGAATGAAAATTTTCAACATTGTGTATGTTGCTTTGTAAGAATAATAAAAAAATTCTCAAGAAATAGTAACATTATTCTACTTCAAAGGGTTATAATATACTTTTTATTGCAGATTTCAATCAAGCAGGGGGAAGTGTTTAATCGCAAAAAAATATTTATACAGATATAGCTTGATATATTTTTAAAGAAAATTGATACAATTAATACACATATGTATTTAAACAAACGTATAATCAGATTCAATTTTGCAGTTTATTGAGTTTATACAATTACATATTTAAATGTTAGTAGGTGGCAAACAAATTTTCATGTTTTTTTTTTTTTAGATAAAATATATAAATAATAAAAATATCATATTCTTGGCAGCAAAATTATGACATTGACTATATCAACTTTAAACTTTCCATGTCATTTTTTCTATCAAAGTTTACACATTAAAATAATTAAGCATTGCATGGCCAAGGTTTTTTAAATAATGTGTAATAATTCATAGATATATATTTCTAATCGATTTTGTCCATAAAATTTTATCACTCAACAGAAGCTGAAAAAAATATCTGTATGGCCAAGGGTTATAGTGTTAACTAAAGAACAGTGACACACATACATTCTTTGATTTATTTATGCTATTTCAGCTTATTGGACCTGATAATATTGCTGAAAGAATTTACATTTTTTACAATGTTTAATATTCATGAGTAAACTTAAGACCATAGTGGACATCAAAACTATGCTGAAAAAAGTCGAACGTCACTTACTGTATTTTCAAAAAAAAAATAATTTTGAAGCGATCTAGTTATATATCTATGGTAAAACTATTTTCATTTTTAGATTCAATTTTTCTATGAAATGTTTTTAGAGAGAGATGCTCGTGTGTCAAGTTAGTAATTATAATGTGAGATACTCATATTTGGTTCATTTCAAATTTTTTTTTAAATGCTGTGTTTTTATGAATGCCACTGTTAATATTTTAATTTACTTTTGACAACATCTAATAAAGTAAACCAAATCATAAGTGCAGGTTTAAAAAGAGAATTGTTTCCTGACTACACACCTTATAGTTACACTGCAAACAAACTAAAGGGCTAAAAATTAAATTTAAGTCTATCTTGAAATCCATAATAGAATGAGATTTTAATTCTATCTTATTTGTGATCAATAAGAGAATTAATAACAAAGCTGTAACACATCAAGCACATCATCAGACACAAATTTTCAGGTCACATGATAACCAACGATACATATTAAAATGTAAAAATTCAGATTTATTTCCTCCATTCAACCCCACTAATAATCTATCAAAATGTGTGAATGTTTTTTTTTTCCCAGCCAGCCTCAACAAAATAGCAGTGGATTTGTTTTTTTAATTAAACCGCATCAACATGACAGGAAAACTGCAGGGTTGAATTTTCAAACACACACAAGGCTAAAAATAATTTGTGTAAAAGCTGGAACATCCATTAACTGAACGAGCACAATGGAGATCTTATTGCTTTTAGTAGATGGACAGAAATGTTATAATAGCTCCAAGAAAAATCATCCTGCAACAGAGCATCAGGTTTGTTATTTTCATGTTCCATAATTTTCACAATTTTATATTACTTCTCAAGCACTCCTTTAGCTATTTACTTTGCAATGCAAGCATTATATGGAAAAGGCTTGAATTGTCTCTTCAAAAACATCTCTGCATCCAAGAGCCACCAGCTAATTATTTTTGTTGCTTATGTTTTCAGCAGTTTCTGAAAAGCAATACCATTAAGGTCTGAATCCACCAAGACGAAACACTTTCGCACGGAAGTCTCAACTTAGCGAAACTCTTGTAGATCCACCCGGACGAAACGGTGAGCGCCGAAACAACTCACCGGAAACAAGATTTTTTAATGTTTACTTCGCACTTTTTCCTGCTAGTGGAAAAAAAAAGATACTTTGAAAAGCAGGAAATACTGCATCCCGTGTGCTTTTTGTTCTTATTACAAATAAATTGTCTAGCCGGAAATGGAAAACTGTTGTTTTTTTTTTTAACTTTTTATTCGATTGGTAGCCATTCATTTTTTTTTCCGTTTTCATGATCAGCCAAACATTTATTTAATAGCATTTATGTTTTCAGACAGCACTTCGATCGAATGAAATTTCATTTGTAGAATATGTAGATAGACGATGTATATTTTCCTTTCAGAAATTCATATACAAAGACTGTTGCTGGCCAAAACTTATAGTAATTCATGTTTTTCTGTCAAAATTCACTTTGTTGTTGTTGTTTTTAATGAATATTCACTAATGTGAATCATTTTTTCTATTCGAATCAACGTTTCTAAGCAGCCTTTTTGTTAACTTTCGCTGTTCGGCAGCGGAATTCCTGACCGATGTACATGTTCTCATTAGAATATCATTGCAGCGAAACAGAGACAGAATTCGCAATGCCCTTAGATACCGGAAATTCGTCTTGGTGGATCCATACCCTTATGGTGGTACTCATAATTTCGATTGCTGCACTCTTCAAACACAAACTAGTGCCCGGAAAAAAAATCTCTTGATATTCCAATATAGTCCCACTGTGCAATAATATGACATCCACTAGAAAAATACCTGGCCAGCAATGTCATCTGTAAAACACATTATAATGAAATATAATAAATGTCTATGTTCATATTATTTGTTCTATTTAACAGAATAGGTATAATTTAATTTATTTAAAAAATATTTATTTAAAAAATATTAAACCATTACTGCAAAATAAACATTGATTTTGCCTAATAACAAAATGTTATGCTTTAAGAATAATGCTATCACCTCCAATTCTAAATGGATTAAAAATTTAACCAATTTGGACCCCCCCCCCCCCCTCCAACATTCTGCATCAGAATCTGGTTATTTTTGGATCTCAAATGCCAAGCGCATTTAGCTCTAATTCCAATTGGTCAGGCGACAGACAATTCTAACACTTATAAGATTTGTCCTCCAATTTTTAATCCTAATTTTTAACAAATAACTATATGTTTTTGCCATCAAAGTATTCTACATTATCCTTTTAAATCAAGTGTAGTAAATGTTAAGTTCATTTTTAAACAAAAGATTTGGTGGGACCATACAATGGTTTACTCCAGGTAGAGAATTTTTTCTCAACTTTCAGGACAATGTAAATTAGGATTAGGACGTTTGGCAACTAATTATGTCAATCATTAGATAAAATAATTAAATAAACTGCATTATGCATAGTATATACTAATACATGTAATTAAATTATGAAATCTAAAAGAAATATTAAAGAAAATACTTACAGTTGCTAAAAAATGATCAAATGTCGCAAAAAAATTTCTTTTTCCATCCGCAAGTTGTTCTCTGCCATTTGAAAATTTCTGCCGATTAAAACATGTAAGACCAAGACCGTCCCCCCTTGGACAAGCGTATTTTTTTGTTTTTAATATTAGCCAGGACTAATTTCTTTCAAAATTGAAGTATTATTTCCTTTTCACTTAGTCAACAATATTCTCTCTCTGCCATTAATGAAGCTTACAATGTATAGCCCCCAATTCATTCAAAAAAAAGTAGTTTGATATCTGTATTTCATAGTATTATATAGAGCTCTGTTATTTTATCATAAAAAATTTGTCTTTTCATTGTGCTATAATGCTTCAAACCCTATATGATTTTTTTCAATCTAAGTAAGTTTTAGCTTGCTATTGTAATATTGTATCCCAGTAAAAAGTGTTTAAGTGACAAAAGTGTCAACAAGTTATTAAATTAGCTTTACGTTAAAAACCGAGCCTAGAAATTGAAAATACTTTTTAGTAGAGCATATTAATAAGTAAAAATATAGGTGTTTTTTTTTAAATAAAATTACTAGATCAGTTTTTTTTAAAGTAAATACTATAAACAATTGAAGAGCCTTTTTTTTTTATCTCTACAGAGATTTTGATTACCCTATGACAATAATTAAGCCTATCAAGCTGAGATAAGAAAAATAAATCACAGAATACCTAGCTGAAAATGATTAACAACCGCGTACTCTGTTAAATAAGCCTTAAATCTAGAATTTTTAGTTTCTTCTCAATTGTAAAACTACTTACTTTATGTCATGGGGATTTGTGACACTGCCAAACAAAAACAAGTAGGGCATGAGATTTAGAAGAAATTGATGGGTACATGAAGGTCTTCTGTACTAACTGATTAAACAACTTGATTTTACAGAGGTACATGAAGTAATAAATTAACTCAAACCTCTTGCGGTCTCTCATAGCACCCTCTTTGGCTTCTTTTAGAGCAGTTTCCAGACTTTTAACTCTATCCATGGTTGCCCTCAAACGTTTTTCTAGTTTGGGAAGCTCACAGCGTAGATCAGCATTGTCTCGTACCAACTAAAAAACAAACATTTTTGTGTCATAAGTAAAAAAAAACACAGAATTGTATTTTACTGTCAATAGACCTTTCTCATAAAGTAGTCCCCTTACTGAATTGTTTGTTTAGAGGGGCAAGTTACACTTCCGGTACCAATTAATGTACTTGAATTTGCGATTAATAAACTTCTCTTGCCGCTATTCTTTTAATTTTAATCATGAAAATCAAATAATCAAAATTTAATATATTTTTCAGTGTGATTATTTATTATTATCTTAAAAGTTAAAACTATAACAATGTTTTTCTGATTTTTAATACTATACGATATAATTTTTATAATTAAAGACCACTGCTAACACTAGTGTATGCTCTCGACATTTTAATCTTAATATTTTAATGGGCTGTCTGTAAACAGTTAAACATGTGTTTAATGCAAACAACTTCAACTCAGTAAAAAAGTACAATTGTATACCAATGTATAAAGGTGACATTTTGATTATGACTCATTGTAGTCCGACTTCCTTCAACCAAAAGGCTATGTTTTTTGTTAATTTGTCATTTTTCAAACATTTGTATCTGGCTGTACAGATATAAATTCCCTTCTCGCACCAAAAATCACTAGATATTTTCATTTTAAAAAATATTAAATAAGTAACATATTTTATTATAATATCATATATTTTTCCTTTTACCTGTAAATTATGAGGTTCATGATTTTTTTCTCTAGCTTCTATAGCATCTAGCTGATAGTTTTACTACATTTCCTAGTGTAGCGCTAAGGTCTGTAACTGTATATTGTTTATTTTAAAAAAATAACACATTGACCATCACCTCATCATAATGAGCAGTGGCGCAATCAGGGGGGGCTTGAGGCCCCCCAGACCAAATCATCAATACATATTTTACTATATAAAGTTACTAAAAAGACTGTCAAACTGTCTTTTTTCAATATGTGAGCCCCCCCCAGCACTTTTTGCTGGTTTCGCCACTGAATATGAAGTAGTAGTTTCAAACCTTTTACTACCGATTTTTAATAACTATCTATCGCACAATATATGCTAACCAAAAATATACTATTTTAACAATCATGGTTAAATAATATAATGTACATGAGTGTTTGTACTAGGGTTTCGGTTAAGATTATGGTAATGTAAAATTAAGTAAAGTTAATGTTGGTGTTACTGTTAATATGTGCCAAGACTAGGAATGTGTCCAGGTAGAAAATTATGACTTATGTGATTTAAGATAGGTCTAATTCTTAACGTTTGCTGAGGACTGAGCTTTTTACCTTTTAAATTATAACAAATTAAATAAACCTAACGTTAACTCACCCTATCTATCCCTAAACAGGTAACCAGCCCCGTACCGTGAAAATTCTACAGCAGGGGCCAGGCAATAGCTCTACTAAGTAGAGCAAATAAGCTGGGGGGCCCGGCCCCCCTGCCCCCCCCCCACCCGCACGATACGGGCCTGCTGGTAACCTTAATCGTCAATTATAAAAACTTTAAACAACAATTTTAGTGTAAAATGTAACTTTTCATGTCATGGACATACTTCTCAGAGAAGTATTTGTAACACTTCGTAACTTCTCTCTCTGATATCGGGACATTTTGTGACTTTAAAAACTTGTCAACATCACAAAAATTAAATTTCGGTAATAAATTTTAAGTCATTTTATCATATATTAGACAAAAAAAGTAGGAAAAATAATCGAGCTAAGTATTAATCAAGTATAAACAAAGCGACCGGAAGCCCATTATGACCCTTTCACAAAGACAGCTGACGCGCAGGAATACAAGTGAGAAAGGTCTATAGTTGAATGTTCTTTTATTTTCTAAAGCAGGGCCAAAATAAAATGAAATGAAAAATTTTGTTTAAATCAGCTAGATTAATACATAAAATCTATAAAAACAAATTTTAAATGAAATTCCAATAGCAGAACTAGATTCCAACTGGACTTAAGATTTGTGTGGATCTTTCATGTTTTTTTGTAAAACATAATTTAAACATCCCAGACTTAAAGTTCTATTAACAAGAATACTGCTAAACATTGATATGTAGAAAGTTTGTATGGATTAATTTGCTTAAAAATTTGAAATAAACGATACAATGAATGATGTTTTCAGCTTGATTTATCCAACTAAAATCTCTTTAAAAAATTATTTTTAATTTTAAAGGTGGTAGAATCAATCTAAAAATCAATGTTTAGACTGAGTTATAAAAAAAAAAAGTTATCACCTGTTTGTGAACTTTGGTAAGCTGTTCTAAATTGTTCTCCAAGAAAGATATTTTTTGTTTCTGTGCAACTGTTCCACCAGACTCTTCATCCTCTTCCTCTTCTTTTTTATTGGCAGCCTGATAAAATTTTTATTTTCAATAATAAAGCATAAACTTTTTTTTATCATAAGACAATTATGAGAAAAAATAAATTGTCAGGATGATACCTTTTTAACTCTATTCTGTAGATCTTGAACAAACAGTTTCCTCAAGTTGTGCAGTGTTTGCAGTTCCTTGGCTACAGTTTCCTCCAAACCTTTCAGATCTTCTTTAGCCTGTTCTCGTTTGTCCATCTGCAGAGTAAGCTCAGAGAGACGGCTGGCCTTTTCTGCTTCCTCGGCTTTCAGAGATTCATAATCTTTTTGTAATTTATCCAGCGCCAAAGTAAGTTTTTGATTGGTCCTGAAGATGAACAGATGTAAATATTATTTATAACATAATATAATCGCTAAGCTTAACAAAAGACTGACTATACTGATTGTAAGTTAGTTATTACATAATAGGTTTTTGTTTAAAACTGCTATATGAAAATATTTAACAAATAAATTTCAATTAACATCAAAATATTAAAACTACTAACATGTGAGATAAACTTTACCCAAAAGACCAAAGAAAAAATTCAATAACCAAGAGTATAATCCTATGAAAGGGTTACTTTGTCAAAAAATTTATATCCCATTTATAAAATAGATAATTTTGTGTAGCTTTTTAATCATGATAATTTGCTATCAAATATTAAAAGAGAAATTAGTAAATGCCAAGTCTTATTTCTACCCATTATGTAAGAAGCACAAAGTGCAAAAGTGAGAAAGGGAAATTAAGTTATTAATGTCACTAGGATAAACAAAACAAGGTGGAAATTTTAAAAATTAATATGAAGACTTACTCCTTGAGTTCATCAATAACTGTTTGTTTGTCAGCAATCTCCTCTCTGAGAGTAGCCAATTGTTTCTGGTGCTGCTCACGGTGACTCTGCATCTGTTTCTCCAAAGCTTCTTTCATTTCAATCTCAGACTGAAGTTTGTCTGATGCTTCTTGCACTTTCTGTGATACTGTGGCATGCATAGTTTCTATATTGGAAAAAGAAGTTATAATTTTAAAACATGCGGAATGCAGAAAAAAATTAGGCTGTGAAAGTTTTACGTTACAAGAATAACTGGAATTCATTATGCAAACACTAAAAACAAAACCCACCATTGGCTTTAAATCTAGCAACTTCCTCATTCAGGGTGTCAACATTTTCTTCCAACTGACGTCTTTTATGTTCAACATCTTTTATTGTTTCACTTAAAGTAGCCATCTTAGCTTCATACTATCAAAAGGATAATTAATTGTAAAATTATAAATAACGAAATTTATTAACCCACACAAACAAACTCAGTTTAAAAAAAAAATGCATAACAAAATCTATGTTTAGAAAACAAAAAAACTAGATATACATCATTTATAATACTGAAACATCAAATCAGGCTAACTATTTGAACCAAAATGTTTTACCTGTTGAATTTTCAATTGGCATTCTGATAACTCAGAGTTAGCATCTTCTAATTTTTTGTTAACGTCTGACTGTGCATTTTCCAAATTAGCAGCGCGCGTTGCCAATGTTTTCACTTCAGACTTCATTTTACTAATGTAGAGTCTCGCCACAGTGAACTCTTCTTCAAGTTTTTCTCCAGCTCCGCTATTGGGCTTTAAGCAAATGTAATATAAATTTAATGTTACAGTGAATTTGTATTATGAATTTAAAAAAATCAGTATTAAAATTTTGACTAATACTAAATTAAAAGAAAATACTATTATTTGTATCTGAAATAAGACTTACCTTATTTTCAGAGGCACTGCCACCTATGACAGCACCAATATCACCTAAATCTTTCAGTAAGCTTGACATCATTTCTACAACTCTTTTCTTTTGATGTGATGAGGAGTCACGAAGAGATTCCAATTCTGCCTGCAGGTTGCTAATTTTGACCTTTTAAAAAAAATTTTTTCTTACATTGTCATTGCACAAGTCATTGCACAATTCAAAATGACTTAACAAACGGGAGTCAAAATCTAATGATTTTCATTACTTTACTCACAGATTTCTGATTAATTTCTTCATTGAGAATTTCAATATCTTTATTTTTGTTCTCGACTTCTTGTGATTTCTGGTCATAGTTCATGGCTAACTCTTCCAAAGCCTGAAGCACTTCCTTGACTTCTTCTTTAGCTGATTCATTGTCAGCCTGGATCCTGGCCATTTCAGCCTGGCAGCTCTCATAATCCTTTCTTGAGTTAGCTATCAGCTCTTCTTGTTCTAGCATTTGTTCACGTAACTTTTCAATGAGTTGACCCTGGCTGTTGATCTCATCATCCTGTATAAAGATAGTAAAAAAATTCTTAAAGGAAAAATAAAGATTATAAAATATTTAAATAAATTTCTAGATCCAAAAAAGAAGGAACAAATTACATGTTTTTTTTTTCTTCAACTGATAAGCAAATTTTTTTTTAACAAATTACATCAACATATAAAGAATTAAAAAATAGTTAAATTTCTCCCATCTGCTAAACAAACCTTGTCATCAAGTTGTTGGTACAGTTTCATCTTCTCCTCCTCCAGTTGAGCCTTCTCAGCCTCCGGAATAGCGCTGACCCCTCCACTAACAAGGCCAATGAAACTAGATTGCATGGCAGCCTGATCAATGGTTGGCTGTCCTGGAGCAGAAGGTTCTGATTCCATTGCAGCCGTTTTAACATCCACCTGCTCTTCCACTGGAACGGACTTTCCTGAAACCAACAAAAATAATAGCTTACTGACTATTCATCAGAAAATGAATATGACCAATGGAGTTTTATCACCACAAATTGTCAACTAACCACTTCTCCAAGACTGCAGTTCTGCTTCTAGTTTCAAAATTATTAATTTCATCTTGTTGTTTTTCTCTTTCTCTCTCTCATACCTTCTCTTCCATTCTTCCGCTGTGAGTTCTTCGTTAACACTTACAACGTTCTTGATAGTCTTAGCTCTAAAAAAAGAAAGGTTAAGTAAAATAATGGACACTCTTAGATCTAAAAACTGAAAGGTTAAGTAAAACAACTATGAAAAACAGTAAATGTTAATTTTATTGGAGTGTTATCAAAAAAAAAAAAAAAGTAAAGGTATAATAGAATTTTTTTGTAAATACCTCTGTCCAAACATGAGTGTTGACTTGGTCTCTCCTTCATTGTAGGAAGCGGGTGAACAACATATAACCATTGTAGTGCGAGCGTTACCACCCAAACTTTCTTGTAAAATTCTTGTCAACTTACTATCTCTGTAAGGGACATGAGATTTCTGGGAAAGAACAAAAGAAAAAAGAAAATCACAGCAAAGAACAATTAATAAATATAATTGACGATAAGAGATGAACAGTGAAAAACACAATATCTCACATTTCCATCAGCTAGAGCAGCAATGACATTACCCAGTGCTGACAATGACTTGTTGATGTTTTTGGCTTCGTCTAGCACTGATCCTTCGGCACCTGTTTTACTGACCTAGATATGATGAAAATTAAACTAAGTATATTATTCTTCAACAATGAGAAGTAAAAATTAACAAAATAACCATACATATATTTGCTAGAATAAAATAAAACTATATTAGCTATGCCTATATTTCTAAAGTGTATGAAAAAAAAAATTACCTTTTCACTACCAGCAAGATCCACAAGATATAATTTACCGTGTAATTTTTTCTCATTTTCTACATTTTCTTGTTTTACATGTATAAGAAAGACACTGTGACTCCTGGAACTATGTTCGTTCATATCTGAAAAAATCCACAAATATCAGGTCAATGTTGGTCTTTTTGAAAAGGTTTAATTTAGAATGCACTAAGTTTATAAGGTGATTGTGATTTTTACTTTTCTTAAGTTTCAGGAGAGTGACTTACTTGTTACTGCAACATGCCTATTAGATTTTCCCTCTTCAATAACATCCATGACTTCTTCTGGACTTGAAACAAATCTTTCAGTGCAGCCCTTTTAAAAAAATTACAAAAAAAATTTCTTCTTGAGCACCCTAAAAAGTTTCATTTTTAAACACAATTCTGTATTGTTCAGTTCTCTAGCTGACATATATTGTTAACCTCTTCAAAACGTATTTTTGTATCAATGTCCACATCCATCATTAGCAGTATGGATGGAGACAGCTCATGTCTTATTCTTTTTCACTTAGGTATATTGGATTTTAAACACTAAATAAAGCATAAGAACTATGGCGGTAACAGTAATTTACTCATTTACCTTGACATAAGGAACCCTATTTTTATCTTCATGTACAGAAAGGTTGGTCTTGGTAACTAAAAAAAAAAAGAAATATATCAAATCTTGTGAGAATCATAAAATAAGTAGAAAAAAGAAATGATTGAGGCAAAAATAAAGTATGCAGTAGTTTGAACCCAATGGAAACCATTATTTGTATGTTAATTTACATTAAATTCTTTCTACATCATACTATTACATGTATTAGCAAATACAGTATAAAATGAAAACAAAAGTATAAATTACATAAATTTAACATACAAGTCTTTAAAAAATTATTAACACTCTTACCATCAAGTAAATCTCTTATTTTGTCCATGTATATTTCAAAGTATGAGACCTACAATCATACAATATCAAAATTAACAGCACATAATTTAAAATCATTCAAAAAGATTTGATGTTATGTAATATCAATTATACAAAATGCTTAATTTGACTTCCCTAATGTATACACGTCTATGCATTCATTTATTGCTGACAGAAATAATTTTAAAAAGATACCAGCTCTTCAGGAAAAAGATGCCAAGTTATACTTATTTTATGTAGATATTCACGTGGTCTAGAAAAGTGGACCATTGTTGATAAAATTTGAAGCTGTTTCAAGCCGCCATATTTATTTACGCATTTTAAGACATTGTCCATAATGTGATGTGGTATCAGAATTTATTTACAGAGTTTATTTACTGTATTAACACAAATTAGTTTGTAAAGAGAAGTAATTGGTTTTTTTCATTTCAGGAATATTGCACATATATTTACTTTTTTCAATACTTTCAATATATTGTGCATTTCTTTTGAGAGAATTATAAGTAATATTTTTAACAGGAACCAGAAATGTAAATTTAGTAAACATTGGTTAATTAATGTCTAATGATTTAGTAATTAGGGTTTATGTGAATATCAAATTTGTGAGATATAAGTGTAATGATTGCATAAACTATTAGGTATAGTAATTACTGTGAATATCTAACACCAAAATTGGTTTTACATTTGATTGTATTATACACTTTGTTTTGTGTCTTATACGAAGATCACATAATATTTGTTTGGGATTGTTTGAGACTCCCTGTTAAGAAATTATTTTTAAAAAGCGGTATCTGGTGGGTGGGGGGGGGGGTCAAGAAATAAGTGTTAAGTAAAATTGATTTTGATATAACTACAACCGTTATATTTCATCCCTATCTCTGCCTGATAATATGTTAGTCTATTCTGACATTACTTATGCCTGCACTGGTATAGAGATAAATGTTATAATAAACTGTGAATAACATTTTTTTTTATGTACCTTGATGTGAAATTCCAAATTCTCATCCATCCCATAGATGTAGTTAAAGATGTCTTGCACAATCCTAGGGATAATACCCTGGAGTGGTTCACTGCCCATAACACCCTTAACGAAATTAAAATATTAAAAACCATTATTTTTTTAATCAAAAGTTTAACAAAGGATGAAAACAAGATCAAACTTATTTAACAACAGGAGGTGAATTGGATTTCATCTAGCTGATACATGGCATCGCTAGAGTCAAAGACACATTGAAATGTTGACAAACAAGTAAGTTATTTTGATAACTTTCTCACCTCCATGGTGTGTGTTTTACCACTTGATGTTTGGCCATATGCAAAAATGGTCCCATTGTATCCACTAAGAACATCTGTCAAATAAATTATAAAAAAGAAAAAGTGTAAAAAAATAAATAAATAAATAAATCATACATTTTACAAAACTTTTAGTTCATTATATGAACATTCAACATAGACTAGAAGATCAAATCAAATCCCAGTCATTTTTTATGTGGTATAACAAAAACTGTGCAGAATGAATAATATGTCTTTTTCAATACATTTAAAACCAAATCACACAGTACTAGGGTAAACTGCTATTGTAAGTGTCACTCTCTGCAACAATCAAATGCAGTGCATTTACTGAGTATAACTATGTGTAAAGTCCCTGTAAGGATGAGATGAAATCCCTTAGATCCTATAAACCACTAATGGGACGGTTTTATGGTGCCCTTCTTTCATCCCCACCATAGCCGATAGTGCAATGGCCATGGAGGCACCACGGGAGATATATATATCGGGGACTTGAGCCAAGACCTGAAAAATTTCCTTGGTCCTCACCGGAGATCGAACCAGGTACCTTCAGGTCGACAGTCGAGCGCGTTACCGCACGACCATCCGTCCCCTGAGTATAACTATAGCATTAGTCATATTCTCAAATAAAAGAGGCAGCAAAAAATAAAGTCTTAGGAGATTAAAGCACTTATAATAGGATAAGGTGAAAAACACAATATTGTGGGGTTGAATGTGGCTTAGATTGTTTAATAACCAATTCTTTATCCTAAAATGACCTTGACTGAGAGATGATTGAAATTAGCTTGAGGGTCAAATGAATTAAGGAAATGCTGGATGGCGTATTTTGTATAGTTGATTAGACTATACAGCAGTCTGTCATGAGAAAATATCAAACAACTATGACCAATGTTCCCTCTAAGCTGAGCGTGTGAGCGATCGCTCACACGAATTCAGAGCGCCACTCATACTACACGTATGATCGCTCAGTCTGACGGACGACATCGCTTTAAATCGCTCACAAATTTTGGCCTCAAACAAAATGACGCTCAGAGATAAAAATTTTTGCTCACTTCATACCACACCTTAGAGGGAACATTGACTATGACTATACTGATTTTCTACATGTTCAATGCTTAATTTCTAGTGCATATAAGAATTTTATAAGATCCCCAATAAGTTAATGACAAAGACTAAGTTGGCTAAGGACATAGGGGGAAAAAATCAAATGCACCTATACGGGGCGGCAACAAGGAGTCACCAACTCACTAACCAATAGTCTACAGACATTCCTAAATGGCTGCCTCAGGAATATTCTAAAGATAAGGCCACTAGATAAATTCAGGAACGAAAATCTCTGGTAGCTGGCAAACCAAGACCGCATAGACCTACAAGTGTCCAGGAGGATATGGAGATGAATCGGTCACTCACTAAGGAAGCCTCCAGAGGATATCACAAAAATGGCTCTGCAATGGAACCCCCAACGCCAGAGAAAGGTCGGCCGCCCAAAGACCACTTGGAGAAGGTCTTTTGAGCAGGAGATGAAAATCTGCAAACAGACATGGGGAGAATTGAAAAAGGCCTCCCAAAACAGAGTGCGCAGGAGAGTGGTTGCAGAGGCCATTTGCTGTGCAAGGAGTTCAAGGCATTAAGTCAAGATATATAGATGCATGTCATGTTAGTGAGATGTTACTTAATCATAAGGCCCATCCTAATTAGGGCTCCCAGAAGTTCATACCAGTTTGGGGGGTGGGGTGATGGCAAGAACTATAATCTAAAAAAACTACCTCATAAGCTGAAAAAAATAATTGAAGACCCAAACTGCACACATGGTTGGTCTCATTTCAAGCAGATTCAGTGATTTTCACTTAAAATAAAGTAAGCCTCCGGTCTCATTTCAAGCAGATTCAGTGATTGTCACTTAAAATAAAGTAAGCCTCTATCTGACAACTTAAACCAGGAATGGCAAATAGATAGTATCAAGATGCCAAAAACAAAGCAAAAGGAGATGAAAGGTTTCATGCTTGTCGAATATATTGAGTTACATTAGTTACATGTGCCATTTTAGATCAATAAAATGATCCAAAAAATATTTTGTGGCTTTTTGGGTTAAAAAAAAAAAGTGGCTTTATGTGACATGTTTTCTCAGAAAATGTTCTATATAAAAGAAACATAATTTGGCACATTCAGAGACATATGTCCCAACAAAAGTCTAATTTATTTTTCAGAATTTGTGAATTTTTCTAAGGACTTTTATTTATAAACATAACTGGAGAATAAAAATACAAAATTTGAAGATTGTATCTTGAGTAGTTTTTGTGAAGTACAAAAAGTTTTTATTGAAAATTTTAAAATATGATTTTGGGAAAAACGCAAAAATATTTAAAAACTTAAAACAAACAGTATTGTAAAACCAAAGATATACATGAAGATTAAAATGTGTAAATAAACATTAAAGCAATGAAACTAAAGCTCTAAACTTCAAATAATATCAGGAACTAAACCAGCCATTATTAGCAACACATCCCATATATAATATATTGGCAATATGGGGAAATTGAGACAAACATTGCAGAGACGAAATAACCAAGAAAGGAATTAGATGCTACTCAATGTACTATAATAATGTCTGTGAAAAATTTATATGGGTTAATTGCTCATGCCAAGTAAATGATCTCCAAAATATGTACCCCCAATTTTCTGGCTTGCCAATGCTAAAGGCATATTTACCATCTCTGTCTTGATGTGATTCAATGCCTATATGAAAAAGGTAATGCTATAACAAAGGCATTGCCTGGAGATACACACAATGTAGGATCTAGAAGAAAGCTATTTAAAGCACTGCCAGATGGCCCAAATCCAATAGTCTTAGAAAATCTTAAATTCATGATACAATTTTAGAATCAAATATCTTTAATGCACTACAATATGGTGTAAAAAAAAAACGATATTTTTTTCTAAATGCCCAACTATTAAGTGAAGATAGGGAATGGATCATTGTTGCACTTTTCTGAAAGAAAGACCATGTGAAAGACATGAAGTGTGAATACCAACAAGAAATCCATTAAAAATATTCAAGTTTTTCCCCCCATTTTTGTTCATCACAAATACATGCCCATACAGTGCACAAGTCTCTTGGAGGAGTTTTATAGGTCGTAAAAAGGATTAAAGTCTAAATATTTGTTAACACACTGAATTCTAATGACGCATTCACACTGTTTTGATACCTTCACTGTAAACAAACACGTTTTGTTAAGTAGAACTATTTACCTTAAGTGGCGCACACAGATAAAGGGTGGGGGGGAGAGAAAATTGGTTGTCACGTGGCCTAACGGTGGGGGGAGGGGGGCGCAGTGATCAGAGCCCTGAGCGAGTACCATGTACGAGGCCAAGATAGTTATATTTGTTTAGTTCTATAACCGCTAGATGACAAAAGATGACGAGGCTGGTTCTAACCACCTCAAATCCCGTTAATGAGATATTCTTTGTTCCTGCAATGTCAGCTTTTCTGATAAGCCCCACTGACTTAAGGGTCCGTTTTTTCTTTGTCAAAATTTATTTTTCCCGTTGACCGTTTTTCGTGCGGTTTTTTTTTTCCCGCTTTATTTTTTTATGTCCACCATGAGACCTGTTCAACTAGAAGCCCACCTATGTGATTTACATTATATAGCAGTTCAGATCTCTTACATGCAGCTACGTTAATGTTAAAAGCATTCAACAAGAGATAAAAAAAAAGACATTTTTTTAAATCACTTCGGTTGGTTGCATTTGACAAATCATTGACAGTCGAGATGAAGCTTTAAAGTTTCTCCTCCAGTCAATAACTTGATATGTATGAATCAGCCGCTACGGTGCAAGCTGTTACATTGTATGTACTAAACAATCCAGTGATTTTGGCACACTGTCAATAGCGCGGCCGGTCTGGAGATCAATAAGATCTTGAAAAGAATTATCACCGAAATATCAAACTGAACACATTCAACTAAGAGTTCAAATACACGGACACAAACTAAAACACATAAACCAATGACACCGAGACTGGTGGGGGAGGGACCCCCCCCCGGGGAAGGAGGGGGTGTGTGAGGGGCACGGAAATATTCATGAACGTGTTATCGTTATGTTCAACCTTGTTCCGTCTTAAAAAAAAACAAGTAATAAATATAAATGAACATATTCAGAAATGTGCATATCAATGCACACTGCAGTAATAAAAGCTACACCCCATCCCTCCTGGTCTAATGTATTCACACAAGCCGGCGCGCTAACGGTGGGATCGACTACTACCATATATGGGACGCAGTCAACTAAAAAAAATAATGTACCACGTTAGCCAACCGGTGGTATGACACGGGGAGGCGGGGATGGTCCGTGGAGGAACGTAAACATTTCATGGCTGGGCGAGACACAGATTTATGAAATGACACGGAGTTATGTCGGTGGGAAGTATTTCTACGTCACAAGTTACATCAAGTCGTTACTTTGTACACCTCCCCTTCACCCAACCGCACCCTCGATACTGATATAAGTCAGTCTACTCAGGATGACCTTGATTCACCATAATGTTTGTAATGGACAATGGACTCTTCCATTACGAAATGATGAGTTCAATTAAAATAACTTCCAAGCCCAATTTAAGAAGAAACCAACAATACAACATTTTTTTGTAATCAGACCAGGCGTTGGGGAAGGGTCCAGTGAATAGTTTGGCCCACAAAGTAACGGCAAGTGACATAAGTAAACTGTTACATTTACTTTGATTTTCTTATTGTTGACGGCAGGCAGTTTTTTATGTTTTATATGCAAATGCATATGTCAATGACTCAATGCACTCGTTATATGGGCAAACAATAACTAACCCAAAAAGTCACGCGCTGAAAGGTGGGACAACATATCCCCCAAAAAAAAAAACACCAGCTTTGACACATGATTATATGTTACTTGTTGAAAAACATATAATACCATGTGCTGGTACCACACTATTACCAAGTCTGGTGGTTAGCATTGTACACTACTGGCCGTAAGGGAAGAGGGGGGAGGGGGAAGAGGGGTGTATTTTTTGTAAACAAACTTAACCAAACACTAGTTCCATACAGACATACATTACACATTTTATTTAACTATACTAAACATTTAACCAAAATTATCTAAATGATATTGTTTTACTTTTTTTTTTAAAACATTTGTTTTTAATTACAGTGATGTCAGATTAAAAAAAATGTATAATTCATTTCAGATTAAATATATCTATCAGGTCAGTGGACAAATGTAAAGGTCATTGCCCATTAATGTAGCAACAAAGTCAGTCATGGTCATGGATCAAGCATAACACCTGTCAGGGGAATCTTCAACCATGACCAAGACAAGATCCTGATCAAGTATAATGATAAAATGACTTGCCTTTATAGAGTTCCAGCGACACTCATGAAAGAACTAAATAACACACATTTATTACCATTTGTTTATGAGAAGACTGGAGCCTGATAAAAGTTAACATTCAGAGACAAAAAGATTAACTCAAGCAAAAAATTAGATATTCAACAGATCTATAAAAAGTGAGACAGATGGCTGAGTGGTGTAGATACTCGACTGTCAACCCGAGAGTCTTGGGTTCAATCTTCGGTGAGAACCATGAGAATTTTTCCAGGTGAAATTCGTTTCAGTCGTCCCACAAGTCCACCAAGCTTCAAATGGGTACCTGACCTAAGTTGGGGAAGTAAAGGCGGCTGCTAACCACACAATCCCTTCATATGCCGAGGTTATAGAAACGAATACTACATTTCTTCTGCCCCAATAGCCCTTGAGAGGTAAGGGAAATTTACTTACATCTATAAAAACATTTGTTGATGTAATTTTTAAAATGATACAAAAAGAAAATGAAAATTTTGAGACCATGAGGGAATTTCTTTGAGTTTTTTAAGTAGGTCAATTACAAAGTTTTTTTTTCAACCCCCCCAAAAAAAAAAAAAAAAAAAAAAAAAAAAAAAAAAAAAAAAAAAAAAAAAAAAAAAATAAAAAAAAAAATCCCCCCCCACTATTTTTTTTTTTATTTTGTTATAGAGTTGGATTATTGAGGTTTTTTTTTTTTTTTTTTTTTTTTTAGGAAAAAAAAAAAAAAAAAAAAACGTAAAAGAAAACAAAACGGGGCCGGCCCCAAACCCACCATACAAAGACAAGATCGGATCGGCCGCCCAGCCAATAATAAATAGATAGTGCCACAATCGGGAGCCCCCCAGAGAGAGCCCAATAATGGTCGCCCCCCACAAAGAATTTATATAGTTAGGCATTTTAAGCCACACTAGCCTTCAATAGTTGTTGTGTAACAAAATAAATCATGGATAAATAAGTCTGCAAAATATTATAGACTATTTGGTTAATTGTGGTTAGGTTAATTATGCTCAGATTATACAAACAGGAAAAAACTAGTTGAAAAGTGGCACAAACAAATTTTAACAGTAATTATTGATGGAGTACTTATGATTTATTAAGATTAAAGCCAGAATCACAACTCAAGTGGTGACTAAGTTATAATTAAATAGTCATAATGAAAGGTGTTTTAAATATGAATAATAAACAAAAAAATGGCTAGCCATGAAAAAATGTCTATTTTTTTAAAGAAAACAAACATTTTCAGACAAAAAGGTTACAGCTTTTGAATATACAACAACTTGCAATAAACCAACAAACATGGACCCAAATTTACAAGTAAATTTTATTATCTTTTGATTTACAACACCATTTTATAACTATGAGCCAGATTTGTGGGCAAATCAAATTAATAAAACCACTGGTTTCTTTACAATTTTTTAATCTATGAATAAACAGTACAGTATTACAGCTGTACACTGATGTATTTAGGGTATGGTTTGAGGATTACAATAAAGTGTGGCAACTGGGGAGTCTATGGGAAAAGGGGGAATAGTCTAAGAAAACTCCAATGGAGCAAAATGAATTTTTAACTCTGCAGGCCCTTACATAATTTGTGTTAACTTACTTTTTTTTAATTTGGAATTTATTTGGCATGATATTTATTGATATCATTATTATTTAAGAAAGCTGGGAGAGGGATAATGGTGTATTATGTAAGAAAGCTGGGAGAGGGATAATGGTGTATTATGTAAGAAAGCTGGGAGAGGGATAATGGTGTATTATGTAAGAAAGCTGGGAGAGGGATAATGGTGTATTATGTAAGAAAGCTGGGAGAGGGATGAATGGTGTAATTTGATTTCTTTTTCATTTTGTGACTTTCCCTCCTCTTCCAGTGGACTTGTTAATTAATTATGTTGATAAATTTAGATGAATAGTTTGTTTAAATGGTTTGATGCTACTTACCAGCAACAATTGGTTTTGCAGTGACATTGTAGACATATTCTTGAGTTACATTTGGTTTTAGAACTTTATCAAATACAAACAATTTGCCCTATTGAGAAAAAACAACACAACAATTCAATCAATTACAAAAATAATTATTTACAAATAAAAATAATAATAATAAAAAGGCCAATTAAGTTAAATAAATTACTGACTACATTAAGGAGTAAAAGAGCAAGCTACATATAAAGGGTGAGCATAGTGAAATCTGACAGAATCCATATCTACAAAATATAATTTCACCATATATGATGGCTAATGTATTTTTATAAACAGAATAACCGATTATAAGTTATTAACTTAAAAAAAAAGTAAAAAGTTTATGGAATATGAGAGTTAAAAATGTTAGCAGTTAAACATAACTTACTCCTATACTCATAGAGTCATCTGTGGGAAACTTGAGGACAAATTTACTCCCAGCTCTTTCTTCTGATTCATTCAATGGTCTGACACGACAGATAACTTTGATGTTGCACTCGCTGGCATCCCCCATGGCTGAGCTAAGTGACTATTAACTATGGCAAGTAAATGAAATCCTATGATGACTTGCCTTCAAGTGTTTTTCTTTTCAGAAGGCTACTTTTTTATAGCCGGAATTTCAAATATAAATGAAAAGGTTTTGTCATCTGTAAAACTAAATTTGTACCTGTTAAAAAAACAATCAAGGGATTAAATTTTATTTAACTTATTATAACTTTACTACATTTGAAAATCAAATGAAAAACACTGGATTGAAGCTTACATAATTTGAGATCAGTAATCAATAAATGTATAGACACCATGTAATATTATATTTTTAGGTAATTTGAAACTTACAATGTATGTTAAATAAAAAAATATTCAATGCATTATAAGATTAGCCACACAATAACATAACAATATGCATTTTAGACCTATAAAGTGAAATTCATAATTTGGACAACTTTCTCAAATTAATCTGAGTATTGTATGGAAATATATTTTCATCATTTTCCTTAATTCTGTAGCGATCAGCTAAGTGAACTTGTCTGTCTTTGGAATCGGGAGGTTATCCTGACCTGAGGAGAGATGGAAAAAGGAAGCCCACACCAGCATGCACAGAAACTAAAACCCAAGAACTTAATGAAAAGTTAATCCAATAACTGTGTCTATGAAAACAAATCCTAAAGACAATTAATACTATTTTAACAAAATAAGGAGCATCTGACTGATAAATCAATAACTACTCCAAGAAAAATTTCTCCGCACAATCCCAAAAAATGACCCACAGGCCATTGTTGACTCAAAGAGTCAAGTTAATTGCTAGAGAATAGCCTACAAAAGGCTAAAGATCCATTGCTATATTATGACAAATTATGTAATAAATTTAAAATTGTTCTACAAACTGTTTCAAACAAAGCTATAATTAAATACTTATTAAAACTGATTAAAGTTTCATAAAAACTTTGTTTACACCTTTCACTCTGTATACCACTGTCCACAGGCATAAAAAAACACAATTTATCTATAGACACTATAGTTACTATAGAGAAATAGACCCACTATAGTATAGTATATACTAGTATTAGTATAGTATAGAGTAAAAAAAATAATATCAATAGATATTACATGAAATTGTAGAATACAACTAATTCTTCAAAGAAACTATTATATATATATACAAAGGAATAATATTAATATGTATTTCCGTATTTACTATTCCTTCACATGCAGTAAACTTTCACATCTTTAAATCAATAATAATGATGCAGCGACTGTGTCTGTGAGTAAACCATGCCAAAAAAATGCCTTGATGGGAATCATTAAAAATTCTGACATTGATATTGGCTATTCGCAAATATCTACTAAATTTTAATCTTCCAAACAACAAAATAATTAAATTTAAAGTAGCTACAGCAAACGTGTGTCATAAATTTCGTATAACGCATTAAAAACGTTGCCGAATATATTTTGTGATACCCAATTTGGCGTACTCCAAACAGTACTCATACACCATTACACCCTTATAATGAGACGTTGAACTTAGGTTTCTCACATAAAAAAACAACGATTCATAGAATTAAATTATTATAATATTAAATTATACAAATACTACAGTTACAAACCGTTAAAGGACCATTAAATGATCAGTATAAGAGGTAAAGTTATAATAATATCCAGATATGTTAGTTATCGATTGCCTGGAGCAGCCATTGCTACAGCAGTCTTATGGGTAAAATGACGTCACCTCATTAACCATTGTATCTCAGATCCCACAATGCTTACTGCGGCCTGTTGACAGACAAGTTCTTTTTATAACCGGGTGCTTAGCAAGTTCTTGAATACGTTACTCAATTTTTCTATAAAACGTCTTAAAGTATATGCCGTTAATGTCAATGATGATAATCTTTATCGCTATAAATCTGAAACTAGGATCTCAAAACTAAAATATAGAACAAGAAATTAAATTCGAGGTCAGAGCCCAAGCAAAACTTTTCTGTGTGCGCTCAATATTTCTTAGCTTCAGTGGCGTTAAATGGGGAGGTGGGGGCTGTCCGCCCCGGGCGGCACTTTAGCTTCTGCTGGAGGCAGTGAGATTTTTTGGTGTTCAGATACACCCTTGAGATCTCCCAGAATATGATATTAATTCGTATAGACAATTTCTCCAAGCTGATGAAAAAAGTATTGCCAGTTTGTACACATGCACTAAAGATAGACATCGGGAGCAGCAGCAGTGTATGCAAATTAAGGGCATACATAATAAAACTACATGTATGATGCTTGGAAGTTTCATAGGCAGGTGTAAAGGAGGTGGTCCACCCCGCGCAGCTCTTACCATTCAAGGGTGGGGTATTTTCGCCACTTTAGTATTTTTGGCCAGATTATATGGCGGCATTTATCGAGTCCACCCAAAAAGCGGTATAACACTAGTTATTTTATTGTCTCATATTAGGGGGCTACGCAGGCCCGTAGGCAGGTCAAAGTAAATAGGGGGCACCAAAACCCAGAAAGGGGACGCCTTCTCATTTTAGTTACTTTTTCTTTATTTTTTCCACTTTTTCTTCTTTTTTAAGCGGGGGGTGGGGGCACGGCCCCCCAGTGTTTCCCCCTTGGCTACGGGGCTGGGGCTACGTCATGTGGATGCAAAAAAAGGGGGAGCCCATGGTGATGCCCCAAAAAAAAAACCTGTTCTTGTTGAAAATACATCAAAGTGGACGAAAAAATTCATCTTAATCAATCCACCACATAAGTAATATCTCTTCCCATGCTCGAATGCTGCGTGATTACCATCTTCGAACGCATTGTGTTAATGTGAGTTTCCTTGGGGGAGCCACCATCTCCTACCAAGCGCGTCCCCAGCTGGCGGATAGGGGAAAGACCCTTAGATATAAGGATTAGCCGTAAATAAGCGGCCGCGGACCAACTGGTTTGCTGTCATGGAGGGTGAGGTGAGGTATCCCGTGGTAAAGATACCTTTGAAAAATGCCTCAAAAACCCTAAGAAATGATAGCAAAAAAGCGAACATAGAGCGCTCAAACTCTAAACCCGGCCAGATGAGGCCGTTAGCTAGGGATAGCAGTCATCTAGGAGAGCAAGCTCCGAAATTAAATCAACTGCTGCCTTGCAGATGGCCTTGGCTGACCAAAGGCTATGGAAGCAAATCTAGAAAAATAGCAGACTGAAGACGGATGCAGTGGGCCTTAACGGCGCAAAACATACAACCACGCAATATCAACGAATATGACGAGAACAAAGAAGAATGTGAGTTTCTAACCACATATCAACATCTCTTATTTTATCATGTGAATTTACACTAGGTCTTGATCCAACGTCCTGGCATAGTCTCGCATTGTTCTAACATTACTATGTGTTGGTCTTAAGTTTCAAGACAATACAAACCTGTGTATTAAAAATATCTGGCGCCATTTCTCAATTGGCTGTTAGCTTATCAATATAATTTTGTTGAAACACATTTTCTCATCATGGAAGAGAACAACCGACGGAAGAATAAAATTGTATAGATGACTTGCCATTTTTTTCTTCTCTTTAGTCCCTTATATATGGGCGCATTCACATATTTTTTTGGGGGAGAGGGGGGGAACTTTGACCTACAAAAGAGTCAATATTTGACTTGAAAATTTTATAGCAATGAATAAAAAAAAAACCCCGGACAATGTTTAAAATAGAAACATTTTAAAACATTGCCTCTGCGAATTCGTTTAATGGACGCAGTTTCGGATTAAAGCCAGTAGTTAGAGCTAGGGTTGGCAAACTTTTTTTTTTGAATCGCGGGCCACAACAGAATGGCTGGACCAAGAGCAGACATTTCTCAGAAGTCCCTGATCAAGTGAAGATATATAAATTAAATGTATCTAACGGGCCGGATCAATGTCTAAGAAAAACGTAATAAAATAACCACTCTTATATCATAAATTTATTTCTATAACTAGTACAGATGGGCGATGTAGAAGAGCTAGGAGAAAAGGTGGTGTGTGTGTGTGTAATATCTATTACTGTTTTCAGTACTTTTCCCTGCAATGTTTGTGCACTTCCCAGACTAATGTTCGGCCATTTTTCTTAATGTTTAGTACGGTTGGCAAACTTTGTTTAGTAAAGTGCTTGCATGACCTATATGACAAGTCCGTAATTTTGCTACAAATAAAAAAAAAATATTTTCAAAATAATTAAGATTCTAAAAATATTGGCTTAAAAACATGAATTTTATTTGTGTTTAAGTGGTGCATTTATTCAGGTTGTTTACAGAATTAATTATTTTTACAACTTTTTTTTTAAAAATCTTTTGGAGAAATATATTTAATAAATCAGGATGATGGAAGATCAAAAGAAAAATATGCAAGTTACAAAACAAGACATAGGTGATCAACAACAAACAAAAAATGTCATCCAATGTTAGGTTAATTCAATTAACTGTATGTAACAAAGCTGTTGGTTTGATGAGCAAAAAATTGTAAAAAAAAAAAATTGTTTAAACAGATGAAGTTTGGACAAACATATTTTGAATGGAAAAAGTAATCAGACAGATAATAACAGAACTATTACATTTTTCTAACAATATGAACATGTAAAATTTTTCTGCTTGCATGTACAGATTTTGTTTGATAAAACATAGTGTTGTGCATGAGTTAACTCAAATGAGTTAAACTCACGAGTTAACTCACGGGGAGTGAGTTGTGAGTTAACTCATCTCAACTTTAATGGTTTGAGTTTTAATTAAACTTTATTTGGAGCATTCAATGAACGTGAAGCTTCAGGTTATTAACTATTATAAAAATATGTTTGTTGCTAATTTATATTAATTTGAATGTAAAATTTTGCCGTCTACTTTTTTTTAGAAGGATCTTGTAAACTTTATTTACAAGCAAGGAAAGCAACAAGTGATTCATAAAAACGGTTTGCTCCAATGGTTTGGTGATCATCATGATGAGAAGAAAGTGTAAATACAATCCAAACAGATTCTGCTACATATGTGCTTCAGTCACTTAGTCATACAGACAGTGGCCGATCACAAATTTTGTGAAGAAAAGCTACATATACCACATCATGCTTATTTTGATGTGCAACTTAGCAATCAGGACAAAACCTTTGCACCCCACATATGCAGAAAAACATGTGTCGAGGGTCTAAGACGTTGGAGCAAGTGGAACCAACCGTCTCTTCCTTTTGGTGTGCCAATGGTTTGGAGGGAAGGAAAGGATCACACTACTGATTGCTATTTTTGCATGACAAATCTAGATGGTATAAATAGAAAAAATAAACATCATGTAAAGTATCCCATATAAAGATCACAACAGGATGGTATGTGGGGGATGTTAAATTTAAAGCACTAGTGCTGGGTCTACAAGGAAGCTACACAAAGTACCCATGTTTCCTAAAAATGGAAGATGGAAAATCGGGGTAAAATGTAAAAATTGTTAATAAACTTATTTCTGGGACTGAAGTGGCCAACAGTAATTTTATATGACATCTCAGGGTAAATAATGTATTTATTTTCTATTAAAATGTTTTCTCTCAGTGAAAATTAAACAGTGAAGTAAAAGTAATTTCATTTTAGAACTAGTCAAAAAAAAGTTTTTTTTTGCACTTTCTTAGGTCACCATTTTTAGATTTAAAAATTTAAAAAAATGAACAGTAATTTTAAAACTTCATTTTTTATTAATTTAATTAAAAAAAAAAAATAAGTTTATGAGTTTTACTCATTTCGTTCACTGAGTTTGAATTAAACTCATTGAAAAAAAATGAATTGAGTTTGAGTTAAACTCTTTTCGGTAGAAATGAGTTGAGAGCTTGTATCAAATCATTTTTGGGTGAGTTTATACAACACTGAAAACATCTAATTTAAATTCACATTCTCACTGCTGGATGAGGCTTCAGTATACTTGGGATCTTGTAAACTGTATAAAGGCCTGCAAAAAAAAAAAACCCAATAAAAATAAATAACAAATTATTAATAATAGTAAGTTAAAATTTTGACATGGACAATGACAGGATTTATTTTTCTGGTTACAATTTCTACTGTTACAGGTTAGGAACATTATAGAAAACATTAGTTTTTAATAAATTTATAAAATTTGTGCGCATTATATTAACTCGGCTCAATACAAGAGTTATCTAAGCATTTTTTAAAATTTAGTAGCATCTAGTTCAATTAGATTGCAATTAACTAAGACGTAGCTGTGTACATGCACTAAAACAGTAATTGGGAGTCAGCTTGTCAAATACATGTCACATAAATATTTATTAATTTAAGAATATGTTAAAAAGGCAGGGAAAATGTGTAAAAAAGCTGAAAGTGGAAAGAGACAGATAATGATAAATAGAATCATTGATTGACATCTAGAAACAAATTTCACTTAAAAATAAATGAATTAGAAATTTATAACAAATAGTTGTTGTGTGCTGAAAATGATGAACTGACCTGACAGTGCATGATAATAACTGGACAACTGACCCAGTGGCTGGTCGGCCAAATAATGTGTCAAGAGTGTGTAAGAGAATTTCAGTGATTTTGGATAAACAAATTAGTGGTCGGACATGGTAGTTTTTTTTAGTGTTGTGGATGAAAGAAATTTTTCATCAAGTGAACATTGTGCTACAGTCTTTTGAGAAGTTAAATGGAATTAAAATAACCTTGTTTTATTTGAAATGATATTCATATTTGGAGATTTTTGGTGTATACATTTTTTTGAGTCTATCCTGTGAGACAGAGACCCAAGATATAAAAACCTGCCCTTAATATAGATGACAAAAACTCCTAAGCTTAAAAATGAGCAAAGGTTTTTATTGTATACAAAAGAATTCAACACATCTCTCTTATAAAAAAAAATGACAAAGCTTACCTTTTTGGTGTTTTCCCAGGTGTCTTGGCTCTATCTAAACACAGGTTTTCAAAATTTATTCTGGTAGCTTCCATAACTCCAGCTGCTACTGAATGCCTCAAAAGTTTAGGTGTGAAAACACTATCAGCTATGTCACTGAAATAAGAAAAAAAAATTCTAAGTGAAGAATATTGAAATTCTCATAAATGAATTGTGTAAAGCTATAAGCTGATTTATATTTACAGCAATGATTTAATTTATCAAATCACGAAATTAGTGCACTTGAGATTTATGAGGGATGGATTAAAAAATAAAAAAATATATACATACACTCAAATTTAAGAGAAAATTAAAGTTGTTTCATAAGAATTCTCTATTTTCAAACATGGGTTTTTCTGCTTAAAACGACTTTTTAAAAATTACTTATTAATTTTTTTTCTGACGTTAACAGTATAGACATAAATAGGTTGCATTGCTTAGAGACTAAAAATGGTGTTATTAATGAAAGTGTAATAATTAGGTGGGTTTCTTGAGTCAAGTCACATTTCTTCAAAATTAGCAATTTTCATTTTGATAACGCTATTAACTGATGCAATATTAAACAAAGTTTAATAAAAGTTAAAAATTTTGGTTTAAAAGGAGTATAAATATTTTTAAAAAATATTTCTGAATTCACCTGCGTTAATCTAAAGGTCACCCCCTAGAAACAATCAAACTAATCAAAGCTAAAATTTAACTATTACCTCTGTATATTTGATGTGGTTGTTTTCTTTAAGCTCGGCGTTTTGGTAGATTTTTTACCTTACAGAAACAAAAAAGAATGAAAAAAGAATCAAACTGTGTTACCGTTTTATGAAATATAAAAATCCTTCATTTTTTTAAATGCAAAAAAAAAAAAAAAAAAAAAAAACAACAAAAAACTACACTTACTTTTTCTAGCAGATTTAGGAACAGCAGCAGCTGTTAGATTTGGATTTTCAAAAGCATCATTTGTTGACTCTGCAGTAAATACATCATTTGTTGACTCAGCAGCTAACGTATTTCTATTTTCCTCTGATGTATTTTCAATACTATCATATGTTTGTGACTCCATCAGAAGCTTCAGTGTTGCTTTAAATTTGGTCAGCTGCTTGAGGCAAGGCTTATCTTGAAGATCCTGAAAGGAAAAAAAAAGCATAATTGTTGCATACATTGCCAGTTCCATAACCATTTTAAAAATTAAGATTAGAGGTTAAAAAAATTACTTTCATTAAAAGTAACAGTTGAACTAATTAATTAAATTATCAGTCATTTGAGAATCTGGATTCCAAAAGCAAAAAAATATTGAACAAAGTACATGTAACAGCTTATTAAACATTTAAGAATGAGTTCCTTAATAATTTGTTTATTTTGAAAACCATAGATTCAATGAAAGAGAAAAAACAAGCAATTTAAGTCTTTTCCGTTTCGGACAAAGGACATTTTAGAGCATTTTCGCCGGACGAAATCCGTATTTTTTTTTCCGGGTTACAGCCATAAATATTGCTCCACGCGCATGAATTTCGATAAATTTAGAGAGGGAAGTATTACAAAAATAAATAATGATTACGCCCCTTTGATTAGCTTTTATTATTTATATTTAAAATATAAGCAAAAATGGTATATAAGAAACTCTTATATCTTGGCTCTGAGAGGTCAGATTGCGAAATAGACTTTTGATGTACACTTGGCAGGCCAAGACCTGCAAAATGATATATGCATCATGGGTCTAGGACTTATGGTTGCTGAGATATAGGGCGCTCCATTGTTAATATAGCTTATATAGTAAAAAACGGTACTTTATAAGCCCCCTTTTACGGCCCTCAGAGGTCAGATCGCGAAATGAACTTTTGTTGCACACATGGCAGGCCAAGACCTACAAAATGATAAATACATCATTGGTCTAGGACTTATGGTTGTTGAGATCTAGGGTGATGACAGACAGACAAAACGGGGACAATAGAGCATTTTTTTTCGAAAATGCTCTAAAAAACATGAACAATGAAGCTTATAATCAGTTACTGGAAATATAACATTACACTAAAAGTAAACTATCTGGACAACGATAAAAACAACTCATGAAAATACTTGTACAATCCAAATATTCTTACTTAACAAAATCTTCAATCTTAATTTTATATAAATCAAATTCTTAACTATTTGAAAGATTCCATAAAGACAAAAAGAAAAGATCAGTTTAGAAACAAAAAAAAAAAGGTTTGGAAATTTAAAGACATTTCTATTTTCCCCAGTTTTGGATTAAAATAAAAAAAAAAAAAAACAGATGTTTTAAATCCAAGATGTGAGTTAGGCAAGTCTAGCTTAAAATGATTCATAATTTTTTTTTTTTAAATTTTGAAGAAAATGGGAAATTCTTATCTAAGGAACTGTTGCTGGTTCAGTTCCAATAAATGAAGATCTTTTAATAAAATCCACCATCTAGTTACATAAATAATGCTTTTTGTACGTAAGATTAAAATTTTAAAAATCTCAAATTATCAAAAAAAAAAAAAAAAAAATACATGTGTAGTTTATTGCATCAAAAAGCTTACCACCAGCATATCATCTGCCATAGCAAACAGATTTTTAATGAGAGTTATGTTGTCAGGACTGATGCTGAGCTGGTTCAGTGTGTGCAACCACAGTCTGTTGTCAACTGAATCAGGATCGGATAATATTTTGTTGCACAGTTTCACTGCTAAACTATCGTGGCACGGGTTATCCTATTCAATGAATGTTTGCAAAAAAACTTTTAGAACATTTTCATTCGTCTAAAGAAGAATTACATCTATATGAAGGCTTTGTACTGTGTCACATGTAGCTTACCCTAACAGCTGGCTTATTCTGATTGCCAGCAAGATTTGCAGAGTCCATGATCTCAACTAAGAAGTTGGAGAGATTGACCTCATTTATCTCTGAAAGAGGAGATGTATGGGGAGCATGAAGAACTGTGTCCAGTGTAGGAATGAACGCTTCTTCAAACACTTCTTGGTTGGCACTGTATCAGAATAAAAAAAACATTACATTAAAGTAATGAAGGGTGAAACAAATGTCTTTTGTAGTTTACAGAGAATGCTCAAATGGAATAATTCCACAATGAAAAAATGTCTAATAAAATATTCATGAAAAAAAAAGGAGTATTCCTAATGGTCATACTAAAATATTTGTTCAAACATAAACAAACCTGCCAGAAAAGGCAAACATTGTGAAAAATGTGCCAAGTATCTGAATTAAAGCTGCATCATCTTCTATTAATGGGTTGTACCACAATAACAATAGATGAGATAAAAGCTTTGAAGAGACAATTCTGCCAACAAGAAGAAGCTTGCATAATCCTTCTGCAGCGATGTATCGAATATCAGGGCTCTGCAAACAGATTGAACAGCTTCAATATGAAGTAAAAATATAAATATCAGTGACAAAAATATTAATGAGTCTAAGCATAAGAATCCACAACTTTTTTTTTTTTAACCTTTAATGTCAGTTTTTCTGGGATTTTTTCTCTCTCATACATGTATCTATTGTTCTAAGTAGGGGACGGGTGGTCGTGCAGTATAGAGTGCTCGACTGTCGACCGGAGGGCCCTGAGTTCAAATCTCAGTAAGAACCTTGGGATTTTTTCAGGTCCTGGTGATAGTCCCCAAGTCCACCCAGCTTTAAATGGGTACCTGACTTTAAGTTGGGAGAGTAAAGGCGGCTGGGCGTTGTGCTAACCACACAACCCCTTCATATACAGAGGTTATAGAAATAGATGAAATCTACACTTCATCTGCCCCAATGACCTGTTAGGGTTAAGGGAACTTAACTTTATTGTTCTCAGTGAACTAAATTTTTTATAGATAGAAAATGCATATATATGTACAATCTATGGTTAGTTATTGAAGTACAATGCTTTCATTTAATCCATATCACAAGCTGCATTCAGCAGCTCAAACTACAACTACTTTCCTTCACTGACCATACAGTCTTCTTTAAAATTCAAACCTTAATAAAAAAAAATCCTTTCAACAATTTAATGTTTACAAAGCAAAATTGCTTATTTTTATAGTAAAGACATTTTGAATCAATATTCTAATACTAAATATAGTAATGTAGCAGCTTTTAAAACAAAATAAATAAAATATTGTTAAATTATGAAAGGGCAAAGAAAAACAAACCTCATCATCTAAATGAGAACTGAGTAAAGCTATGATTTTACTGGCGCTTTCATTCCAGTCTTCTTTTCTGCCTTCGACACTCAAAGCCACTGCACTTTTAGCCTGGCCACCGGAGGTATCAGCCTCAACATGGTCGAGGGTGTCATTGATAATTGAGTCTGAGCTTGCGTCTCCCTGTGGTTCAGTGCTATCCATAAAAGCACTGGGACCATAAACATGGAAAATGTCAAAGATAGCTTTAAGGGCTGTTGCTCTCACTTCCACTGAGTCCATTTGGGAAGCCTAACAGGACAAAATACTTCGTTAGTAAAAATTGTTATTTGTATAAGACCAGTAATGAATTTCCGTATAAGCTATATAAACATGCGCTAAGGAGATCAAGGGAAGAGGGGTCACGATAGAAAATTGTTCTTACTCTAATATATCTATTAAATAATGATATTTAATAAATGTACGGTTATTTTCAAAATTTCATATCGAATTGGCAACTTCTGTTTAGAAAACTTTATCTCTGTTTTCATCATGTTTATTCTACAACATTAGTTAGTGCTTAGGGCATCAAGGTAACCTAATAGGGGACATATGTGACAGTACAGTATCATGATAAAAAAAAATGATCTGATGAATAACAGAAAGGGAAATGACTCAACCTGCATCAGAACTGGTAAGTGTTGCATGACTATATCTTTAGTCACAAGGCAACAAAGGCCAATTGCTTTCACTGCAGCATTACGTATATCTGCTTCTACACTTGTCATCCCAGGCAATATCTAAAAGATAAAGAGTACACAAAAATCAAACATTTAGATTATGACTTCAATAGTAAAATATTTGGGGCTTGCAACTAAGTACTTAATTATTCAAGTTTCAAACTAGTAAATGTGCAATTGTGCATGCAGTATCTGAAGATTGATCTGAAAACAACGTAACATTCATAGGATATCTTTTCATTCAGTGAGCACTTTACATTGTGTCATTTCTTTAAAACTGGCCGCCCATTCAATCAAATGGTGCATTTCACACATATTTTTTAAATAGACTGCACAATAGTGCAAGCTGAATCCTCACTTCAAATAATATTACTCTTTTCCTTATGATTTTCATGTAATAAAGAAACTAATCCATCTAAAAATAAAAAAAAAAACACAAAATATATGAAGAGTTTTAAGCCAGACTGGCCTAACCAACTTTGCAGATTAGGCTACAGTGGTTCTAAAGTCTTCATTAATAAAAGTTAAGTAAACAAAGTTCCCTCAACCCTTGGGGGGGGACACTGGGGAAGATGAAATGTTTCTGCAGCCTCAGCAAATTAATGGGTAGTATAGCAAGCATAACGCCCAAACGCTTCATATGCAACAAGCCTAACCCAAAATGCGGGTTAGGCTAGTTTGGCTTAAAATTGGGTTAGGCTAGTTTGGCTTAAAATGCTTCATAAACAATTTAAGGCTTACTTGACTGTCCATCATGGCCTGCAGGGCTGGTGAAAATGTTTTGACATTCGATGTGGTCAAAACTTCATTAACAATTGTCAAACACTTCAGCACTGTGAAGTAATCATTCTGAAACAGTGTGAATGGTACCATTATTTAAAATAGATTTGACAATAAAATCCTATGGCAGCTCATAAATATATATATATATTTTTTAACCAATGATCAAATAAATTATAACCACCGACAGCAAGCATATGTATTTTTAAATTTTCATAAGAGGAATCCACTACCTTCTGAGTCCGAACTTCTTCAACTTTTGTTTCTGCTTCTCCCAGTAAAGATGACCTTTCTGCATCCAAAGTACAAATGTCATGTTTCAACTGTGCAGCCTTTTCAAACTCTTGCTTTTCAATGCAGAATGACAGTTCCTCTCTTAACTGATGTAGCTTCACTCTAATACTTGCAATCTGGTAAGTGAAAGATAACAATATGAAACCACCATATAAAATAATGATCATTTAAGGAGAGATAAAAAAATTTAAAATATAATTTAATTTTCATGAAAGGACTAAGAAAAGTGTGCTTGTCGAATGAAGTAATTGAATTTTAAGAATTCATTGCGAAGTACAAAATATATACATTCTGTGGTATGGCCTAATACATGTACTTGTAATTATTTTAAAAGACAGCAGTGTTGATGTTTTTGTAGCTCTCAAACGACAAAAAAATGTGTTAGTATGGCCATGAGGTAAAAAACCACACAACAGTATCTTTTTTATTTTAATATTAAGAATCTTTCCCTATTTTTTTGGGCCATATCTCTGTATTTTGTATATAATATTTGTAAGAATGATTTAAGTTTATTAGAGAACTTATTTGGGGACATGTAAAAAGTAAATAAAATGTATTTAATTGGACTGCGTCCGTGAGATACAAAGTAATGTAATTATAACACCAAGAAAGAATATTTCTAAAAAATGTTTAACAATTATTTTTTAAGTAAAATGAACAATTATGCAAAAGTTTTGCAGGTTACAGCTAGTTAATATAGCTTTTTAACACGAATTATGTACTATGTCAAAAAAGGGGAAAAAGGTAACCTTTTTGTCAAGATTTCTACGCTCCTCCCCACTGATCTGAGTTTCAATGGTCGTAATGGGTTCACGAATTTCTGAAACTGTTTCAGCTATATACTTGATTAAGTTTTCAGTATTACCATTTACTAGTTTAAGACTCTGAAGACAGGAAGAAATCAACAAAGGCCCCACACAGCTTGCGATCAACAAATCGTGCAACAGTTTTTCTGTTTCTCTTCTGTTAAGCAATAAAAAGGCAAAAATTGAGTTCGAACAAGTCATGAAATAAAAAAAACCCTCATAAATCTACAAGTCCATGCTATACCTCCTGTGGTGCCTACAATGCCATTGCACTAGCGGCTGTGGCTGGGGTGAAAGAAGGGCATTGCAAAAACCATCCCATTAGTGGTTTATAGGATCTAAGAGATTTCGGGGACTTCACACACACATAATTATTCAGTAAATCTCATTTTATGAATTTGACACTTATTAAGGGCCGAATTATGTTCACTGCCGACAGTAGAAGAGCTACAGGATCTCCGGCATATATCCTTGTTCACCGTTACTATTTATGTGAAAGCCTGGTTTAGTGCCACCAGCAGCTGTGATGCACGTTGAATGATCTGTGCCTACTGCAGAGTTTGGAGTCATATGCTGGGGTTGACAAACAAATAGCAGACATTGCGCTGAAGAAAATGAGAGGGCACTTGTGGTATTTGTCTGAAGACTTGATAGGCCTGTCTTTCTTTTCTGACAGTGCTTCAGGTGGCGAAAAGGAGGTCATGGTTATGGTATTACAGAAGCCGAAGCTTCAACACCTGTTACACCTGTACACATTTATTGAATGTTTTTTTTTTTTTTTTAGAAATCAGTGTGTCAGGACAGCAAAACTAGGGCAAAGATATAGGAGTTTGGGGGTCAGACAGCCAACTGATTAGCGAAATTAAAAAGGAGAGGTTTATTATTTTTAACTGGGCAGTTTTACGCAATAGAAAATGGTTAGATGTGGTTTTGTACTGAACACAAAAAAGCTAATTTCATATGTTGGTCTAATAAATTTAGATAACACTAGTAAATTTACCTGCTTGCCTGATCGGAAAGATCCATTATAGAAATCATCTGAAGTAGCTGTTGAAGTATAAACTGCAAATCTAACAGTTCCTCAACATCACTATGTTTTGACAGCTCATCAGCAAAGCTGGATAAAAATATTTACAATGTTAAAAAAGAAACTACTACACATGAATGCATTATGATCCACCATAAGAAACTATCAAAGTCATCACCTTTTAACGTAAGCACAGAAGTCCAAACAATTAGGCCGAACCTGATCCATCTGCTCTTCAAACTGATGTCCAGAAGAATAAATATACTGCAGCAAGCTGCGCCAGTAAAACGCACTTTCACAGGACAATTTCTCTCTACTAATCAAAGCTCTGAAGACATTAAATTGTTGAATGGGCAAATAAAAATTGCAATATATTATGAGTAACAGAAAGTAATATATGTATATTGAATTTACCACTGGCATCAAATTCTATAACAGAAATTAAAACATCATTACAAAGAATTCAGATAATTTGATACAATACAATTAAAAAAAAAAGAAAAAGACAACAACAGAGAATTAAAAAAATGAACAAACAAAAACAGATTACTTTATTGTGCATGTACTTACTTATCATTTAGAATATCAAACTTCTGTATCAAATCCAGAATGCTGGAGCTTTTAAAAAGAATGTTCACTGCTGTCTCACATGTTGTAACAGAACCCTGAACATCCAAGAGTGCCAACAGTTCAAGGACATTCCCTCCACAGGCACAAAGCCAAGACTGCAGCAACTTTTTGGAGCAAGCCGCCTTCACAAATTCTGCATATAAATTATTTTTTTTTAAGACTTAATACAAAAAAACACAAAAAAAAAAAAAAAAATTAAACAGGATTAAAACTAGTGGGATAAAGCGTTGTATGTACATGATGTACAGCATATGACCTTAAAGCTAATTACATATGAAATTTAATTCAAACTCGATCTACCTGATCTATCATTGAGCCCATTCTGTAGCAACTGTACACGCTGTTCAATTGTCAGAGCTTTCACTGGAATATTTTCAGCAATGACAGAATAGGCAGTTTGACGAACTTTATCTTTCACATCAAAAGTTCGCTCAATGATTGCAGGTAGGGTTATCTTTGATGATGCTATGCAGCTGAGAAGAATACGTCTTACCTCAAAATTTGAATCTCTCGCCATCATAATAACATAGGCTTAAAAAAAAGACGATTACAATTTATAAAGTATATATTGTGTAAAAAGAGGTCATTTATATCATCTACTTCAATTACATTATGGTTGACTTAGAACAGTCACTAAAAAGAGATTAATATATTTAACCTAAACATAGAATTGATAGGTGCCTGCCATGGTGAAACAATACACCTAGATTAAAAATAAAAGATTAAATTATTACAAACAAGCACTGTTTGCTAATTCGGGAAATCAAAACCTTTTGTAATAGGACAGGTGTCGTCAAGAGGAGTCTGTAACCTCACCAAGGCTAACACTGCATGAATACGAACAAGGGGACATTTGTCTCGAAGACGCTCAATCATACACTGATATATGCGATCATAAAGGTCATCATCGATTTGGGCCTTTTCACCAAGATTATTGAGAAGTTTTGAAATCAGCTGACAGACTCTAAATCTGACAGCCTTCTCATGAGATCTGTGTACCTGAAGTGAATAAATGTTCAAAACAATTCACAGGAGTCCTCAAAAATAATAAGCTAAAATTGCGCAACAAAAGAAAAGTAAACAAAAGTACTGAAACTTAAAGAAAAATGCCATGAATCAAAAAAATTTTTTTTTCTATTACCATAAATACAAAATAAAAAAAAAGTACATGTAATATTAATAAAAATAAGAAAAGATCTCAAAATTTAATTGCGAGATACAAATTATCCTTTACATCCCTTCAAATTTCTAGATTTAAAAAAACTTACATCCAAAAGAAATTCAAACAGTTTCACCAGTAAAGGGTGCATATTTTCATCTTCCTCCTCATCTAAATCTAATTCATTTTCTGAAACCACATTTTTATTTTTAAGATTAGACTTTTGAGATTCAAGCTCTAGGTGGGTGGCAGCTTTGGCTATAAAATCAATTACTTTTTCTACAGATGGTTCACGGGTGTATACAGCAAGTGGATGCGATACAAGCTTTCTGAACAAAGGCCATAATTCATCAAAAGATATCTAAAAAGAAATAATAATAATTTTGATGAGTTAAACATTTCCGTGCCTATAAAATAATTTTTATCCAATGATCTACAAATAAAAAAATTATCTTCCCACACCAATTTGCATTTCAACTTTCACAGTTTTTACAAGCTTGATATAATCTATTTAGCCTATATTTAATATTTTGAACAATCATTAAAATATGATACTTTTTATGTTTAATGTTTTTTTTCCCTCTTATTATGTTTAATATATTGGGCAAACATAGTGTAATATTGATTGAAGGATGTTATTTCATGTGTAGAAGGCTCCTATAATGTTGAAAACAGTATTTAGGTCAGAAACGAGTTTTCTACGCTCTAATTACAAAAATATTTCATTTTATAAATAAAGAAATATACTCTTCAGTGTTGAGGAAGAGTCTAGAGCCGATTAGCTTAAAAAAACAATTGGTCATTGCAAATATATAATAATACAAGAGAAATATTCATCAAAATCAAAATATTTACTACCCTCATTTATTATAGTTAATTTAACAAGTTACAAGATTAGAAACATAATAAACCATTGTTTTAGCTAAATAAACAAATTAAAAATAAAGAATAACTTACAGATGAATATATCTTCTGAAAAGCTTTGACTAAGTGCTGTTGATTTTGCTTTTCTTGACATTCCAAGAAAATATCTAACAATGCTTTTTGAGCCATGATTTCTGTAGAATATTTTATTGTCAGATTAAATTCAGATGTATAACTATAATGATTATTTGCAGCTTTAAAATATAATAAATAAAATCAGCGAATTTCGAAGAAATAATGTTTCATAATAAAAGAATAGTTCTTTTTAATAACATCCAGACATTACAGGACAAAACTTTAAAAACGCTATTTAAATTGTGTGAATGTGATATAATAAACTGTATATTTTCCCATTCCATTCATAAAAATAATTTTAACATTTTCTCTATTGAGCTTTATTAAAAATATCATAACATTATTTAAGTTATTTGTATAACTTGGAATTTGAAATACTATTACTAATACTATGCTTCAGACATTAGGTCATTAGGCGATTATCCCATTAGCCTTGTTAGTGTCGTCAGCTGTGATCCTTATTTATTATCTTACGGTACGAAAAAACCCTGCTAGTATAGAATTAAAAGAAAATATATGATTATGATTGGGACATTCTTGTGAAGTTTTATAAGTTGTTTATGTGAAATATTTTAGATAAAAGAATATAGGATATTACCGAATATTGATACCTTATCAGAAGAATCTCCAAGTAAATTGCCGTAAAAGTATTTTAAAAAGCGGAAATAGGTAAATTTGAAAGGCCCGCTTTATACTGCCAACTAGAAACGTTTTACATATGCACTTTCTGCTGCGTGCTAAAAAAGGGAGGGGGTAGTAATGGGCAGTTATGGCTTCCATCTATCGCTTTTTTTTTAAATCCTTTATTTTATGGAGGTGTGGTGTCAGTTGATGTCTGTTCTATTAATAATAGAGCCCATGTTCTTTTCTTAGATCCAAAGGATGCTTTAGCAGTGTGAGGGGTTCGGGCTTATGTCATTGATAGAGACTTGGGCGAAAGCTATATATATACGAGACTTGGAGAAAACGATTAAGGTGACAACAAAAAAAAAACTTTAAGCGCAGTACCCTCTACAGGAGAGGAGCGTAGACCTGTCGCCACAGTTGCCACCTCCCTAATGCTGCTGCTACTTAGATCAATACCAGTGGTAGCCAAATGTGTCTTTGGAAGCCACATGCGGCTTTTCGTTGAGTTTTTTTTTTTTTTGCGGCTACCAGTGTTTTAAAGTGTTTTTATTTGTTAGGGTACATAAAAAAAAAGCGAAAGCAATCACAACCATAGTAAAATGGCTATGGTGGCACAACAAAGGCATGCCTATACGTATAGTGTATACTATACACTATACAGTCAGGGTCGGTCTAAGGTCTCTGTGGGTCTTAAGCAAAACAATAAATGGACCATTCACTTATTATTTAACGCCTGGGAGGAAGGGGGTTGCTGAAGTGTGACAGAATGTGGCATAAAGGGAAGGTGTGGTCACCTGAAATGGAACTAACACATCATAGATCTTAAAACTATGCCTGCACGACTTTGACAATTATAATTAAAGATTAAAGTAAAGAACATCAATAAAAAAATAAATGTAAAATGTACTTTCTCATCCACTTCCACCATTCACCATCTATCTTCCCCAGTTGTCACTTCCTCGCACGTGGAGGCTCAATCCTAACTGACCATTCCTAACTGACCA